>STHB01000003.1:24565604-24640345 GCA_018908115.1 Anopheles rivulorum | reverse complement strand
AAAACCACAACCAACACACACCACACAAGAGAGGGGCCGGAGGGGGGGGGGGGGGCGGGGCGGGGGGGCGCGGGGGGGGGGGGGGGGGGGGGGGGGGGGGGGGGGGGGGGGGGGGGGGGGTGGATATTTTTTTCCATCCTTACCGCATATTCACACTTCCTTTAGGTGTGTGGTGCCTCACACACACACACACACGGGGATGTCGCCTTAGGAAAGGCAACATCAGCACCCGCCGGCTCCATAAAAGGATGTTTTCCCCCTCTTTTTCTCGTTTTGCTTGGCCGTTATTCGGCCTTTTGCTATTGCTTCCTTTCGATGTGAAAACGACACCAGGCCAGCAGGAGCGCCTGTTGGTATCCTGGGGGAGAACAGTAGAAAAAAAAATCTATCACTTCCCGATAGCGAAGGATTTCTCACTTCCTTTTCCACTGTTGTGTGTCTACTGGGTGTCTTACATAAAGCTCGATTTTTCTGTTTTCAACCGAGTGTGTTGTGAAGTTTTGCACAATTTTTTGGACACTTTTTTGTGCAAAAATAAATGTACTAAGGGTGGCGACATATTAAAAATTTTTTAAAAAGAGTCTAAGATCCAACATAAACTTAATTTGCCTATTGTTTAGTGGCAGGTTAATTAAAATAAATGCTCCATTCAGCACTTACTTTATTCGTCAACTAATGTAACGCATATTTCAAAATACTAAACAAGAAAAATGACCCCTTTTAGGTGGATTCAGCGCCATCCTCGTAAAGTTACATTTCCAGCGCATTTTCTTCCCTCATTTTCGTACATACCAGGCACCTTTGCTTAGGCCCCATTGCAGGTTCGTGGTCGCTGAGCCTTCGGTGGCATTAAATTCCCATTGCACTTCCGTGTGCAGGCTCTTGTCGAGTGTACCTTCACCTGTCACACCTGTGAGGTGGTTGGTGCTATATCCTATACTCCCATCCGCCCAACTGTAAGTTCCCATTTTTTGCGGTTGATGCGAATGGCATAATTAGGAGACAGGTTGAACAACGACAGGATGAAGACACACACGGGCGGTACACGGGCCAGGGTGATGTTTGTCCCTTCGTTGACACGTGCAAAGTGACGTGGCGCGTTTGTTTGTTCAACTGTTGACGTTGCAACACCTTTCGCTTCTCCTTCTGGTCGAAGTGTGTCTCAGCGACTGAAGAACGTTTTTCCTTAGCACCATTACGTTTTGCTCATGGACAATACATTTCCTGCATCGTTCATCAGCACCCAGTGCACCCAGGGTGGGGTTTGCAAAACTTCCGGGTATGTGGGTTTGTGAAGGTTTCCGTAAAGCAAATCTTAAATCGGGAACTTCCTTCAAACTGCCTAGAAAAGGAAATATTTCTACACTGCACAATTTGAGTGACAATTGAATGGATCTTTCAAACCCTTCCCGAGCGAAACGTTTGAAGGGAGACGAATTGATGGAAGCTTGTACCTCATAACCTCATAACAGAGGGCGGCCTCCGGTGCCAAGGGGAGAACGCAAAAGATATTTGATACACTGACCGCCTTTTTTTGCGTGTGTGCAACCTTGTTGCTTTCCGGGCGCATCTTTTTCGCTTTGCCAAAGGATCAGGTCACCGTGGACCTGCAGAGTATCCTTCTTTCCCGGATGGCCTCGAAACATTGATAGGTTTTTTTTATTTACTGAAAATCAATATTGATTTCAAACATCGTCAGCTGTCCTCCGTGACACAGCACAATTAATTAGCCGTTCTTTTTTTTTGTTTTTGCTTATGAATTATTACATTACAGGGTGGATAGATTTTTTAATTGTGTTTAATTATTTTCATTATTAATCATGGTTACAATATTAAGTATTTTTTAGTACATTTTCAACCTTAAGCATTTTGCAAAACATACAAAACATGAAGCCAATGAATGTGAATGTCCCTGCTGTTTGGTACTGCTGCTGCTGCCAGCGGCTATTTCCCGAATTGACAACCGAACCACTCGAGAATTATTTGCCTGTACGTCCCTTCAACCGTATGACGTCAAACGCAAAAGCGCGTCCGAAATCGATTTTCCCTTTTTTTTCCGCACACACCAGCACGCTAAGAAAGCGGCCTGCCACTTCCATTCATCCGCCCATCCACCCCAACCCCGCAGTTCGGTACAATCAAATCCAGTCCCTTCCCTGCTAGGCGAAGGCATCCTTCGAATCGAAGCAGAAAATAAAGATAGCAGCAGCCGGCCGTATGGTGACAACAGCCACCGAAACGCGCGTTGAATCTCAAAATGATGATCAAAAGATTGGCCCTTAGAGAGCGCGAGCGAGCGAGCGAACGAACGAACGAGTGGGAGACGCGTTCTGTTCGAAGCAGAACATAAAAGGGCCGCAGAGAAGGATGGTCGATGGCGGTGATGCCACCGTGTGCCGGAATGCTGCCTGCCGTGCAAAAAGCGATGGATAAGCAGCGAGTGGCAATCTGAAATCCCGTCCGCACACAAATACATATCCGCAGGGAGTGTCGGCATGCACACGGCCATTGCGGGCGTGGAGGATAAGGCGTTCGGAAAATTGGTGGCCAGCAGGAAAACTGGCACAATTCACGATTGCCACAGTGCGTATGTAGTAGTGCATTCAGGGCCCGATGATAACGGCGCGTCGGTTGCCGCAGCCTGCAGGAAAAGTCTCTGCACAGAAATGTTTATCCTTTAGCAGGAAGCCAAAGTTTTGGCCTTTTTTCCTTCTAACTGTGTCCGTTTTGTTTTCGCCCAAAGGTGGCACATTTTATGTGCAATTAAATGATTTCTTCAAATGAATTGAGGATTTTTTTCCAACAGTTGTACATGTTTTTTTTCCAAAGATATATTAAACGTTCAGGAAATTATACTTTTTCTCTAAACAAAGTTAATACATTTTTAGTGCGACAAAACAATTCACCATCACAAAGTTCGATATATCGTCCATTTACTGAAAGACGCACTGTTTGTGTCGTCGCACCAACGACAAGGACACACATTTATTTTCAGCTTTTCCACATAAAAATGTACTTGCTGCCTGCTCCTCGAAGCGTGCGGTTCTCCAACCGTGATTTCCCACCCGACAGGATGCTTGTGAGTGTGTTGGTGATTTTATGCTACCCTTGCGTATGTGTGCGAGTTTGGTAGTAGCAATAGTATAGCAACATACGCTAACGTGGTGTTAGTGCGCGGACTGCTGTTTTCCCAAAACTCACTCATTTGCACACACTTTTCCGAAAGGGGGTTTTCCACACAGATCAATAGCAAAGGTTGCTGCCGTCGGAGGTTTCGCTCGTAACCACGCCTGAAAGCCCTTTCCATGCAAACACACACGCACNATGTAGTTGTGCCTTCAGGGCCCGATGATAACGGCGCGTCGGTTGCCGCAGCCTGCAGGAAAAGTCTCTGCACAGAAATGTTTATCCTTTAGCAGGAAGCCAAAGTTTTGGCCTTTTTTCCTTCTAACTGTGTCCGTTTTGTTTTCCCCCAAAGGTGACACATATTATGTGCAATTAAATGATTTCTTCAAATGAATTGAGCAATTTTTCCAACAGTTGTACATGTTTTTTTTTTCTAAAGATATATTAAACGTTCAGGAAATTATACTTTTTCTCTAAACAAAGTTAATATATTTTTAGTGCGACAAAACAATTCACCATCACAAAGTTCGATATATCGTCCATTTACTGAAAGACGCACTGTTTGTGTCGTCGCACCAACGACAAGGACACACATTTATTTTCAGCTTTTCCACATAAAAATGTACTTGCTGCCTGCTCCTCGAAGCGTGCGGTTCTCCAACCGTGATTTCCCACCCGACAGGATGCTTGTGAGTGTGTTGGTGATTTTATGCTACCCTTGCGTATGTGTGCGAGTTTGGTAGTAGCAATAGTATAGCAACATACGCTAACGTGGTGTTAGTGCGCGGACTGCTGTTTTCCCAAAACTCACTCATTTGCACACACTTTTCCGAAAGGGGGTTTTCCACACAGATCAATAGCAAAGGTTGCTGCCGTCGGAGGTTTCGCTCGTAACCACGCCTGAAAGCCCTTTCCATGCAAACACACACGCACACGCACGCAAGTATAAATGTATTGCCCCGCTGTGTGCGTGTGTGTGTTTTTATGTGTTCTTCAGAAATAAAGTATGGAATCGAAACAACAACAAAAAGAAGAAGAAAGAAACCATGTGGAAATCCATTTTTATGAAACCGGTATGAGAGCAACTTTCGTGTATGTGAGAAGAACATTGACTGAGTCACCCTGTGCATTTGAACTATATCACCAGTGACGTCCTTCAGCGGGCAGTGGTACTGAGAAGATGGAGCACGTCACCGGACCGTTTCGAGCCGTTCCATCATGATGATGGTGAGGATAATCACTCCCGATAGCGTTTGTGCCGGAAAGGTTGTAGATTGTGGAGCATTATATCGAGGATCGTTCAAGACGTTTCGCTGACCTGGCCCTATCTACCTTCCCCCTCTTTGCGTACTTTATCGTTAGCTGTGTTTTTGTGTATGAGTGTGTATGTGTGTGTGTGTAAGAATGATGGGGATGCACGATAGCACCTATACTGGGGCTGGGTGGAACCACCATTTATCACCATCAAACTGCACTTTTGGGATTGTTGACCGCCCCGAGTAGCGTGGGATGGAAAGTTAATGTGCGACCTACTCAGAGATGGATAAGGATTTACACGTCGTACCGTCCCAACAGTTTGCCTTTTTTTCGTTTGTTTCACAGAATGGAAAATGAACCAAAAAAAAAATGCATTTCCAAACGGTAAGGATGTTCTAGGTGAATGCAGCATACTGACGAGAGTAGAATATTGAGCAGGAACAACGTGATTCAACATGATGAGGAATAAAATTCTATAATTAAATGCACGTTCTCTGCATACTGATAAGATGTTCCCGAGGGAGGAACCGTAGGTTGACAACTCTAAATCGTTCTTACATTGTTAATTACAACAAGATATTATATTAAATCTAATAATAATATCCAAAGCAGATAGCATGTAACATATGTGTCTCTATTAACAGAACGCTTATACATGATGAAACTAATTAAAAATTGACTGCAGTACTTATCATACACTTCCGTTATCGATTGCTTCTTGTTGTTTGATCGATAGATAACGGATAGATCGGTTTCCGGTTAATGAGATCCGTAAACAAACCGTATCGGTGGCAAGAATTGCGCCGATCTGTGCCACACTGCCGTACGGTTATCATATGTGTGTTTACTGTGGAAAAGTGTTTCGTCACGGATCGTTTTTTTTTATTATTATTCGTGAGCCTGGATTGACAGATAATCAATATCACCCGCTAATGAAGCGGTCGGAAATGCAGCACGCCTCATGGGTAAATTCCTTACCCCCCGCTGGCTCTTCGGTGTATCTTATCAGTCGGTGTGCGTGTGTTCTTTTTTTTTCATCAGCAAGCTCAAGATTATTCAAATTTCGCAACCACAATCGAAGTAAACAACAGGCGGAGGTGTGCACGGACGGTAATGTTGGGTTTTTCCCAATGCTCCCGTTCTGTCAAACTATGTGGAACCCCCACCCACCCGCTTCTTGTTTGTTGTCTTGCAGAGGGGGCGTAGGTGATAAGGTGGTGTGCATGCAAAAGGAGCAACTTACCGGGTTTGTACGCGAGACGCGGCCACACCGATTCACCTCACTTTGTAGCACCAATGTCACCTTTTCGTTATGCACCGCACCAAATTCACGTGGGGGGATGTACAGGGCCCTGTTTCTACACCCCGTTTTGTTATTTTCACCAAAGATTATACACACACTTTCTTTCGCTCTGCTTGTTGCGAGAACCGTACTGCTCCCGTGTGCGCCGAGATGCAGCCCAACNTGGTGTGCATGCAAAAGGAGCAACTTACCGGGTTTGTACGCGAGACGCGGCCACACCGATTCACCTCACTTTGTAGCACCAATGTCACCTTTTCGTTATGCACCGCACCAAATTCACGTGGGGGGATGTACAGGGCCCTGTTTCTACACCCCGTTTTGTTATTTTCACCAAAGATTATACACACACTTTCTTTCGCTCTGCTTGTTGCGAGAACCGTACTGCTCCCGTGTGCGCCGAGATGCAGCCCAAGACTGTGACGCGACGAAAATTCGATACTACGGCCACGGTGCGCTTGTTCGATTATCGCACACAAAGGAACAACGTCCAGCGTTGACCGGGAGAAGGAATGTGACCCTTTTCCGGTCCAGATTTCGTTGGTTCAACACAAAAAACATCAATTCTTGCACGCACAAAACTTGCGAGGACAGAAAATAGTGACAGCGACAATGGCACGACGGAATTTGACAGTTGCCATGATTTGACAGTGCCAGCGCACAACGGGACTGCCGCATGAGCTCGTGAGATATTTGAAATATTTTTTTTAAATACAAAAATGTTGTTAACAACAACTTATATTTACCATGAAGCAAAAAATGTAATCATTGCAAATTAAAATCGGTATTTATTTTTATATTTATATATATCGTTAGAAACGACATTTTCTTGTTTGTCCGAGCAATACAATAAAGATAAACATACATTCTTTGTACTACATAATCGAAAATGATTCATGAACAATGCATGAATCATTTGAACGTGTTGGTATAACTTGAACGTAGTGGACTAAATTTCTCAACAGCAAATGCATGCTAGTTCTAGTTTGTGAACCGAATGGATAAAATCGTAGGTCAGCTAAATTGCAGGCAGTGTAACTGAAAGTTTAGCTGGCGGTTCTTCAGTGAATAAATAAAACTGAAACTTTAAAATGGCTCATGCTATCAGAGTTATACAGTTATTAAACCATGTGCTTTTAGTGCTGTGTACCAGTAACTTCATCGGTATGTTGTATCTAACCACTTGTGAATAGTTTCTTAAATCAATGTGAACAATGTCTGGTTGTAATTCATATGCAGTGAAACGGTAGAGATCTTTGGCCCACGAATTGTGCCAGAGCACAGTGAACTTACGTTGAAATGTATGGTAAATGATGTTCAAAACGCAAGCGTAAAATGGTACTTTTCGGATGATATAAATACAGTACAACATCGTTGTAAATTTTCATACTTTTAATAGAATTGTTCAGTAAGCTATTTTTCTGATTTTTGCAGTTGATAAAAATGAGTATGATCAATTTTAAAAACAACGAAACAAGCACACTACATATCAAGCACGTGTTACAACAACAAACTAACATATATTACTGTTGTTTGGGTAATTCTAAAACTATTTCTGCTGCACACAGCGTGATCGTGCTGTACACAACATTAGATCGACACATAATGCGGCTCGACGATTCAAACGGAGTACTTATACTCACTCAGGCCACAACGAATGTACTACCCCGGTATTTGAATTTAAAGTATGTTTGCGCTACAGCTGGCAGTTGGAAAAAGTATATTTATTCTCCATGCTCGAAATTCTCGATGATGCCTTTATTGAGAAGAAAACTGAAGACAAGTATTTGTGGAAGGACATTTGTTACAACGTGAAATATAAAAACAGCATACACTCATCTACCGACAATACTTTAATTTTGGTCACGGTGTCTAACGACGTGTCTATAAGATTTTATAAGTTGTATGTCCTTTTCGATGGTACAGTAAACTGTTATGGTACCAGGCGAGATAGCGTATTACTTTCACGTGTGTATTACGTTGCAGGTAAACCTAAACCGAAGATGGATGATATCATAATTTTAGCAGACTCTGGTATAATCGAATTACGATGCTGGGGCACAGGAATTCCACCAACGAAAGTGACCATTTCCTTCACACCATGTCCTTCACTTGAGTGGAACAATTGCAACAGATCAGCAGTGACTCTAGGCGAAGTAAAGAACACTTTTTTTTTTAATCTGTTAAACAATATATTTAGTTTAGCATTTTCTTTCCCCAGACAATCTCTTCAGTAAAGACAATCAGCCGAGCGATCGAGTTCAATGAAAGTGTGCAAGTGATCGGTTCAAGCATGCCATCCGGCATAGTGCACTGCAAAGCTACAAATACCGAAGGCGCATCCTGTACGCGCTCTAGATTGTTTAAACGCAACCAGCGAGAGGACATGATATTGTTAGAGTTAAATCGAGACACCGTGATCTATGTAGGAGACTCAGCTACCGTCCAATGCTCCGTAGATCGTTACAACTTTACACATAGCTTCATATTTCATGCCAAAAATGAACAGCATAAAGTACTGGGACAGCAAGACAATTTCAACTGGGTGGCTAATTATACGGTGAATAAGCTTACCATATCAGACAATGAGATAGAATGCCATTCGAAGCATCTTAATGGTACGTTAGTGAAGAAAAGGTTAACTTTAAAAATTGTTCAGCCATATATAAACGCTAAGCAAACGTTAAGACATGTAATAGCGAGGCCTGATATTCCACTACTTCTAACCTGCAGTGCAATTGGCCGTCCTGTGCCACAGTATCGGTGGTTTAAGAATGGTGTTGAACTTCCAAACACAAACTTTATGCTTGTCATTTCACTGCCAGAAGCAGACAAGTTTGAATGCCACGCAAGAAACAGAGCTGGAGAGGTCAGCATAAGGTGGGTGATATCAAATGCCAATAAAACTAGTGCCGACCTTTCCCATCAACTAGTACATACAATTGCACTGTTCCTGTTAGCTACAATGGGCGTCGTTTTGTGTTATGTTACAGTCAAACGGCTTTGTACACAACATAGAGCCTCTAGGAACCGCCAACCGTAACATGAAGAACTTACAATCTTATTGACATAGTGCTAGTACTCGAGACATAATGCTGAGTGTTGCTAATAAAGCTATTTATTACTATCGATTCCTTTAATGTTTTTCTGATGTACAAAATCCCCACCCAATTGTTGGACTTTGATCTTTGAAGAATCTGACCACACGCTGTATCGCTTGTGTCCACAAGGAGTTTCCGATTACAGCGCGAGATATCGGGCCGCAAGACTGGGCGACCAAAGTTCAAGTTCGATTTCAATTCCTTGATTACAGGTACCGAGAGATACGAGGAACCACTTTTTGCGCTCTCAACCAAACGGCACTGGCACTGAAGCGTGTTACCGCACAAGCCTTCTACCAACCCAACATTCCGATTGTAACGAAATTTTGCCTGCAAACATTGGAGTGGTTGGACATTATTAATTACCGCATCGCAATATGCTAATGAACGTTAAACCTTGCTCCCGACCCGTCTTCGTCGTTCGTGTATGCGGTGAATTTTTTGGCCGAATATGCGGGCACGTTTCCCACGCATGCTGCCACAGCCTCGAACATAAGACGGAAGCACTGATAAGCTGGAAGCAACTTCTTCGTCAGTGGCGTTTTCGACAGTTGCAGCAGTAGACGGCCGTTGCCGTTTACTTTTCGACCATCGACCTCCTTCTCCGGAACGGGAAACATAGTAAGTCTTGGGCGGTAGGAATGGTGAGCTGTGCGGGTGTTAATGTTAAGGCAATATTTACTAGGCCAATGAACAGAAGGCCATCGGCGGAAGGGCCGTAGGGCCAGTGTCAGTGATGGTTTGACGGTTGACGTCAGAACGGCGCACTTTGCCCGGTAGCCGGCTTCGTCGCAGAAGACGGAGCGATGATGCCCGCAATTGCCACTTTGCGGCGAAAGACGAACCCCTTGGGGCGAGTTCTTTACCATCCTTTTGATGTGGTAATACATGAGAGGGTAGNCGCGGTAAGAATGGTGAGCCGTGCGGGTGTTAATGTTAAGGCAATATTTACTAGGCCAATGAACAGAAGGCCATCGGCGGAAGGGCCGTAGGGCCAGTGTCAGTGATGGTTTGACGGTTGACGTCAGAACGGCGCACTTTGCCCGGTAGCCGGCTTCGTCGCAGAAGACGGAGCGATGATGCCCGCAATTGCCACTTTGCGGCGAAAGACGAACCCCTTGGGGCGAGTTCTTTACCATCCTTTTGATGTGGTAATACATGAGAGGGTAGGCGGAACAATTGTTTGTTTTCTGAACCGCCTACAGGGTGTAAACGAGAGCGTTTCCTTGCCACGCCGGGGGCCTTTACGGTTTCTTATCGGCTACCGTATTTGAGTGCAGGCGATTGTTTTGCACTTTCATGATTGAATGGGAACGCATCTACCGCGGAAGGCAATCCGTTTCCCGGCAAACGCACATCCTACAGACGGTTGGTGTTGAGAGTGAGAGTGCGAACATATTTGACATGTTTTTCGCTTTGTGTTCGTTGCATCACTGACCATCTTCCTCGCCAGCGCTGCAAACCATCTTTGCCAAGCGAGCACGCTGTTTGCGAATTCATGCCACACTGTCTGTAAGATGAAAATTACAATTAATGGTTGGAAAGTTGTTTCATAATGCACCAACACTAGCCGCTGAACCGGTACATCTGCCAAACATTAAACGGTCAATGTCAGGATCGGACGCGCGTCGAGATGCGCGTGTGCCATCGCCACCCAGCACATCACGTTGTTACAGGTAATGGGGACAACCAACGTCTGTCGTGCTTCTCTCGTCTAGCGAAAGCGGAAGTGTCAAGCTCGAGGTTTGCCGTTAAAGCGACTAAATTAATGGTTTTGTTCTGCGGCATGCCCGGTACGAAGGAAGTCAGTGTGTCATTACCGTTCACATCACCAAATCACCGTGTCACGGGTAGTAGGCGAACAGGTTAACAATTATTGTTTGTGAATGGAGCAGTACGTGGCAGGAAAAACTGGGAGCTACAGTGTTTGCTGGTGAGCTCGTACTCGTGCCGATGGTTTGTATATAACCTCGAAATACTTCTACAGAGTCTTACGTCTTCCTTGTCGGTATAATGGCATACTCTGTACCGGGAAAAGCTATCAAAAATCGGAACTCCACAAGATATCAACACATAGGAACTACAAATTGGGGATTTTTGATTCAATAGCTTACCGTGTTCCACACCGGTCGTGACCAATCGCTTCTGCAAAACGATTCCAGCAATCAAACATTACATGACACTGTGTTCGACTGAAATATGATGGAAATTTTCTGCATAATTATTTGCGCTTGACGTCAAGCTGATCGCCACTTAGTGTCGGCATCTCTACAGCTCGTTGGGTGCAGAGGGTGTCAGAACTGGTTTTGTGGTGTATATTTCCTTTTCGCTATTGTGTGTTGCTTTTAATTTGTACTTTAGCAAGGTTTTCGATGTGTTCTGAAAATATTTCTAGAGGCATACATAAAATGGAGTATGACACATAATTACTTTATAACATTATTGTTTCCCCTCTCTATATGATCATAGTCTGGAGATGTTCATTTCTTATGCAAACGATGAGACGACACAATATCGACAAAAGCAATCGTTTCTAGGTGAAGATCACTTGTTACGATCGTCTCAGGTTGGCCACGCCTCGCGCTAAACGCAAGTCACTCTGTCCTGTTGATGCTTATAACTCGATAAATACAAATAATTACGGAGCAGTTGAGAGTTTTTTTTGCGCAACTACACCAAAGTCCAGCCGTTTACCACGAAACCGTTTTGTTCTGGGTGATCGGTGCGATCAAGCGCGACACGTAGTTTCCCATCGCGATGGCGCTTTCAAACAAAGCACTTTTTTTGGACTTTCAGCCTCTCACGCCCTACTGACTCATGGGAAGTGTTGGGCGTTGCGGGTGATGTTGGATGCATTCGTGGATGGGAAAAGGCCGATTGTTGCACCTATCGAATGCATTTTCTCACGTTGCAGGGTCAACCGTAGCACGGCACGGTCGAGGTCTAGGGATGATTCAATGCTGCCCCATCCGGTTCTAAGCCAGGACGTCAAAGTGCAACCAATTAGGCTAAGCGAAGCCGGTTCCGGTATGATGCGATGACCTTTCCCGACCTCAAACACCTTGCTGTGAGCGAGATGACTTTGGCCAGCTGTGACGCTGTGCTGTAATACATGCAAGAAGAGGTTGCGTGAGTTCAACTATAGTAACTACCTACCAAGAAACGAGCCTCTTCAGTGACTGGGTTGAGTTACATAGCCTGATAGTATTTATTGGTCTCGTTGTAGCTGTATTACCTTAGGGTATTTGCTTAAATTGGAAATCTACAAACGTCACAACGCTTAAAAAATTGTCAAGGAGTTTAGTTGCGGATTAACACTACTGATATCACCGACAAACTTCAAGGTCTACTGATACGTTGTTTCAAAATTTGAACCCCTCTTATCGACATAATCGAAAACAAGTGATATGAAATTTTGAAGGTTTTTCACACCAACACATTGCTAGCCACTGGCAAACCGCTCCAGATAACGTCTTTCCCCATGGTCGTGGGTAGTAATGCCCTGCGCATAAGACGTTTCGAAGAAGGGTATAATGTAGCCGTCGCCGTAGTTGCAATTCCCGAATCAATCGTTATCAGCTCATCAGCTGAATGCGATTCATCATGCTGGCTCCCTCTATCCCTCTATACGCTTTCTCTTCTTTCGCGTTTGATTCCCCATGTGCAGCTTCATCTCTAAAAACATGCACAATAACGCTGCCTTAGTGAACGGTCAATCGCGCACCGAATGCAACGAAACTGTGCGAGACGGCACAGTTAACAAAGACTCGTGCCATCTCTATCGTACGTGGCGATTTGTTCGCGATACGCGATGACGATCGCGCACTCGTGAGGTGGACCACGGTTTGCTGACTTCGATTGCGTTAGTTCAGCATCAGTAGTTCTTTGTCGCTGGTTCGGGTTAGAAGGGGTTCTCGGCGGTTACAACACTCGGGTTGGTTCTTGGTTCGCGGCTTGTTTGTGCGCTCAGTTCCCTTTTGACATTTCTACTGTGCATGGCACGGTGTGTGCATTTGTGAGTGAACATACATTCTTTGATTTACCCTCTGTCTCTCTCTGTTCGGTCTATTACCAACCTGCCAACCTGCTTAGTGGCGAATGTTACACGTTTATCGGAGCAAAAAAACAAATACAAATCTCGATCAGCTCCAAGTTACTAAGGGCGTCGGTAGTAAGTGGACTGAGTGTCAGAAGTTCACTGGGCGTCGGTCAGAGTGAACGTTCGTTCCGTATCGAAGATGCGACATTTGCGTGATTGACTACTGTGTACATACAAGTGTTTATAGGAGAGCTCGTCTACAACGAGCGTTTGTTGAAAGGAAGATACTGTCAGGTGTCGGTGCCGTGAGGTGGTGACAAGTGCTCTACAACGAACCCCTCGAGATACAGAAACGGTTCGTAAGCGGGTGCGCTTTGAGTGGGTGAGCGGAGTAGCTGTCTAGCGAATTCTTAGGTAACCTGATACGACGAGAGCCACAGAATGGATATCCTGCAGCAAGAGGTGCGTGGTATCGCACTGGCCAACCTGTCCGAAATGCAATCGTCGCCAGTTTACAACCAAACCACGGTACCGCTAAATCGCAAGGATTCGCGTAACATGGACCAGGCGGTGATACGGAACAACACGGCCAACACGTTCCCTTCGAACCATGACATCGAGGGACACATCCGGCCGTTCCAAAATTTGCCAGCACGGGAACCGGTCGACATACAGTTTAAAGATGTGTCGTACTGCGTCAGTCTCGGGTTTCGCAAAGGTAAGCAAATCCCACCTTCCCCTTCCCACACAGATCCCTCCTCCCACAAGCCGGGGTTAGGGGCTTACACGTGACCCTGCAGGCGAACCAAGTGCAGAAACCATGCTGGGGTAGCGTGAGGCAGTCACTTTGTGCTGATGATAGTAAAAATCGAGCCAAACGACGGAGGACGATCACCTCCGCACTGCTGATGTGAGAGTGTTTGAGTGTAATTTTTATGAGTATATTTGTTTGTTGTTGCTCCCGTTACCCTTGTTACGCTCGCGATCCGCGATCGCATAGTGATAATCGGGACAAACGAAACCACCCATGAAAGATACGTTTTGTTCGCCGCGCGGCCAATACCGGAGATAGAAATGGTTCGCGTTTCCCTTTGTGTGCAACAAAGAAAAGGTCGGAAGATGGTTTGGCCTGATAATTGGATCGTGTTTTTTCCCTGAGATGGTACAGTTGCGCAGGTTAGGTGGGATAGGTCAGGATAAGGTACGTGAAGCTGATGTTCCACGCTACACCCAGTAGGTAGCACCTGGTGGGCAGAAATAGTGGAAATCTGATGTCACTTATACGTATTGCTAGCCGATAGGAACTGTTCAAGCATCGTGTAAGCTATTTGCATTTATTAGCATCCCTCGCACATGCAACACCGCGGGAGATTCATTAGAAGATGGGGAAAAAATACTGTGAAATGAAGCAATTACTACGAAAAGCAGTGCTCGTGTTCCGTTCTATGGGTGATGTTTAACAAGAAAAGTCAAGGACAAGATATTATCCATTTGATAGTCACAATGTTTCATTTTTTTACGTTGGTACACAACTACCACTCAGCATTGATGTGCGATCAAATAAACCGTTTGTCAAAACC
Organism: Anopheles rivulorum; assembly: GCA_018908115.1. Classification (NCBI taxonomy): domain Eukaryota; kingdom Metazoa; phylum Arthropoda; class Insecta; order Diptera; family Culicidae; genus Anopheles; species Anopheles rivulorum. The sequence goes on along the minus strand of STHB01000003.1, from coordinate 24,625,942 downwards.
TTGAAAAGAGATGATAAAAATATACAATCCACGAAGTTGGCGCCACAAAATCTGACGCAAAAGGCGCAATACCCCATCGGTTTTGGGCGATTTTGTCAAACTTGTCGCAAAAACTGTTTCCGTCTGTTTGGTTAGCAAACATTGGACGAATCTCATGACTCGGCAATAAATGGTCAAATAATGAAAGAAGCAATTTCATTTACCGATGGTTGTTACTTTTAAATCGCATGTCTCCTGGTAACATTTTACCATGAACGGAACACGAGACACTTTGCACAGGTGTGTAATTAAGACGCTTCGAGAACAGACCATAATGTCAGCTCCAATCGCGTCCAAAGTTCGCTTCCTGCATCTGCATAACACGTTTCGAACGGTTTTGATCGCAGGCCAAACGTGATTCATGCACCGCCTCAACGCTCCCCCTTGCTACCTCATTGCGTTTCTTAATATTCTAATTGCATGTTTGAGCCATTGATGTTCTTCTAACGGGTTTGTGGCTCACTTTTACAGAATAACAAACAGCACGACATATGATGTTTGCTTCCACCAGGGAGTGTTTTTTTCACTTGCATCAAAACGGAAGAAGCAACATTGGCGCTAACACATAAACTGGGCGGTGTCCTTGAAGTGTCTACCGGGCAGGACACCCGAGACGTTAGCAGCAGCACCAGGCCCGACACCAGAACACAAACACCTAGCACAACATCAGGAACAAAGAAAGGCAAAGGGAAAGAAAGAAAGCGATGATAAGCCAACACTTGTCAAATGAAACACCCGATTATCGCCCGTTTCCTTGGGAGTGTGTCGATTTAATCGAACGATCGCGCCGTTCGTCCCAGTGACAGACGGATTGTTGTTTGTCTTTTTTGTTTGTAACTCTATCACCACTTCCAACCCAGCATAAAGAGACGTAGCGCCCGTCTCGCCACGGTCAACTGGTTCCTTAGTGTAGGGTCGTGATCGTCACCGCATCGTTGCTGGCCGTTAATTTCTCACTACTGCTGCTGATGCTATGCGCTACCGCTTGCAGCACACCACCCGATCACTTCCTCGTCGTGTCATTCTTTTTTCCAACTTTTTTGCTACGCAGTGACTCACGTGCGTGTGAACGATTCGCACGCGTCCATGAGCGGCACGGGGGCTTGTGGTGCAGTGTCGCCTAACCGGACATCTTGTTAGTGGACTGGTGAGCCGGTTTTTGCGGTCAACTGTTGCACCGGTGTCCTTTAACATTTGTCCCGGCGTGTGCAAACATGAACTTGAACTATCGGCATACCGATCTGGCCGATCGTGACACTAGGAGTGGCGTTTGAACGACAAGACATGATGATTGATTCATGTGTGTACTCGGCTGCAATGGAGCGTTAGGAAAGTGGGCAACGACAGTTGGGGCGTTAAGAACAGGTATTCCATCCTTTCCTACATTTAACGTAGGCATTAGTTTGTTCAGGTTCGTTCAATGCAACTGCATTAAAAACTTCAACTCGACGATAGTGATCGGCTTTCGCTTTTTTGCTAATATCTGCTTACATCCCAGACTAGACGTCGTAACACCTGTCACTAACGTCGTTGATAGAAGTTGTAAAACATAAATCCTATATTAAAGCTGAAGATACTCTCTCTGAACCATAAGTTATTTGGCGCTTCAACCATAGAACTGCTCACAAAGGAAACCGACACTTGTCGTTGACCTTTGATCAACAATCACCTTCTCTGCAGGAATTGGTCATTTTCTTATCGCCGTGGAGTATGGCTGGATAAGCAGACGCCATTGTGCGACACCTGCTGATAATGGTCGCTTACATGACGACCAACCCTTGAGCAGAACCACCGCATGAGAATTTGTAATCCTTCCAGCACTTCACAATTCCTCACAGTTCTCGTAATCGCTACTCTACAGTCAGTTGTTTTGACCTGCCCTAGGTATTATCCCTTTAGATGCCGGGAGGAGGAAGAGAACCAACCTTTATATATTTGTCGTTAGTCCCTTCGGCAGCTACTCGACCGGGGTGCTTATCATGCGTTTGCTTACGTCAAACGGTGGGGCTGGTATGTGTTTTACCGTGTTATTGTAGGGCCGTACGGCTCAATCAGACCGGAGCATGCCGTACTATGATTGAACTGGTTCTAGTGTTGTTGATGAACTAGCTCAGATCGTTGGAACGATCGAAACCCGTCCAAAACAAGTGTAATCATTAGTGTTATCACAAACCCTAATAAATAAGATCCGTGAGTTTCCTACCTCCTGGAACTGCGATGTTTCGGTATTGTCAACTTCCTTTCGCTTTTATAGTTATAGAATCATGTCTACCTCCTAGTTCCTGGTTGGATTGGACTTAGAACGCTGGATTGTTATGAATAAGCGGACTTTGCCCATTGCAATACAACTGTGATGGCAATAAGGATGTTGTTCTAAAACGACACATACAGAAACTCTCCACAACAACATTCACACCACACTAATCCGGGAGCGTGAAGCGTACTTTGAAATCTCATGTTTCCTTTTCATAATTGTACACACTTCGTAGTACCTTGCGCGATGAGCGACCTCTCTTACGCAAGGAACGCCCGGTGGAAGCTGCACTGGAAATGGGAGTAAAGGCAGAACGAAGAACTTTACTGATAAGATATCGATTGCTGATATTTTGTCACGGGTCGTGGCACTTTTTGTGTAGAAAATATTTCGACTTATATTTACTTACATTCGGCCTTCGAACCATTGGAGCATTTGTGATGGCAGAATAAAAAAAAAGTTAAAACAGCTTGTAAATTTTACGCCCGATTGACTGCGCGTGGCCCAAGGTTAATATGGGGAGGATTTTCTTATGAAGCTGTTTAACCGTTTAACCGTTGTCTGGGTGTGTTAACGATCTACATCATCTTCCATTCCAGGCCAGAAAGAGATCCTGCACAAGGTGAATGGAAAATTCCCAGGATCGCAACTGATCGCCATCATGGGTCCGTCGGGAGCGGGCAAATCGACGCTTCTCGATGTTCTATCCGGGTACCGGAAAACCGGTGTTGAAGGTGCGGTCTATGTTAATGGACGTATACGCAACCTGAATAGCTTCCGGCGGATGACCTGCTACATTACGCAGGTTGATCGTTTACAGACGCTGCTGACTGTGCTGGAGAACATGCGCATTGCAGCGGATTTGAAGTTGGGACCAGAAGTGTCGCGCCATGAGAAGGAGTCCATTGTACGTGAGATATTTAGGCTGCTATGTGACAGTACAGCAAGAAAGTTACATATATTTCTCCATTCCAGATTGAAGACATTCTTACTGTGCTGGGGCTGTACGAACATCAGTTTACCATTACAAAACGTTTATCTGGTGGGCAGCGGAAACGTCTCTCGATCGCTCTGGAGCTGATCAACAACCCTACCATTATGTTTTTGGATGAACCAACCACGTGAGTATGGTTATGGTAATGAAGTGTATATACTCAATAGCTAGTTAATGTGCACTCCTTATCGCAGTGGCTTGGACAGCTTCTCTTGCAACCAGGTCGTGGACCTACTCAAGCAGCTCGCTAAACAGGGCCGTACGATCATCTGCACCATTCATCAACCGTCCGCCAAGTTGTTCCAGGAGTTCGACCAGGTGTACGTCCTCTCGAATGGAGAATGTATGTACCAAGGTTGTACCAACAGTTTGGTACCGTTCCTGCAGTCGGTTGACATGCCCTGCCCGGTGTACCACAATCCCGCTGATTATGGTGAGAGGCTATATTATTACCCGTAGGAATTGGTGACGTTTGCTAACCCTTTCATTCTCCCCACAGTGATTGAACTGGCCTGCGGTGAGTATGGAGATGATCGGATCCAGCGCATGGTGATGGAGATGGGCAATGGTGAATGTACGGAATGGTTCACCGATAAACGGAAGCTGCTAAAGCTGGAACAACTGCGGAAGAAATACCCGCTCAAGAAGATCATCGAGCAGAATGAAGACCTGATGGCGACGTCCCAGATCCATCAGCTTCAGGTTCTGATCAAGCGCGGCATTATCAAGGCAAAACGAGACGCTACCCTCACACATCTGCGTATAGGGGTGAACATCATCATTGCGGCTATGTTAGGCTTTCTGTTCATCGACGCCGGCAACGAGGGATCTCGCGTGCTCGACAACTACAATTTGCTCTTCTCGATTCTGATGCACCACATGATGGCCACGATGATGCTGACCGTGCTGACATGTAAGTGTAAAACAATCCTGACAGCTAGCCGGGCGAGTTCGTTGAGGCCTACCCGTCTGTCGGCAGACCGTCTGCCGGTGAGATTTTTTTCTTGGCGGATACTTTTCAATGTTTTACTTCTTTCTCTTCCAATCTTCTACATTATATAGTCCCCACCGAGATGGGTGTTATACTGAAAGAGCACTTCAATCGATGGTACACGTTAAAGTGTTACTACCTCTCAGTCTCTATCATCGATCTGCCGCTGTCCGTGTTCTGCTGCCTGATCTTCACCGTCATTATCTATTTGATGAGTGGTCAACCGATGGAATGGTTCCGTTTCGGCATGTTTTTCACCATTAGTTTGCTGATCGTGCTGATAGCACAGAGCCTCGGGTTGACGATCGGAGCTTGGTTTAACGTGGTGGTGAGTAATCTTGGCCCGGTCTTTTGTTTGCTTATCGGCCATCAATCTCACCGATGAAGTACGGTATTTCGTCTTATGCCATTACCTTTTTTTTATTCCATGCACTTACACATGCGCACAACCATTCGTTCATGTGTAGAATGGTACCTTCCTCGGTCCCGTGCTCACCATCCCGATGATGATGTTCGCCGGCTTCGGTGTAACGCTCCGTGATCTACCGAGCTACCTGAAATGGGGCAGTCACATCTCTTATCTACGTTACGGTTTAGAAGGCTACGTCAATGCAATCTATGGGGAAAATCGGGAAACGCTTGACTGTGAGCTCAAACCGTACTGCCATTACAGGTAAGTGTTACACAATACAATCATTTAATATTTATTTTAATGCATGTTTTACTTCTGCTGTCATGCAGATATCCTGCCAAGTTCCTGTCGGAGATTTCAATGGAAGGTGATCAATTCTGGAAGGATGTATACGCTCTCTGCGGCACGTTGATTTTGGTGCGCGTGTTTTGCTACTTCTGTCTCCGATGGAAGGTTATGTCCGTGCGGTAAACTACTAAGGCGTCTTCTAAGATGATGCGTGACGGAGCTTTAGGGCAATCACAAAGCATAAGGTTGTGATGACCAGCAAACAAAGGATGTGATTTTCATTACCACACGTTACCCGATCTTTCGTCCGCTGTGTACCGAACACGACACCAAAAATGGGTTGCCAAAAACATTCGTTCCATACTTTCCAATCACTCTTATCGCGCTGCAAGGAATGCGCCAAACCCGCGCACGATAAGACATATCGCAGTGCATTTCAACTGTACATAGATAATACCCCAGACAGTGTATGTTTGTGTGTATGATTTTGTATGAACCATCGTGCTATAGTGTTATTTAGTTTGTGGTTTAAAAAAACAAATAACAGCCGCCATTTTGTTTTGCAGATTTCGTGACGGTGTAGTGAATAAGAAATTATGCAATATTCCGTAGATAATAAAGCTACAAATTAGTCATTGATAGTCAATAAAATGTTAAACCCTCGTCTTACAACTTATCTTCTTATCTGCTTATTCATTCGCGTGTGTATTTTTTCCTCTTTATCGATCATCGTCACGTGCGCATTGATTGACTGGTTAATCACAACTGCCGTGTTCATGGATGTATATTTAAGCATGTTTTGACATTAGCAGACAGATTAAGTTTCCCATTCGGAAATGGTGATCCGATCAGCAGAGTCTTCTCTACAATTATCGATTAACGTACTATTTCTCACCATAACTGATCGATACATTGTAGGAATATGTAATGATGTGTGCACGACCGATAGTTAGCAGTAAATAATCAAGCAATTATAGTGAACGGTTTGGTAAGAAGTGTGCTTCACTTATTTTGAATCACTTGAGTGTGACTTTGTACGAATGAATTGCACGTTTGAGGACAATGTTAAATTTTTATTGTGTGTGATAAGTATGATTTAACTTGTTTAAATTATAGGAAATTATGTATCTCCTTTAACTAAACGAGTTATTAGGTTATGGTAATTATTCATTGATTTATTGAATTTACTTTTACCACATTGTTTTATGATCGCTTTTATTTTTATAGGCTTAATTATAATGATAGGCAATAAACGAATCTTCATTTAACAGACATCATGTTATTTTATAAAATGCATGTATTTTATTTTATTTTTAAAACATGTTTCGGAAAAGTCAAGAATCGATGAATGTTACGCGTTTGATCGCAAACCCTGTCCGCTTAAACGAATGCTTCTGCTTTCGATGAAAAGCCATGCGTGAACCATGTGTTGCGGGTTGCATACCTTAAAGGGCCCACGATTTGAAGCTTTAAGCATAGCTGTCCGAAATATGGACAAAATGTTGTCGCTGACATTTTACTCAATTTATTTTTTTACCAATTGAAACTCTATCTTAAAATATGAGAGTCCTATTCTCTGAGCTAAGTCGCATAATAATTAAATATCAACATTTTTACCTTGAAGATGTAATATGATCTTGTACAATTCTAATAATTGTATATTATTCAGTTACAACATTACTGGATGAACTGTAACTCCAACCAGATATTTCGGAAACAGTTGATCATTTAAGAAAATGATCTTGACATGTCTTGGTACTGTCGAATATCATTCAATCTTGTCAATAACTAGTTTGACGGTAATCTCACAAGGACATTGGGCAATATAGCAAGGGCAGCAGGCTATTATATTTCACTAATAAATTCTCTTCAGAAATTCCGTATGCACTGCTTGTAGAAAAACTCTGCCCGTCTTATGATTGCCCTGGGAAACAATGGCATAGGCAAGGTATTAACTAACGGAAAATGTGATAAGTTCATCATGATCATGTCACGCTCGGCAGGGGCTCGTGGCATGCCGGTGGATCGCTTTCGTTACAGCACTAATGCACCACCATGGTAAGGCGCACTGTGACACACTAATTGCTGCTAATGGGGAGGCTAAACGCAGCGAATCGGTAGTCATTCTTTTGTGCTGCGACACATCACGATTACGACGTTGGCCGATGGTTTGCCCTCTCGGCAGGGTGCGTTACGAAAAAGGATTGTCACATGGGCAGGCAGTTCACTAACGGTGAAATTACCAGAGAAACATGGTAAGAAAATTTTATACAGCTTTCTCGATCACCTAAATATAGTTATAAATTAATAATGCACCGAATAAATGCCACAAAACCACGTGAGTGAGTATTTCGAGCGAATGAGTTGATGCGTGATTCAACGCTTTTTACTCGACGGCATTGTTAGAATGCCCTGTCATTCGCTTGGCAGATAAGCATATACACATAGCAGAGCATCAGCTAGCTAAAATCAATTGTATCGTTGTAACGAATTGGCCATGCCGTCGTCCAATTGAATGGCTCGCGGGAATAATTTCACATCTTGCGCCACTAATTACAAAGCCTTGACGGTGGTCCCAAACAGTCGAAAACATCCACTCCGCTATTAAAAAACGATTAATTTGCTCTCGGACTGTCACTAACGAAATCTGTTTGGTTAAGCATTCCGCCTAATAACTGCTTATTAGCGATATAATTAGCTGTTTATGGCCGACATTGCAAAACTGGATATTTTTTTCGTTTCCATCCACTATCTGGTGACCTTAAACCTTAAGTTTAGCTATCAATAAATTCGAAACGGAAACGGTAACAGTGTTGATGATTTATTTCTCACCGTTACTATTTCATGGGCTCTGTTTCGTCGGTGACCTTGATTGATAAGATTTGAAGTTCCCAAATAAAAAGGTTCCCAAGGCACCGGCATGCTATCGACCTTAGTAACTTGGCCTGTTGTGAGTTACTCCCTATTTGAAAAGATACGATATCTTCACACGCTTATACTATCTCGATGGGAAGCCACCAAACGTTGACGTCGGCACCGTCCCTCTAAAAATAATCGCCCGGAACATAGGCGATGTCTTATCACTGATTTGCAACACAAATCCCAGTGCAGTGTAATGCGAAACTGCAGCTTGGAGGCACGGTATCGATTACATCGCGGTCACTCCTGGTGATTGATAATAGTCTGCCAGGTGCATTGCCCCAAATCAAGCGACAAAACCTTATCTTTCGCACCAGTGTCTCGGGCTGGTGGCAAATTTTTGACGCTGATTTTGGCAACGTTCGCTGCTATCTGGTTAAAACTTCATCCACGTCCAGTTGAGCTGCTGCTAACATTGTAGAGGCACCATAACGATCCTAATAACAAGGTACGGATAGATAACGCTAAGTATGGGTGACATGATAGAGCGGACAATCTATCGGCTAGTTAGAATCGAAGGTAACGCACACGTCACGAGCCTGAGGTCGTCTGGATCCGCTAGGTAGAGGTGTGCGCTTTGTTGATATTCGCCTCCAACCGGTGCCGTGTGACACACTTACCGCTCAGCTCTAGTGATGCTGTCCCTGGACGGGGAAAGAACCCGCTGGCACAAAATAGGTCACAACTCGTCGGAGACCTTCTCGGAGCAACAGTTGCCCGCTAGACTTGCTCGTTGGGGAACTTTGAGGTGCACGGGCAAGTGATATTTATCCTATTAGTAAGCGTGCTGGTCAGGTCAACCCAGGGGAAGTCACCTGCTTGCAATGAGTCAGATTTATTCATCAATCATCACGGACACGAGCGAGTCCCTCGGCCCATCGGATAACTGCAAGATCTCATAGTCGATCGGGTGGCGCCCACTTTATGTTTGCATTAGTTTTAATTAATCAAACCCTCGATTTCGCATCAGAACCGATGATGCCGTCCATGCAAGGAGTTACGTTTTCCTTTCCGTTCCGACCATTCATATTGCACTCCTATACAAAGGGTTTTGACCGTACGCGCCCTTCAATCGTTTCGCTGACCATGAACTGGAGAGATTCCGCGATTTTGTATGAGCGTACGAAAAAAAAGAAAGGATTGTTCGATGCAAGTGTCACGGTAGGCTTATCATCTGGCAACAGGTCCATCACAACATCGGGGCGCAATTGCAGCGGCAGTTAAATCATTGCACAATCGCTTCATACACAAGATGATACGCCACTGCACTCTGCACCCTGCGAAGTCCAAGTCGCTAGTCTGGACGTTTCTCGCACACAGGAAACAAACAAATGTCATGTGTCAAGTGCAACCGGGAAGACGGTGCTTCGGTCGGCGATTGAAGACCGCCAAAGTTCGCCGAGGGGGTTCAAACTGAGGCAAACGAGTCGATGATCTGACGAAGGAGACGCACGATGTTTGGTAAACAAAGGTTCCCGAGCCACTGAACTGTGTGTTCACAGTTGTTGCGTGCGGTCTACGCACTGATTCATATTTTCAAAAGTAAGGTTTTTGCATAAAATTTTGGCCTAGTGTCCATTTAAACAAAAGAATGATGAGAAAGCGTCCTATCTTTCCACCGATCTAAAGGGCGGCAAACGACCTTCTCATTCATTCCCCTTGAGTAAATTAAAGAAAAAAATGCAGCCATAATTTTGTACCAGCTCTACCGTAGTTCGTGTTGTTTTTGGAAGTTTATTTTTGGCAGAAATGCTGATCAGACGCAAGAAGCAGTGATCGTCTGTGAAGTAATTGCAACTGGACCACTGCAGTTGGTTCGAACCTTCGCTGCACCGCAAGGCTGCACTGAGCAGGATGTTGCGCATGGATGATATGCAGCGCACCGGTGGCCTTATTGTCTTTTAGATTTTGTTTTAAATTTCGAAAGTAAAAAACAAACGAAAATCGCGAGAAGCACTTGCTTTAAACCACATTCACAGTGCATGAGATTCCGTTCGCTCTTCTCACTTAAGAAAGANAAGCGGTGATCGTCTGTGAAGTAATTGCAACTGGACCACTGCAGTTGGTTCGAACCTTCGCTGCACCGCAAGGCTGCACTGAGCAGGATGTTGCGCATGGATGATATGCAGCGCACCGGTGGCCTTATTGTCTTTTAGATTTTGTTTTAAATTTCGAAAGTAAAAAACAAACGAAAATCGCGAGAAGCACTTGCTTTAAACCACATTCACAGTGCATGAGATTCCGTTCGCTCTTCTCACTTAAGAAAGAAGGGTTGTTTTTCTCACGGCCCATCGCTCATTCTCACGTTGGTGTGCCGTTGACAGCGTTGGTTCGTACGTTTTGGGTTCGTAAAGGTTTTCCGTTCGGCGAGCGCGTCGTGCACCATCATTATCATCATCATCATCATCGGACATCAATGCGCTCGTTATTCACAGTATGATAAGTGAGCACATGTTGAAAGGACATAATTGAAATTCTGTTTAATTTATATTTTAAACAGATTGAGGGCTTAGGTTAGCTATTGTACCTGTTGAAAATACTAATAAGAGGGATACTTGTTTATTATTAATAAAAATATGTATCACCATGTAATTCATGTACATTAGCAAACGGTATAATCACTAATTCATATGAAATTTAGATTATAACAGATAGTGCTAGAAATTTTCGTAACAGTCTTAACATGACAAATTCAGTGAAGCTTTCAATTCAATAAATAAAAAATAATAAATTTCTGCTTACCTATTTTGACCACTCTCGGTGACGTTGTGCGAGCAAGCACAAGCGTCATCGCTTCGTCGCTATATACACGCCGTTCGTAATCGTCGGTTCAGTTTTCTCCGAACCGCGACCGTGCTTGAAGTCCAAGCAGGCGGTGTTCCTTCCCAAACGACGTCCCAACTTAGATCGCGCCGTGTGCCAACAAGTGTTTTGTTTTGGGAGAAATTGTATAAAGGAGGTGTGTGTTTGTGATTCCTAGAAGTGTTTTAGTTGGCTGCAAAGGATGCTGGCAGTTCTCTCTCTAGTTGATTGCATGTTAAGTGCTTATTTTGTACAGTTCTCGATCGATTAGAGTGACGGTTGTTTGTGGTTTGTTGACGGAGGCAATCCGGCGTGTATGTGTGTGTGTGTGTGTGTGTGTGACGGTTGAGTGGAAGGAAAAGTACTAGTGGCCACCTCTAGCAGTAGCTTCGACCGAACGAAAGCACTGACCGGCATTGAATTGTTTGTTTAGCTGCGACGTTCTCGTGCATTTGATCGATTTTCGATACTGTCCGTTCGGGGATTGTGTTTGCGTGTGTCCGATAGTGAGTAAGCAAAAGCGTGAATGTAAATGGAGGAAAGCAACAGACCAGAGTTAGTGCATTTGATCACGGTTTACGTCAAAGAACGATTATCCTCTTGCAGAAAGCGCGGACACCACCGTCGTACGCACTCTTCCAGTTTGTTGTGTATTTATGGGACAATGACTAAACCGCCCGAAATTGAAGATGATCGCGAAAATCGGAACCGATGCTGCAGAAACATGTGCGTCATTAGGAGAAAGAATCATGATGAAATCTTGCTCGTGCATTGAGTTCCGCGAACAAAGTTGATCGAGCATCATACAGCGGCCAGAATGGCAAATTGTGCCCCGGCATTATTTGTATGCGCTTCCGTGCTGCAATAAAACCCTTCGAACGTGCCGAACAGTACACAATGGCCGGGAGGACAGTACGGACAGTTGGAAAGGGTGCGGAGCGGTTTCGGTTCTGTTTACATTTCCTACGCGACGCGTTTGGTGCGATAAGACGCCTCGTGAGCGAAAACAGAAACACGATAACGGCTACGATCAATCCGCCCCAGCGCCATTGAGTGTCAGACGATGAACGATTCGAGGTTGTTGTCGTAGTTGTTCGGCTGAGGTTTTGAAATAGTGAATTGAAGTTGAATTTAAAAATGCTGCCAGCACCAACACAACTTCATCAGGCGGTTAGAAATAAGAAGCAAGAACACAACGGAATCGAACGCCACACATTAAATCTTTTCCGGGTGGGAATTAAACTTTGACATGTCGGTGGTACGACGATTGCTACAATCATCACTGAAGCTCGAAACGATACGTTCTCTCGAACGGATGCAAATTCTTTGCCCCAGCCAGAAGGCGTTTCTGTGCGTGAGGTTTCGGGAGTTTGAGAAATGTATGTTTAAAATTCGCTCACCACCTCCGGCCGAATGAGACAACACCAACACACATAAGCGCCTCGATACACTGCACTGAGCAGCAGTTGCAGTTGCATGGCAAGAAGTCAGCGCCGATGTCGGTCTATGCCATGGCAAACGGGTTCGTTTTTGGGTGTGGAAAGCCGTCGCCGTTGGCGGATGGGGCGCGGGAACAAGGCAGGAAGAAGAGAGAGAGAGAGAACCCTTCAACTGCACACGTGAAGGAGAACATAAACATTCAGCCAATGTTGCACCGATGCAGTTTACCAAGTCGCGATTGGAACGAGTGTGTACAGCTGTACCAGGAAAACAGTCCGTCATTCGCATTCGCTATTCGGCGCGCTGGGTTGTTTTTGTGATGTGCACCAGCTTCCCATGGGTGGGTGTTTTATTATGATGTGTTTCAACGGCCAACAGAACACGGGCCACTTTGTGAGCGGTTTGCCGACTAGACGCTTAGACGTGATCTTCCAAGACCTTATCATTTCATTGACCATGACACTGAAATGGTTTGGGTGTGCGTGTGTGAGTGTGTGTGGATGGAACGTGTCGTATTTCACCCCTTTTTGCATTAGTGATTCTTGCTCTTTGGCAGCTGTTTGTGAAGACCATTGGATGCGAAACAGAAACTTCGCCAAGCCGCTTCATCAACATGACAGGTGTTTGTTGTGAAACACTAATCCCAATGAAGTTGAACTCCACAGAAGGATGAATCTTAGCGCGAAGAATTAAGGCGCAATCGTTTCCATCTTCCATCGAGGTGTAATTAAATTGTTCTAGACTGCCTTCGGCCACCGCTGAGAAGACTGATGAGGAGACTGAGCACAAAAAAAAATACACAAGAAGCGGGGAGCGAAAAAAGACGATTGAGGTATGGGAAAGGCAGGTCCCCACCTCAAGGATGGATGAACATTATTTTTAATGCCCATCGGGAATCAGCGTCTCGTAACGCGTCCAAAAGATGCCTTTATTTTGACCCCAGTGCGTACGTCTAAGCAATATTCTAACGTGTACACCGTAGTCTGGAGCTGGAGCGTATGTTGGAGGCTATCCTTGAGTGTACATTCAAAGGTCGCTGAATTGGAAGTTGTTGCGATCATCGCCAAGTTGCGTCAGTTGCGTCTTACTCACGCGCTCGAAGCTGCAGCGGAGCGTCACGCGGGCGTGGATTTAATATTCCATTCACGCATTGCACCGACGTGCATCCTCCAAAAGATTNGACCCCAGTGCGTACGTCTAAGCAATATTCTAACGTGTACACCGTAGTCTGGAGCTGGAGCGTATGTTGGAGGCTATCCTTGAGTGTACATTCAAAGGTCGCTGAATTGGAAGTTGTTGCGATCATCGCCAAGTTGCGTCAGTTGCGTCTTACTCACGCGCTCGAAGCTGCAGCGGAGCGTCACGCGGGCGTGGATTTAATATTCCATTCACGCATTGCACCGACGTGCATCCTCCAAAAGATTGTGTGACGAAGATTGCACTATCCATCCCCGGAGGCCCCGGAGCACGGTGGACCTGAGCCGCAATAATTCACCGCGTCGATAGGCCCGCACTAAGGTTTAATTTCCGTTTCTGTCATTGGCGGCACACTTGGTTGGGTCGTGTAAGGAAGTATTGACGCTGACGGGCGTCTAACCTCCTAGCATGACATGAGAATGCAAACGTTCCACGATCGGTCGATCGTAGTGTGTCGCCGGTAGTGTTTGTGTACACAGCAAAGGTTTCGAGATAAAATAGCAACTGCTAAGGAAATAAAAAAAATATCTCACATTCTATTTCACCCATTATCGAACGGAGGAAAGATTAATGAGTTCTAGTCAACTGGTTCGAATGAGCTGCCGATACGCCAGAAAGTGCCACGTGGCGAACCCTCATCGAGGATCATTCGATTGGAAGCGAATCGATAGCTCTATACAGCTGCAAGTCGTGCCGATACTTAGAGGTGAACTTTACCTTTCAACCCCATTGTGGCGGTTTTCTCGAATGCAAATGTAAACAGGGCTGACTTGAGATGGTTGCCTAACGTCGGAGGGCATTCCTAAAGGCAGGTTGATGGATGGAAGGTTGAATATCGGTACTTGTCACATTAGAACCATAAGCTTCACAAGCCCGGCAAGCAGCGATCAACGCGTCCAGGCTGTGTTGCTTCATAGCTTTCATGTAATGCGATCATCTGATGAAACCGTGATTAGGCCGGAACTGTTGAACGCGCTGTAGATCATGCGTTTATTCACCGTTCATAAGTCATCGTTCACGCATACAAACACACACTCGGACGATCCGGTGCGAGTGTATTGAAGTGGCTATGTTTGTTGTCAGCTGCTGCGGCAAGAAGATAAGAACCGAACCATAGCCGATTCAAGGCACGGCCATCGTCTACGAAGTCGTACTGTTCCGGGTTTCAGTATTCTTTTGCTCGTGGCTTGATCACAGCATCATGGTTGAAAGTGAATCACTATCGAAATCGTGTAAGCCGCACCAGTTCATGCCGCTTCTGACCGGACCAAAGGGATCGTCCCTCAAGGGTAGTGGGACAGATGGGTGCGTTGTCTAGGACAGTAAGAAAATTTGGTAAATATGTTGCGCTTGACTAATGACACCGAATTGAATCGCGTAATTGTGTAATAGCTGCTTCCCACCGGCGGACGCTTGTTCTCCACTGCTTTCGTGCTGCATCTTGTCAGTGTTTGAAATTTGCCAATCATTGGTGAATGTTAGAAACTTTTGCACGAACGAATCTGTTGCCGCAGGATATTAAAAGTGGAACAGCACGCGGTGAAAGCACGCTTTGGCTCATTTTAGTGCCGGTGATTGATCGTAACTGTACATAAATGGACGAGATGAGTGACATTTTAAGGTTACGTTGAGCGGGTTGCAAACTTCTCGCGTATTTGACTGTAGAATATTGCAAGTAAATCAGCAGATGGATTCTCCATCATGGGGAGACTTGTAAAACGTTGGAAATCCTGTCGTAGATAATTACTTCAGTCTTAGGTGACTGTCGACCGATAGATAGAACTACCTTTCACAGATGGAAAACCCTTTTTCTATGGGTTGTATGATTCACCAGAAGAATATGATCGTATCAACAGCATTAAATTGATGGTACAATTTGATCATTATTGTCATAATACGTAGCAAGAGTCTGTAATTAGCTTGCCTTCGTTGACTCCTCCACTTTCTGGTGCGGAAGGTCGATCGCGTGTCGCGTGATGAACTCTATGAGTAATAGATCTGTCGCGATGAATATTTTAACTTCCCGCTTCCCCATCCAATCACTGCTCCGTATCAAAGTATTTTACCGACATAAATGAGGTAACGAGAACTTTACTACTTCCCCGTCAAAGATGCCGATCAGCAAGGTCGATCACTTTGCAAACATTATTAGCTGCGATGAGTATCAGTTTTTTTTGTATGTGCTTGTTATGCAAGCAACAAATAAAGATAACACGCAGCATTTAAGATCGGTGATGGTTGGCTGTGGTTTGCATTCCAAGCTTCCTTGTTTCGGCACGGATCAGTTTTTCAACAGGGAAAAAATTGACGGAACAACGGAGGAATCGTAATCAGCACGTTTCGATCAACGAGAGCAACATACGCACGATAGTAAAATAGTAGAATAATCATGTTTGTGTTCCGAGCAGCCACATCCCATTGACGTACCGTGCGCGATCGAGAGTGAGATTAGAGCCTTTTTTCCAGCAATCTCTGCCAACCCGTGTACGTGCGCCATTTTATCGACCACAAATTAAATCCCGGCATACACTTGCCTGGGTGGGTGCTGTGGGTCAATTGTATTCAAACGAGATCGCATGTGCGTTGATCCGCTCATCCCAATGGAGGTGGGAGAGATGTTTCATGAATTGTTTCAGATTCGTTCTGGTTGCGCTGGTACGAGGAAAGCTTTTTACTGGCAAAGTGCTGTCGCACGTGCAGTCGCATTACAGCTGCCCGGTGCTGATGTGGTGCAACGTGCCTTAAAGCTCCGCAAGTCCGTCCGACAGACAGACAGTTGTAGGGAAAACAGTTTTGCTCAAGGATCTGACCGATAAGGGGTCGCCCGTTTGGCAAGTTTTCATCTTTTACCTGAAGAATAATAATCTTTTTCCTGGTGGTACAGCGCACGCAATCAAGTGTTCTGTTTTCTTTACGTGTGATTTTTGTTTGTAAATATACGGTGCAGTATTGTCGGTAAGATTAGAATCGTTCATGGGGAAGCACCGGAATCGGACGTTTCATTGAATGTGGGTCACATGGTTTTAGTACAAAAGGAACATCTCAGGAGGCTACAAACTTCTGCTCTCTGGTGTAAAGATATACTCTAAAAAGACCAAAAATAAAAAAAAAACAATCAATTTTCATTTTGTCCACAGTAGTTATATTTTATGGCGATCGTGAGTTAAAATTCGCACAAGGTTTATAGATGAGTGAGATTATTATCGCATACAGTGTAACGTGGCGTTAAAGGAAACGAATTCTTAAACAATAACGAGCCAAATAGAGCTTTGTGAATGTGTATGTGTCTGCGTGTTAAGTGAGAAACGTTGTACCATTCCCATGCGTCCAAGATGAACTCCCAAAAGAGTGAAGTTCGCACCGAAAGCAATCGTCCTGCGGCGACCAACAACGTCAGCAATCCGACCGCGGCGATGGCAGCGACGGCACTGGCAATCACGACCACATCGTCGAGCTTTAGCTGCTGTCCGGCCAACGGTGAAAGTTCGTCGATCGACGATTCGATCGAACTGAACGACAGCCAGGAAGGTGGCAACAACAACACGATGTACCATAACGGGCTGCTCGAAAAGCAGGACTATCACTTCCCGAAGCGCCCACCGGTGGATATCGTGTTCCGTGATATTCGCTACGACGTTAAGCGCTTCAACATCGCCAAAGCAAAGTTCGGTGAGTAGTGGACGGGATCGGTAATCAGGGATACCAGGGATTACAACGCCGCATCAGCTTCAGCATATGTCGCGATTTGCCTCGACCTAGAGTTTTGCGTGTCCGAGACAGATCACGGTCAGTTGTGGTGTGGTAGTATTTTTCGACATGCAACCGTTAGTGATCTTGACCACATGGACGTAGACGTGCGATCATTATGGCAAGTCCCGTAAAACCTGTATTTTTTCACTCAGTTTCGTAGACTGTCGTAAGCCGTTGGTCTGTTGAATTGAAATCCCTCTCGTTTGTAAACCAGTTTGTATCGCGTTAATCTTAATTTTGTTTCCATTCGAACATTTGGGAACCTTGCTTCTTCTAAAAGATGAAAATCTCCCTTTCGAATTTAGCTTGCGATGGTAATGGGGACCAATTTTAGAGTGTTTTCTTATTTTGCTTCTTGAGAAACGATTGAAATGGCTGTATCGATAAATAGCTTCGATTGCAACCATTCGTCTGGAGTCGAAACAATAGCTGCAGCAAGGCATTTTAATGGCGATAGCACTAAAAAGCATGGTTGGACACAATCACCACCAAAGAGACACATGTGAAAAACACTGCGCTGATGGAGTCTGAGCAGGTTTTTAACACCCATCTCGGTCATGCATTATTTATTTTTCCAAATGGGTTACCATTCGAAAATCACCGCATTGGTAGAGCCCAGCGAAGCATATCCTCTAATTACGACTATCAGCCGAGTTAATGCCTACGATTTCCGCACCACAGATAAAAGTGTTCTAAATGATGAATGCCCTCTAGTTTTGCTGGGCTCGGCTCGGCGGTGTGGGTTTGATGTGCATCGGAGGGGAATAAAATAAATACTAAGTGAGCATTTAGAATCGGCATTATGACTTTTCCACGAGTCATTAGCACGGCAAAATTTTGTAAGTCCCCCCTTACACGTACAGCAGCAACAACTTCATCATAACCGGTCACGAACGTTGCTACCAGATCGCGGATACACAGCTGCAGCTACCAATGCATCGCCTCCTGCCGTGGGGAGATGTATAAGAATCAATAAATTTTATAATGAATGGCATTACATTAGCTTTAGCGCGCTGCATTGCTCGTATCGTGCAGTTCATTTACACCGATCGCTCCGGTACGCGTCGGTGGCTCGGAATATTCAAATGTGCTCGCTTGATTAAACATTACTTTCAAATGGATGTTTTACTGGTTCGCTAAGCTTGGACCGAACCAAATCGTACTGTCAGAACCGTGTGGCGTTGATAAGTTGATGATGATCATTAACATGTCAGGCTATTGGGTATTTATGCAGGATCTTCCCGTAATTCCGTAGCGTTGAATCGGGTTTTCGCGCGTTACGTGTACATTCCACACGTGATCGTGGATTCCCTCGTGACCATTAGATCATAGCTCGAGACATTGTGGTTCCCGCATAGAATTTCCTCTTGTTTCATGTGCGATTATTAAGGGATGTGAGATGCTTGTTGTGTGATACCACAACCTTTATCTATGGAGGGATTTCCATCATTTATCATGAATTTTAAAAATCTCCCTTTCTGATTTACTTTGAAGTCACCCTGACTGTTGAGTAGTGAAATCTTCCTCATATACTAAAGAAGGTTTAAACTCTCATAAATCCCCAAGTACTTAAGGTAGTAACTTGTTCTCACTTAAGAAAATGTCACAAATTGTCGAAGAATAATATGTTTTCATCTTAGAACTATTGCAATTAGGTGGATATGTAAACGACAGTTGTGCCTGCAAGATGACAGGGATCTACTACGTAAAAGGACATCTCACTTCCGATGCACCGACCACACCGGATTAATGATAGCGCTAAGGTGTCAAGGTGGATATGTCGGTTAGTGGACCGGCCGCAGTGTGGTGAACTTGCCTGCGGTGAGATCTCATTCTAATGAGATCCACAGGTTTTACATGATGCAAAGACACTGAAGCCAACACACCGGAGGCATAGAACATGTTACCCAAGTCTTAACCGCTGTAACGGATAAAGCTTTATACAAGAGCACATGTCTAAACGCCCGCGATGAAGGAAAAGTGGCCTCGTTTCTGTTTTCATTCTCTCGTTTAGTTCCCCGTAGCAAAAACAACCTATCGATTCAAGGTGGTCCAGTGGTGCAATCAGAACGGATGTGTGCACATAGTGTACTGTGCAGGAGCGTACCGCTGGCGCCTTCGAACTCGGAGTATAAACAATTCGAGGTGAATTGCCTCGTCGATGGAGGATCATTAGAGCGTGTTAGAGTAGTGGTGGTTGTGTTGGAGGTTGTGGAAAATGGTGACCAGTGAAGGCAGTGTTTGTTTATTTTTTCTCTCTTTAGCTGTCTCTCTTTCTATTCCCGCTCCCTCTATTTCTTTCCTTCACACGTCGAAGGGCGGTTATGATTGCGTGGATCTGCAAAGCAACCTGCTTCAATGTTGCGGTGCGCATAACGTTCAATAATTACAGAGCATGTGTTTAGTGCGTCCCTCGCTAACGCGGGTGCATTCGGCGTGACGGAGCTGTGTCGTGAAGGCAAGTGATGGTACTTGGCCACGTTTTATACGGATAGTGCATACCACCAAGCAAACCCCGTTCTACGTTAGAGAAATCAGTAAGAGTGATCGAGAATGTGCATTGGTGTAGCTGATAATTAAAGGCAAGCCACGGTGGTAGCTGCGCAGACTCGCGCCAAAGACATAATCACACCTGGATGCTAATTATGGTGTTGATTAGGATTGGTCGAAATCCCTCCTATTGCATAACGTGTTGCAAGGAAGTATGGTTAATCGATCGCTTCCTAGGGAAGTTGTGTTTCTTAACTTGGCATGAATTGCAGGAAAAAACTGTCCATCATGCAGCCTTTTGACTGTTTACGATTGAGCATGTGGGTTCTGTGTGGAGACAGTCTTGACTGCATTAACCTCTCGCACTGCTAGCGCCGAATTGACTTTTGGTGCTTGGGCGAATTTAAAATCAATTAACATTTCGCATTTCGCTTGATAACCGGTTCGGAAAGGTGGTCCATTCACCCATCCATCGATAGAACGTGGTCAGTTATGGGATTATAACCCCAGTAGACGACCGCCATCCTAACAACAAAGCTATGCAAATTTGCAGCTCTTTGGCAATATTCGCCTACATATTTTTTTGGTGTGTCGTCTAGAAGAATTGAACATCGTCACCAGACGTATAAATCTACAGTTTTGGTAGAGTTTCACAATCGAACCTTTTGAAGCTTTTCCCCCCACTGGAGCAGAGCGGTCCAACCCATTCCCGTGTGCGTATGGTGAATGTAGCGTCCTCCAGTCATAATTTATGATGACTTTTGAAATGAATGGTGCATTTGGTAATAATTTGCAAACGGTCAATCGGTCCGTTCGGCTCTTGACCTAAAAAGTATGAATTTTCACCAATGCTACACGACCGGCCTGTAGCATGCACGGGCGCGCACCGTAGAACCATTCCGAAACGCTCACCGGAGCATCTTTGATTTCAGGTGAGTGCATTCCGCCGAGTTGCTCAGTAGCTCGCACCTTGCCTGGCTCGCTCACTGGTTCACTGGAATGCCACGCTTACATGCCATGCGTGCGTTAGATGAGGTAATAAAAGTGATTATCCGAATAAATCATGTGCTATTCGTAGCTGAAGGTTTATCAATGGCGCGTGTAGCGATAGATTTTTTTTTGCTTACCGATCGCACCTTGATGTAACCCGAATAGTTATCAGCTTGCTTGGCAGCTTGGAAGGTGTCAATGATCTTGAAATAAAAGCTCACAGCTCCATGTGAGCTTACAGTGCGAGATACAACTGATGGAGGTGGGAAGATGCTGTGAGGCCAATGATGCCGTGCGGTGAACTTGAGAAACCTTGAACAATGGCAACCGTTCCGTTGCGTTGCACGGTGCTTTGGAGAATGCGTTTGTAAAATAATGTTGTTAATATGACCGTTAAATAAGCACGAGCAGTTTTCATTGACGTATTTTCTCACGCCTCAGGTTCAATTCTTGGGTCGCTAAATTGAATTTTTATTGGGCTGTATGCCACCGGGGTTTTTGTTGTAGCGAATGATTTATCGCCCAATAAAATGTTTATGGTGGGTAAATATTTCAAGCAAATTCCACCAAACGGCACCAGTTAGGTCAGACATTAGGTGAGCCCATACATTTTAACGCTCAGCTGGTAGGTTGCTTAACGTGGCAAGTGTTTCTAGGCAAGCCTAACCAAGCACTACGATCGTTCGTGCATCTCACGCTTAACCTTGGCATCGATCGGTTTGAATGGACGATTCCTTCTGTGCGTCCTAAACCAAACCTTCGTCACATACAATCTCCTCGATATGTGTTGATCATCAGCTAATCGCTACGTGGCTAGCTATGGACGCTAGATACTAGATGCGAACCAGGATTTCTACTGCAGAATGAGATAGCTTGCGAGTCACGCTCAGCAGAACAAGAAGCACTTACACTCTGTTCCAATATTTGACCAGACAAATGAAGACATCACACAGCACAAGACAACCAGCGTCCAATCGTGCGGCATCTTTTAAGAGAATTTCTCATCCATCCATGCAGAGTTCAATTGGAGTTCAATTAATTGACGCGAGAAATGACCTCCGCGTGTCTGACTCGGTCCGTGGCCGTTCATGGCTGGGCGAGAATCCTTGAGTGCTTCTCAAGACGTCTCGAACATTGACGTGGCATGGACGAAGAAAATGTGATGAAATTATACGACGCCAGTGGCAGAGGGTTGTTGTTTCGAACTTGTTTTCTTCTCCCTCCTGTACGGCTTGTACGTCGCCTTTGGCCGGAAGAAAGGTTCACCGAAGGTACGATGAGTTGCACACGAGCTTGTGCAGCGGTGCAACAGCATGCAGATGCGTTTATCTTTCTCTGGCTCATGGATCTTTAGTGCAGAAAAACAACGTGCCTTGGAAATAATTTCACTTTCTAATGCTAATAACACGGCTGGTGGTACGCTTAGTTTTTCTTGTTGATTGGTGGAGACCGCAAAGCTTTCTGCTTTGATCGGTTGCGGAAAAGGAGTATCGATTGCGTTCAGGGGTGAGAAGCGATGAAGCAAACTAGTTGACCACATCGTGCGCCTAAGGGTCGTCTAACACGTGTTGCCCGAAGCCCTGAGGTATCGGAGTTGCGTAATCTGAGCTAAGCTTCCTGCTGTATCCGAGCGCGTGGTTCGCACGACATCGCAATGCTCAGGATTTCTGTGGTGATTGGTTGTCGTTGGAACCCGGAACATGAAGCAACCAATTCCCATCAGACAAAAATACCTTAAAACGGGCTGCTGTAAAGTGGTGGATGTCACCGGTGTATGGCATGTTGTTGCTTGTACCTTTAATTTCACGACAGAATAAAACCCGAAATTCCAACAAAACCTTTTTAACTCTTGAAGGTGTGTGAAAACCTGTTATTAGCTCCTGAAAGGGATGCTCAATTTGTGTGGAAAACCAGTTTTTAAGCCGCAGAGTAAAGGGATTTTTGTGCATAAATTTGGCCAAAGTTCAATGTCCAGAAAATGCGGTAGTTGATGGTCACACCCGGCGGCGATTCAAATTCGTTTATGTAGCAATCCCAATACCTACGAGTACAGCAAACGAGTTTTTGGATTCGGGCAAAGTCAAAAGCATAAGAGATGTAACATTGGTGAGATCGTTCACTGAAGATCGATGAATGATCGATGATTTATAATCAACTCCATCTCCAGGGTAGATTGGGAGATCCTTTGTACCTCGGCGCATGTGTTGCGCACCATGAAATGGCTTGATTTTGAACTTCGAAATTCGTTTCGCGTACGATCGACCTTGAACGATGATAAAGTTAGTGCCCGGACACGTATTTATATCCAAGTTTCACAACAACATTGGTACCAGTGGTCTGACGTAAATTGGGCGCCCGCTTGGTGAAATCACTGCACATGTGCTTTATGGGGTTAAACGCTTCTGGAATGTCTTATTCGTACGTAATACAATGTACTCATCGGCAAATATCCGTACGCTTCACTCTTATTTGTTTGCAGAATCGAAGGAAATTCTTCACGGACTTAATGGATCATTTAAATCGGGTGAGCTGACAGCAATTATGGGTCCATCCGGTGCTGGCAAAAGTACGCTGCTGAACATCATGGCAGGTTATGTGTAGGTTATCTCGTACAAACCGGTCACAGGGTTGCATCGATGTGTAAGGGGTTAAACTTTTTTCTTTCCTTCTTTCTACGCCCTAGGTCATCGGGTGTGAGCGGTATGGTGCAGGTGAACGGGAAAAGCCGGTCACACAACTCGGAAAGCTTCCGGAAGCTGTCCTGCTACATCCAGCAGCACGATGCACTGCGACCCTGGTTAACAGTGACGGAGGCCATGACCTGTGCCACCCATCTGAAGCTCGGCTTCGGCATTGCGATGGCGGAGAAGCGCAAGTTGATCGAAAAGATTCTTTTCATGCTCGGACTGGAGCAGAAAGGCAACACACCGACGATGGGTTTGTCCGGAGGGCAAAAGAAACGGCTAGCGATCGCACTGGAGATGATCAGCAATCCGCCCATCCTGTTTCTGGACGAGCCGACCACCGGGCTGGACAGTTCGTCCTGTGCGCAGTGTATCTCGCTGCTGAAGCGGCTCGCGCAGGATGGACGAACGATCGTCTGCACGATCCACACACCGAGCGCGCTGCTGTTTGAGATGTTTGACCAGCTGTACACGGTGGTACAGGGACACTGCTTCTATCAGGGACCGACGAAAGAGATGCTACCGTTTCTTGGCGATCTTGGCTACCACTGTCCCAGCTATCACAATCCGGCTGATTTCAGTGAGTTTTGTGTTTGTGATGCAATTTTTGCATCTTTAGGAATCCCTCTAAAATCAGTCTTTTCTTGCTGTTTCTTCAACCGATACCGATCTCGCGCCTGTTTCTAACGACGCGCCACGCCACAGTGATGGAGATTGCGGTCGGTGAGTACGGTGCTGATGTCGGAAAGGTGATCAAGGCTGCGCTGAAGAAATATTACGAAATCAGCAGCCGCTGCATCGAGCTGGATTCGACGTACGACGATAACGGTAAGGCAAACGTTCGAAGAAGATTATTTCGTCTATACCACGGCTGACAGCGAAAGGTCACACCTTCCTTCGCTCTATTTCTTCGTCTCGGGCATCTGTTGCGGTGAGCGAACTCCACATCTTTGATCGGTTCTTGCACTTGCGTGCACTATTAATTACACTTGTTTGCGAATTACCGGAGCCATGTGTGCTTTTGGAAGGGAGCCGTAGCTTAGTTGCGTCAGAGCCAGCACTCTCGTCATGGCCAACCCTTAGAAGTGCTTTGCTCGAGGACGAGCCTTCGGAACAATCATTGAACCGAGTGCACTCGCAAGACCTGCCCAAACATCTCAGATCGGACCGACCGTATCTGTAAATAGCGCCACAAATTGCACACGCAGCCTACTCCCTTGTTAGGCCGGGTGGCAAACACCCTAAAACAGTTTGGTTTGGATAGTTGTTTTTTCTTCTGCTGCTGGCACTGATTCGAGATTGCTGTGTATGGAACGGTTCGATTGCGGTCCGTCATACGATGCTGCAAAGTTTGCTTTTAGGCTGCTGATTTACATTTCCGATTCATTAGCGCGTAATTAATGCACACAATATCCGGGCGCTCCCGCTGTACGTATCCGTTTTAACGATTCCCAGCGATTCATTTGTCTCAACGTTTGATGACTTTCCTGGTGTGACATTTCACACGGAATATTTTCACGCGCATGGCATGGCACATTCTGGCATGGCGTACGAATCAATATTGGTTCTCGTAACCACAATGTCATTAATTTACATTTACAAAGTACGTGGCTAGCGAGTGCGTCTTCCGTATGGTGTTACGGGCCACGGTAAAAGAATGGTAAAGTGGCTGAACCGAAAATAAAGGTGGCGAGTTGAGTTAGTGTTCGATTGAGTCAGCCTTTAGACGGATGTGGACGATGCGCAACAGAACGGCCAAAATCAACACAAACACACAATTAAAGTCTTCATTTCCACCAAATGTCACCCTTAGTAATTGGTTAAGCATACAGGCAACCTTAAAAGGTTTACTAATTTTGTTAAGCGATAATGGCACATAAAGGCAGTCATAACATTTCGGCACTAAAAACAAAACAACATGCGTTAGCCTCCCATCAGTTCTAACCAGCCTACAGGCATCGAGAACACGTTACGACGCAGTAGAACAGTGCTAATTTTATTAGTGTGTCGCTTTTCTTCGAGCGATCTCAAGACGCTCCAAACTGGTTAGGTGCAGATGAACGTTTGAAGATGACCGTGCGAGGTTAATTAAGTTCCTACAGGGACGCGCACGCGAGGCACCAACTTCTCACATCGGTCACCGTTTCGCCGATAAATATGCGAACAAATGCAGAAGCGTTTTCGTGTCCGCAGCACAAATAATATTGTTATTCTATTTACTTTAGCGCTCATCAGTGATTCTGCTGGTGAGAATCATAACGAGCAGTGAATTTTTGAGGTTGAAAATCTGGTCGCTAATTTATGACACGGAAAATCGCATACGACGATGTGTTCTTTTTTTGAAATAGTTTTGTGCTATTTTTTATTGTACTTCCTTCTTTAATGTCTGTCAAGTCAGCAGTCTGTGACCGAAAAGGCTTATTTTTGCTGCCTCTTACTAGTTCTTTAAAACAGCTTTCAACAAACAAAAACCGGCTCCACTGTGGGGCGTTTTTTTTGTTGTCGTCTGGTTGTACAAAACAGATTATTGTGGTTAATTTATACCTGTTGCTTAATTAAGGCAGTCAGACGATTGAATTGATATGCCAGTTTTATGTAGTTTCCGATAATAAATTTAGCAAAAAAAAAACCGGTCACATTTGTCTGTCCGTTTAGATTACGAGTGCTCTATTGCTTATGTAACATCCCGTCACTAATTAGAACTGACCTTTCCGATTTTTATTCACGCTATTTTTTGTTTGTTTTGGTAGTAAAAATGATGGAAACCTTTTCGATCGGTGGCAAAGCGGAAGAGATGTGCAAGTTGCAGAAACAGAACGAAGCGATGGATAACTCGTCGTACGAAGAGGAGGACATCTTTTCGAACACGAAACCCGCATCCCTGGTGATGCAGTTTCTGTTGCTATTCTACCGGAACTTGCTGATGACACGAAGGAATTATGTAAGTATTTCACATGTACAATCGCTCAGCTGAATTCGTAGACTATTGTGGAATGAGAACAAGGATGCGTGTTCGATGAGAAGTTGTGAAGCGCTATAATTAGCATCAAATAGCGTATTGAAACTGGATGTAGGAAGCTGTTTCCTGTTTGAATGGTTCATTCTCTTCNACACGAAACCCGCATCCCTGGTGATGCAGTTTCTGTTGCTATTCTACCGGAACTTGCTGATGACACGAAGGAATTATGTAAGTATTTCACATGTACAATCGCTCAGCTGAATTCGTAGACTATTGTGGAATGAGAACAAGGATGCGTGTTCGATGAGAAGTTGTGAAGCGCTATAATTAGCATCAAATAGCGTATTGAAACTGGATGTAGGAAGCTGTTTCCTGTTTGAAT
The DNA here is from genome assembly GCA_018908115.1 of Anopheles rivulorum. NCBI lineage: Eukaryota > Metazoa > Arthropoda > Insecta > Diptera > Culicidae > Anopheles > Anopheles rivulorum. Next base: position 24,599,351 of record STHB01000003.1, on the reverse strand, counting down.
GGTTCATTCTCTTCTCACCATTCTTACTGTTGCTTTCCCACAACGGCGTAGCAGTAACCCTGCCTTGTCAGTTAACTTATTGACAATCTACAATTAAAGCAGTGTACCATATCAAATGTTACCAACAAATCGGTGGATGAATTAGTGATTGCAACTAGTGCTGCGTGTTTATTTGTACACGGCAACGCATAACAAAAGATTTCAACGCACCAGAGTGTACGAAGCTCACACGTTGAATAATTTTATGAATGAGTAATCATAATAGCGTGTAGATAATTAGTCCCGTCAGCTACAGCTGTTGTTGGGTTGAGAAACCTACAACTAATCAATCGATCGAACGGACGATAGTATTTGAGTAGCTGCATTGAATAACGATCGATTTTTAATTGTGATAGAAAGGAACAGTCTTTGCACGTACAGGGAACAAGGAACACTCACACGCTTGCACAACACCTCAAGTGGATGTGTTAAACAAGTTTAGCAAATTGATTCGCGAACGCAAATAAATGAGACCTTGAAGGAATGGATATGTTTCACAAAATTATTCTATTTTCGTCTTCTCAGTTCCTTTTGTTCTGCAGAATCTTCGCCCATGCGACGGTGGCTACACTGTTTGGCTATCTTTATAGCGGCGTTGGCCCCAATGCAAACCAAGTGTTGGCCAACTATGTGTATCTTTACGGCTCCATGCTGATGATGGTATACACCGGAAAGATGGCCGTTGTGCTTTCTTGTAAGTGTGCAAGAAACCGGAAACTTTAAACTGAACATTAATTTGTTTTTATTTTACCTACCTCGCTATACAGTTCAAATCGAGATGGAATCGCTGACGAGGGAGCATTTCAATCGCTGGTACAAGCTAGGTCCTTACTTCCTGTCCGTGTTGCTGCTTGAAATCCCGGTCCAGGTAAGTGAACTGTGTCCGTGTCTGGTGAAAGTGTTGCACATAAGAAATGCCTCTTAAGGAAGCATTTCGAACGGTCTTTCATCTTCATCGCCCATTCAATCGGTGGCACTCGAGTGTGCTGGATGGAGTTTGGGAAGGCGAATGAATCACCACCGCACAACGACCACGCGCCATGACGAGCAGTTTTTGGTGTGAAGTGATGAATTGTTGTTACTTCGTTACTACGTTTTGCTTTGTTTGATTCGCCTCGTTGCTTTTGTAGATCTTTTGCTCTCTAATCTACGTCGTGATCAGCTACCATCTAACGGGTAACTATGTGAACTTCGAGCGCTTCTGTATATTCGCGCTGTTCTGCGTGGCCGGCTCGATCTGTGCCCAGTCGTGGGGTTTCTTCGTTGGAGCAACACTCTCCGTGAAGGTAAGCTGTGACAAATAAAAATATAAATATTTTTTTACTCTAAGGCATACTTATTATTTTAAATCTCATTTCAAAATCGCCCCAAATTGCGTTTTGTATAAATATTTCGTACCCCAAGTGTCTCATTATGCTTTACGCATGAAATATGTATGAATTAAACGGTTATCGCTCTTTAATTTATGTAATTTAAATACTTATGTAAATGGAAGATCTTTGCAAAGCCAGACATGAGAGAGCGATACACGATGGTGTGATTTTAATTAGCGTCATCTATTGGATGATAGCAGATTTATTCGTTTATTTTTGAATTTATGTTTAATGTTAACTCGCTTTGCTATGACCATTTTCATGTGAAGTTTAATTGGAAATTTTTAAAGGAATTTTAAAATGCAAATAAATTGACTTGAAAGTCACTTTAAAATCACAATCCGAGCAAAACGATTCCGATCGACCACTTTCAATTCAACCGTCAACCCCTGCTTTTAGGCGGCTCGCGTACAAGTGTGTTGTGCATACAACATTTAACGCAGCAAATGGCTTTTAATACCAAACACTAGATGGCGCTGCCGTCGCATTCATTTTTTCAGTGAGAATCGAACTTCATGGTTGCATTCAAGTTTTACGCTTTTATTTTTACTTTCAGCTTGCCGTTTTCATTGGACCAATTTTGGCAGTGCTGTTCTCCGTGTTTGGCTTCTGCACGCGGTACGTCGACATTACGCCACTGTTCAAATGGATGTGGCACATCAGCTATTATCGGGCGAGCTTCCACGGTATACTTAACTCGGTGTACGGCATGAACCGGGACGATCTGCACTGTCCGGAAACGACGATCTACTGTCACTTTAAGAATCCCGTCCTGTTTCAGAAGGATATGGACATCGAGCATGTGGACATGCAGTCAAACTTTGTGCTGATTATGCTGATCATTATAACGATGTACATTAGCACCGTGTTTGTGCTCTGGTACAAGCTTAACAAGCGGTAAACGTTGGCCGTTTCTGGAGTGGCCCAAAAGCGAATCGAATACGTAAGCTGTTGTTTATTTTCCTTATTGTCGTCTCTTAGCCAACAGCAGTATGTTAAGCACAGGGAGAACACAGGGTTGAGGTGAGCTAGAATCTTGTAAAATGTCCATTTTCTCCAGAAAATTGAAAATGCTAGCCTAAGGGCTAATAGCAAGAAAAACAAATAGCAAACAAATTAGAATGACAAAAATATCCCAGCAATCTGCACATGAGCACGCACATTCAAATAAGTAGGAACGTGTCCTTGTATGTGTGTGTGGTTGCGTATTTTGTAATGTAGCAATCGATATCTGTGATCAAACGCACTAGCAGTGGCTTTTATTGTGTTTTCTTGTGTTTTTTTTTTGTAGACTATATGCAGAATATTTGCGAATTTGATAGAAATAGATTACACTTTTATATTTCGTCGGCGTGATCGTACGCTGGAAGGATCGTGCTCCCGAGCATGAGCAACAATTGGCCAAGAATCTTCAAAGTTAGCTAGTAGGATAGAGAACGAAGAAAGGAGGAAGGTGCAATGTATTAAGCTTCTAATAAGATATGAAAGTTTTATCGAAACATAACAAAACAATCACAATATACAATACATAAGCCACACTTTCCATCTTCTTCCAGAGATTGTACATAATAGTGATAATAATGTGTCCGTCGAATGATGTTGGTTATTTTTGAAATAAAGAAACTAGAAAGCACAAAAACAAAACAAAAAGCCACAAGTCCGGTGAGCTTCTTGATGCTGGTATCAAGCAGGAAACTGCAGCTAATGTGCGGCTGAAGTACATGATTGATTTGCACCAAACAAAGGAGACACATTCGATCGAGTGGACTCGTTGCCAGTTGGATTTGCTGGCAGCATTCGACGAGTGCCGAGCCCGATAAGGTTAGCCTAATCGCGCTAAGAACCGGGCTGTCATTTTTGTCCGCACGCTATTGTTCGGCAACTATCGAGCGAGTTAAGAAGGGCGAAACAGCACTGACTAGAAGACGGCACAGGAGGAAATTCGCGCACGCTGATAAGTGGCTGGGCTGGGAAAGAAAGGAGCGATTATTTGTTTTAGCAGACCACCGGAATAATGGCCCATAATCACAGGGAAGCTTATCGATCGGTTGGCGAGCACCCACAGGTAGGCAGAGCTGCCGGTTAAGCCTGCCGTTGACGGGAAGCAGCAGTTTGTTCACCTCATTCTGGAGAGTGGAGAGTGAAGTTGCTGTACCATAAATAGTGTACCGTCTAAGTACGGCAAGATGGTCGTGTTGAGCGCAAAACAATGCAGGAATGGAAAAGATGATTATGCCCTTCAAAGTGTAGGGATCGAGTGTGGGAGAAAATAGTATAAAAAAAAAAAGATCAATGATAAGGTAGATATCGAGATTGAGAGATAGCAGAGGTGAAGAGGATCAACCATGAGAGAAAGAAGTATAACAGAGAGAGAGAGAGCAGCAAAGGTAATATGTATAAAGCGAAGAGAATGAAAGCGGAGAGCGAAAAGAAAGAAACAGGACGAGACGAGAAAGTATAGAAAAGGACAAAGCAAGGATTAAAACAGATCGGGCAGCAACGAGCAGTCTTGTGGTAGAACTCGATGAGAGCGGTTGGCAGAATAAACTTAACGTGGAATCAGTTAAAAAAATAATAATAATAATAAAAATTGTTATAATATTTAAAAAATGAACGAAAATCACGACANCACATCGAACTCGTACCGTTTCGAACGTAAGCGACCGGCACGAAATGGCGTTCTTAACGCATACCGAATTGCGTTAGGTTAGGCATTTGTGTGTTACATTCGTCACGGGTGAAAAATATATAAACATTCATGACGCAAAGCCATGTAACCCGATTGGGAACACACGTTAGCACGGGCGATGAATTTTGAAGGTCAGTAAAAGCAGGAGCAAATCGATGTCCCGGGTAAATTGGATTCGCCGACAAGTGTGTGACAGATTTCAATTGCTAATAGTATTACATTGTACGATCGACCGATCGACTAAGCCGAATATCGATTTGATCTTTCGCACGCAAATATATTCACCCGTACGTGCTGGGAAGCGACACCGTGTGACATTATGGATCCCGTGGCGATGACACGTTCCCAGGCCCAGGCCACTGTATGATAATCTTTGTGCGAGTTAACATTGACCGTCGGCTGGGAACGATGGGGCTTGCGAATCTTCTCGCTGGATCCCACCACACTGTCAGAGCATCTGCGTGGGTCAGCAGTAGGTAGGTGGTTCGATTGTTTTAATTGAGCTCAATTGGTGGATCACGAGGATCACGAGGTTAGATGGTGACGATGATGATGGCTCCTTGCAAATCATAACTTTGGCGTCTTGTTGCATCCATCTAGAGTTTACGGCTATTTAGATCCTTCCCAGAAGCTGTCCGGTTGAGATTGAGATGCACTCAGCGCCCTCTTTCTCCGATGTCCAATGCACAATGTGTTCGGTTGATGTGTGGAAACCGGTTCTGACACGCAACGTTTAGTTCTCGAATAGAAAGAGCAACAAAAAAGAACGAACGAACGAACGAACAACCCCGAACGGAAACCTGAGTTATTGAACGGAGTTCCATCCATTGCCCGCTTGGTTACCGGTTGGGTAATGCTGAGTAGAACTGAAGCCCGAGAAACCTGTTTTTTTGTACGATCGATTCGGCTGGTAGCTAGAGTGAGATGTCCCGACCTGAACGGCTGGAGAACCAGAGTCAGCGGTAGCATTATCCTGAGGGGCAATTCAAACGCAACCAAAGCAGCTGATCCGGGTGTGGAGCAATTTTGTGGGATGAGACTCACAAAGCTGGCCTAGTTACTGCATGGCCACCCGTTGGCTCTTGCAGGTTACCCGACGGTAACCGGTTCTTCTGCTACTTTGATGTTAGTTTGTGTTTGGGATCTCTCTAAGAACCATGGACCAGGGTGCATACTCCAAAGGGAATCAGTAGCACCCTCGCATGCACACGAGGCCAGTTTAGTTACGTTAATATTCCTGTATTGAATATTCTACACAAGGGCTCCGTACTGTGATTATGTGCAAATATAGCCTTAGTTACATAAAGCGTTTGGAATATTGCATGAGAAAATATTATATTTGGTGAGAATGAAATGCCGCTGATCAATCGATAAGTAAACATTGTTGTACGTCTATCAGAGGCGTGCTAATGGCACATTGGTAGTCTTATTTATTTTTCCTCTATGCATGCTATTGTTTCAAAGCTACTTCCGTCCTGAGCGCTTACTAAGCGAAATTTGATCTTCAAAACTATTTAATCTACTTTTACATGTTTTATGTGTGTTTGTTGTTTTTTTCTCTTCGCTTTTCTACATCGAATACTATCAATCGTGCGCCGTAACACGCATTCGCATAGTTAAGCCTTTACCTCGTCATTTACACCTGATGCCAGAGTGTCTTATCTGCCGTATCTATTATCTTCGCAGGTCGGGACATACTGAAAGATATCAGCGGCGAGTTCCGGGCTGGGGAGCTAACCGCCATCATGGGACCGTCCGGTGCGGGCAAAAGCACCCTGCTTGATATTTTGGCCGGTTTTACGTAAGTGTGTGTGTATATGTAATGTTATTTACATTTAGTAGCAGCTTGTTGTGGTGGTGTTGGGTTGGTTCGACGTTTATGCGTTTAGCGACGTTTCAATAATACCCAGCTATGGTATCAACTGATTGCATCAATGACACGCTGAAGTTTTGCACTTCCTGTTCCCACTTTGGGTTGGTATTGGTATCTTCTATGCAGTAATAAAATAAGCATTTCAGTGTAGAATTGCTAGAATAAGAAGGTAATGTATAAGGGTGTAGCCTTTCTGATTGAAATATGATCACGAAAACCTATAACGAATCGTTATGACGTCTAATACGAGTCGCTAGATCAATTCTTCACTCAGAAGGCTTTCGTAGCCATTGCAGGAAGTGAATGAGTAGCACAATCCATGGAACACGCGCTACCGTATAGTGGATTTTCCAACACACAAAGAAACATTGAAAGGTGGTACTTTGGAATCAGCATTGCCCTATTGTTAGTCCATGCGCGTTTACACCGCCGACAAAGTCTGACTTAATCTGCGGCTACAGCGAGGAGCGAAAAAATAGGCAACCCAGCAAATGGTCATTAGTGATGATCGATGAACCGGAGTTGATTGACACTTGAACGGTGGCTAATCGGACACGCAGGAGTATTGCACTGCTAGACGTACTTAGGGTTTTTGTTGTGCCGTTTTCATGCACCAATCCCCAATGTTGAGTGGTTTGTTGGTGATATGAAATGGGCAGTGTGAACTTTTTAACGGGAATTAAACTTGAAAACGCTGTGTCGCATAGTGTATCTATCGCTCACCAGCTCTGGCTCTTTGTACGGAAAGGTCGCAAACAAAGGAAACGGACAGCCAGCAGTCAGCCCGATGAATCACCCGGGCTTGATCGCGGGTACAACATGTTACTGTTACTATGCCCCCTAGTTGCCCTCAAGGCACGAAATATGCTCGGTGTCGATGATTTCCTTGTGTAGTTTGGGTGGCGTCATAAATGAACGCTTTTCCCGACGCCGAAGTCGAACAGTGTTTGAGAAGGGTACTCACTACAGTATCTCTAGCCGGAGCACATATTTGGTGTTTACCGACTTATGCTTATCGTTACAACATATTCTACCGACTCAAAATCCACCCCGACAAATATTCCGACCTCGTCGTAATCACCCGAGGTGTAATGTTGTGACATACGTGTCCGAAGCGGTAATGTATTTTTAACATCTTTTTCTCCGCATTTCAGTGAGGGTGGTTTCACCGGTGAAATTCTGGTGAACAAGCAAGCTCGAGATTTGAAACGGTTTCGACGACTTTCCGCCTACATTATGCAGGATCATGATTTGCAGCCACATTTGACCGTACTGGAGGCGATGCATTTTTCTGCCAATCTCAAAATCGGAGCCGAACTCAGCCCGGCGAGTAAGAAAATTCGGGTAAGTACTGCAGACGAACGAGACAACTTGTGAAAATACACGGTACGTTTGTCCTAAAACTCTGTCTGGCATTTATTACTTTTTTTGTCTACAGATGAACGAAATTCTCCGTGCCATCGGATTGTACGAGGCGAAGAAAACACGCACGGGAAGGTTATCCGGAGGTCAGAAAAAGCGTCTTGCCATCGCACTGGAAATCGTGAACAATCCGCCAGTAATGTTTTTCGACGAACCGACGAGCGGATTGGACAGCTCCACCTCGACACAGTGTGTGGCACTGTTGAAGCAGCTGGCCCGCGAAGGTCGCACGATCATCTGCACGATACACCAACCGTCTGCGCTGCTGTTCAACATGTTCGACCATCTGTATGCGGTTGCAGAAGGCGAATGCATCTACACGGGCGGCACCGGTAACATTGTGTCGTTCCTGAAAGAGCTCGACATCGTCTGTCCGGAACATTACAATCCCTCCGATTACTGTAAGTGTAACGATTTGTCCGTGCGATGAGATTTGCGTTGGAAATGCAAACAGAAATGTCCTTTTAACGACCATTCTGACCCCAGAACGAACAGTGCTAATTGTTGTTCTTTGCCAGTTTCTCTTGTACATTGTACATATTCTTGGGTATGAAGTTTGAGTCACATCAGCGCTCGTGGGAGCTTCTTCATTTCGTCACGATGATGTTGCTAAAGAGCGTAACTTTAGTGGTATATTTACCTGCCGCATATTACAGTGTAGATAATGCTCGCATTTCTGGAACGTTCAAGGTAAAATCGAAAGATAAGCAAGTTATTGATAGTCGAACATTACTAGCAGAAAGGAGCCGTGTTTTGGATAGTCATTTTCGGTGCCCAAGGTAGCTTCAAATCATGAAATGAATGTTGAGTGATAGTAGAATTAAAATTATTAAACATTAGTTTTGATATAGAAAAGCCTGATGCTGATGCGATGTACACTGATTTGATTGATTTGTGACGGTTTTACTTACGATGTGATTTCTGTTTTGTTTTTGGAAGGTTTGGAAGATTTGCTAGAGTTGAGGTCATTTGTACTGCAAATTGCATACTGCACAGGAGTCAATAGACATTCAGCCTAAATGGTATGCAATCCGCACGTCAGCCATGTTTTGAATTTTAAACGAAGTATCGGTTGCTCACGTTGCTCAAAACAGTTTTATTAAGTTTAGCTTTTCCACTTCTGCTCAATTTCAGTGCTGGAGATTGCAACACACGACTACGGTCGGCTAAACGATAATCTAGTCGAAAAAATGATGAACGGTCAGAGCAACTTCTACCGCAACCCGGAACCATTTTCACCATCGTTCGAGAGCAAACTGATGCCGATTAAGGAATCGTCACCGGAAGGGCCGATGGTGCTGCTGGAGATGCCACTGTTCCCGGAGAACGAAAGTAACCAGCGGCCAGTCTCACCCGTGCTAGCCAAACCAAAGAAGCTCGCCAAAAAGCTTTCATTCAACCCGGAACGATGGTGCGGACGGGACGAGATATATACGACCAGCTTCTGTAGGCAGTTTTCCTTACTGTTGCTTCGTACCTTTCTCATACTGAGCCGGGATCGTTCGCTCATGACGATGCGGTTCGCCATCCACTGTCTCATAGCGCCACTGATCGGTATGCTGTACTTCGGCATTGGCAATCAGGCCGCACAGATCTTTAACAACTACAACTACGTGTTCTTCTCGATCATGTTTCTGATGTTTACGGCATTCAGCTCAATGACTATGGCCTGTAAGTCATGAAAATCAGAAGAAGGCGTTATACGTGTGATAACGAGCTTTATGTTTTGTTCCACAGTTCCACTAGAGTTACCGATCATCACGCGAGAGCATTTCAACCGTTGGTACTCGTTGCGGGCGTACTACATCGCCATGACGGTAGCTGACATACCAATACAGCTACTTTGTACCGTTACGTACATACTCATCACGTACTATATGACCGGTCAACCACCGGAAGCCTTCCGAGTCGGGCTGTTTACGCTGATCTGTCTCATGGTGGCTTGGGTAGCGCAAGGACTCGGCCTACTGGTCGCATCACTATTCGACGTGAAGGTGAGCATACATCACCTCATGGTAAAGTTGCTCATTATCTAATGTAAATGTTTTTCTTTTCATCTTTCTCCGTACTGTGTATACAGAATGGTGCAATATTTGGACCGTTCTTCATCTGTCCGTTCCTGATATTCTCTGGGTTCTTCATTCACCTGACGGATGCACACCCGGTCATGCACTGGTTGTTCCACATCTCGTTCCTTAAGTACGCGCTGCAGGGTGCCGCCATGGCCATCTTCGGTTATGACCGGGCCCGCATGGACTGTGACGAGACGTACTGTCACTTCGTGTTGCCAAAGAAGTTCCTGAAGGAGGTCGACATGCTCGAGGCGGACTTTGTCGAGGCTGTGATAGCGCTTAGTGTGATATTTTTCGTCTTTAGAGTAGCGGCCTTCTACGTGATGCAGTACCGGATGAAGAACAAGATTTAACACCGCACACGTACCAGCTAGTCAGTGATCAGCCTATCGCTCTCAGATCTTATGCTTCGGTCAACTCACATTCCGTCGCGTTCTAAGCTGCTTCGGCGGCACACACACGCACAGGGCATTCGAAACGGGCGCAGTGGAAGCAGTGCGCAGGGACAAAATACAAATTTTACGTAGATGGTAGCACGCCATTGCAAGCGTTTTTTATCACGGTGCAACTGTAAGCGCTTGGGATTAGCTTGTCGCAGAGTTAGCATTTAAGACATGAAGAAGACCTGTCCTCGGACCGCTGGCAGAGGATTTCACTGGATGCGCGAGTGCACCAACTCAATCGCCTTACCGGCGTCCCTTTGTTCGCATGGTAAGAAGATAATCCAAAAACAGAATAAACAAAACATGGCTCAATGTTTTGCTTCTTAGAGTATAAGTCGTTCTATACATTGTTGGAAATAATTTTGTGATATGTATGTAAATAGGGTTTGAAACGCTAGCAAATACAGTTCATCGAAGAATGGTTTTAAAATGACTTGTTAAATGAGAAAATGAAAGAAAACTATTGCGCTGTATCTAGCACTGTGAGTGGGCGATACAATGCTTTAAGGTGTAGACATTGTTTTTAATATGAAACAAAATGAAATATATTTGAAATATTTTAAACTAATTCTGCTTTTTTATCATAAAACATCAATTTAAAATCCTTAATGTTAAAAAAAGGAGTTAAAATGATTATGATTAACTTATTAGCAGCAGAGACAGATTCTTTGGTAAAACTGTATCTATACTTACTCCCATTATCACATTTACATTTAGCCTCTCGACGTGTTCTAATTCGCATACATTAGCAACTCGATCAAAATGAACTGATTCTCACTATTGTTAAATCGGAAGCCAGGCGAAACATGCGAGCCAGACAGGTTGGTTCAGAAGCCCGTAAGATGAGAGTGATAATACCGTTTGTAACGGAGAGGTTTCGTAACGTGTTTGGTCGTTTAAATTATGCTCCGTAACCGATTACTGCGTGTAGAAACGATATTGATTAAATCAATAATACCCCACACGCACATGCCTTCAAGCACCGAAGGAGAACAAGTTCCCTGGTAGCACAACGTGAGAGGGCAGCCGAGCCTCCGATCGAATGTGGCTGCTGCTGAAACAAATCTGCCACTACGGCGGTTGGGGCCTTGGTTGGGGCGTTGCGATTCTCGCTGTGTGACGACTAACACCGCGAACGTCTGTTGGAGCTGGGTTTCGCACAGTTGCATTACAGCGTCGAGCGTGAGTGGTGGTTGGTGCTGTCGCTGGACGGCCCGGTGTTGTAAAACGACAGAAAGTGATCGTACGAATCGCATTATGCGATCGAGTTGTTGGAATTGATTGTGGTGGAAGTTTAGGAAATGTAAACGATAAGTTCCCAAGAACATCGTTGTGAGTTTAAGAGTAAAACGATAGTAAACGAACGTCGGATAAAAACCTTGCCCGGTCGACGTTTATTATGCTAAGAACGAGTTTCTCTCGTTCACTACTCACTTAGCATTACAAGATTCAGTAGTGGGGGGGTAGTGTTTAGAACGTTTTGCAATACACTGTACGTGGTGCGTGGTGAACTATGGCGGATGAGAGTGTCGACGCGAGTGTGGCACTCAATGTTGAGGATGCCATACTGGGGCAAAGGTTAACGCTGACCTTCCGTCACATCTGCTATCGACGCAAGGATCTGAATGGCGGACGGCCCAAGGACATAATCAAGAATGTGTCGGGACAGTTTCAACCTGGTCGATTGGTGGCGCTATTGGGCCCATCGGGCGCAGGGAAATCTTCGCTCTTGGGTATCCTGTCCGGATTGAGGTAGGTTCTGAGATTGAAATAAGATGGTCCACCATAGCCTAAAGAATTTCAATATAATTTCCTACAGGCAGTCGGGTTTTATTGGTACGATTGAAGTGAATGGATACATGCTAGATAGAAGCAAATATCGCCAGCAGTGCGTCTACATCCAGCAGGACTTTAATTTGATCGATCACTTAACCGTTCTGGAAACGATGAACTATGCAGCGGAACTAAAGATGCCCAGCAAATCCGAAATGGTGCGCAAGAAGAAGGTGAACGATATCTTGCACATTCTCGGTCTCGATAATGGGATGCGCACGCTCGTGAAGAAATTATCCGGTGGTGAGAAGAAACGACTCTCAATCGGAATCGAGCTGGTCAGCAATCCACCAATAATTCTGCTAGACGAACCGACGAGCGGGCTGGACAGTGTGTCCGCCATGGAGCTTATGAGCTACGTCAAAACGGTCGCGAGCGAGGGTCGTACCGTGGCCTGTGTCATCCATCAACCTTCGTCTAGTTTGTTCCAGCTGTTCGACGATCTGTACCTCCTGTCGGCGGGGATGTGCCTCTACAATGGTCCGCTGGATGCAATGGTCGCTACATTTGCGGAGACCGGCTTCCATTGTCCCAAGTTCTATAACCGTGCTGACTTTGGTAAGCTATTGTGTTGATGTTTTCATTCTGCTCGCACATCGCTTATCGCGCGTATCATCTTGTAGCGTTGGAGGTAGCGTCCAAGCCACTGCGAGAGTTGGAACAGCTGGTGCAGCGCTACAGCCGACTTGCAACCGACCGGAAACAATCGCGCCAGGAAAATAATATCAAGGACGATGGCCTGAACGCTTCGACGGCGGATGAAGATATCGCACCAGAGCAGAGCAGGAGCAAACCATCCCGCCGGCGTTATCAAATNTAAGCTATTGTGTTGATGTTTTCATTCTGCTCGCACATCGCTTATCGCGCGTATCATCTTGTAGCGTTGGAGGTAGCGTCCAAGCCACTGCGAGAGTTGGAACAGCTGGTGCAGCGCTACAGCCGACTTGCAACCGACCGGAAACAATCGCGCCAGGAAAATAATATCAAGGACGATGGCCTGAACGCTTCGACGGCGGATGAAGATATCGCACCAGAGCAGAGCAAGAGCAAACCATCCCGCCGGCGTTATCAAATTTCACAATGGAAGCAATTTTATGTGTTGTTGCGAAGGTCGTTGCGTGTGACTTCGAGGGATTTTGTGAGTTTTTTTTATGTTTTTTTTCGTGTTCGGCGATCGCGTACGATATGAATATTCAAATTCGATGGATCATTGATATTGTGTTTCTGTTTTGCCACACCGATCTTCACAGTTTTTTGCTCAACTTCGTGTTATTGCCCACATATTGGTAGGTGTTCTGCTTGGAGCAGTATTCTACAATTCCGGCCAAGACGGTGCCCTGGTCATGGTGAATGGTGCCTGTTTGTTCTTCTTCCAACTGTTCATATTCTTCGGCAACTCTATGCCATGCGTTATAACTTGTGAGTTAGGTTTAGGTGTTTGCTTTACATTCTTATGATGTTTGATATTTTCTTCCTTCGCAGTTCCTCTCGAAACCAAAGTATTCATACGGGAGCGGCTCAACAATTGGTATTCGCTCGAGGCGTACTATTTGTCCAAAATTGTAGCCGACCTACCGCTCCAGATCTTATGTCCATCACTGTTTGTTGCGATCTCTTACTATCTCACAGGCCAACTCTTAGAGTGGGAACGGTTCGGGAAGCTTTGTTTGGTACTGCTGCTTCTTGGTATATTCGCCCAAACGGTGGGTCTTCTTTCCGGTGCTGCTTTCAACATTCAGATGGCAACCTTTTTCGTGCCGTGCTTCAGTATTCCTTCGTTACTATTTTCCGGCTTTTTCGTGAAATCGTACGAAATGAACGAGTATCTCAGCTACATCGCGTACACATCGTTCTTCCGGTACAGCCTGCAGGGATCGTTGCAAGCAGTTTACGGCGGCAATAGGACGACGTTTCCCTGCTCGAAGGACATTTGTTACTACAACAAGCCGAGCAAGTTTCTCAAGTTCATGGACACCCGGGAGGATGGTTACTGGGAAAATATCTATATACTGTTGGGATTCATTGCGGTGTTTCAAATCATTCTGTACATTGTTTTGCGCTTGCGATTAAAAATATATCAATAATGTGAGGAATGGGACAAAACAAGGAGATTACCTTTGATGTTTGATCCGAAACGTTATCAGTACGGAGCAACCTTAGTGGAGGATCATTTATTTGAAGACTCGTTCGAGTTACTAAAGTAACACTGGGTAATGATTTAACAGAGTTTTCTTGGAATTACAAACGACAAAATGTTGGTACTGGAAATCCCCGGCACACATGTAGCGCACCAAACCGGTGGCATCGGCATGCCAAGCTAATTGTCGACCATAGAATATGACGCTTCGTTAGCGATCACATCATAGTCGATGCCCATGACTAGTACAATCTCCTCTGCGATGACGTAATGATTGCCTGGCCGGGCTGTCAGCGGTTAGTGGGGTTAGGTCGACGGGGAAAAAATGTTTATTTCACATCATCAGCACCGTTTCCAATGCGATATTCTATGAATGGGAAACGCATTCGTGTGCATAGCCGATTTGTAAGCGGGGCAGTGGGTGAGAGAAAGAGAGAGAGAGAGAGAGAGGGAGAGACCTGGGAGTATGCAATTTTCCTCCGCTCAAGGTCCCGTGCACTTATACGCCGGCGTAGCGTCGTTATGGCGCGAAGTATTTGTGCACTTTGTGTGACTGATTAGTTTAGTAGTAGAAGCGCGGTCGGCGTTGCAACGTTGCACCGAGACGCGAACGTGCAGTGTTGCATCGTGCGTCACGCAGTAACGATGGCAGGCAGCGAGGAGATCGAGCTGAAGCGCATGTCAACTCCACTTCAAGATTTTGTACCATCGACAATACGGTTCCGTAATGTAGTTTATCGTACGAATGGTAAGCTTTAGGAATGAAAGTCAGTTTGGACATAGAAAAATCAATTTGCTTGATTCTAGAAAAGGAAATACTGAGCAATATTTCTGGACGGTTCCAACACGGGCGCTTGGTAGCTCTGATGGGACCATCCGGAGCGGGCAAATCGTCTCTTCTGAACGTACTATCGGGAGCACAGATGTTCGGTATGATCGGGTCCGTGACTATCAACGGTGAACCGGTGGAGGAAAACGATCCGCGCAGTGTGTACGTCGAACAGGAGTGTCCNAGTTTGGACATAGAAAAATCAATTTGCTTGATTCTAGAAAAGGAAATACTGAGCAATATTTCTGGACGGTTCCAACACGGGCGCTTGGTAGCTCTGATGGGACCATCCGGAGCGGGCAAATCGTCTCTTCTGAACGTACTATCGGGAGCACAGATGTTCGGTATGATCGGGTCCGTGACTATCAACGGTGAACCGGTGGAGGAAAACGATCCGCGCAGTGTGTACGTCGAACAGGAGTGTCCTCTGCTGATGTTTCTGACCGTACAGGAAACGATGCAGTTTGCAGTAGACATGAAGATGCCACAACGATCGCTTCAGTCGGTGAAGGAAGCAAAAATTGATGATATCTTGGAAATGGTAGGTTTGAACGATGCCCGCAACACCGTAGTGAGGTACTTGTCCGGTGGAGAGCAGCGCCGACTAGCGGTAGCAGTAGAATTGATTACAAATCCACCGATCATGCTATTCGACGAACCTACCAGCGGGCTAGACAGTGTATCTTCGACGCAAGTCATCTCGCATCTCAAGTCACTGGCCATGAGTGGACGGACGATCGTTTGCACGATACACCAGCCGGCTTCTAGTCTGTTTCAGCTGTTCGACGATGTGTACTTACTGCGCCAAGGCCGGTGTCTATATACGGGTGCAGTGGAGAATATGTTGGTAAGGTTCGCACGTGTTGGACTCCACTGTCCGGAATATTACAACCCTGCCGACTTTGCACTGGAATCTATATCCGCCAATCAACCCGAGGCACACCGGATGTTATGTCAACTGGTGGATGAGGAGATGCGGGAGATCAACGCGGGAGCTCCATCGAGTCCTACGACGCTCGCGGCTCAACTGATTCCCGGGAAACGCATCGCTCGCTATCAAACCGCATGCTACTATCAACTCTACACACTGCTCAAACGTTCGGTGCTATCGTCCGCTCGAGATGAATTTTTCCTCAAAATTCGTCTCGGGATGCATCTCGCTTTGGGTCTCGTGTTTGGAGCTGTACACTACAACGCGGGTTCCGAGGCAGCCAAAGTGCTCGCCAACGTTGGTTGCTTTTTCCAGCTGTTTGCCTTCGTGTACTTCACCAATGCAGTGTCGGTAGTGAACTGTAAGTACACAAACAACCATCGTATCAATGGCATGCCGTGTAACTGCTTCAATTACTTCCAGATGCGGACGAAGTGAATGTCGCGATCAAAGAAATCGCCAACAATTGGTACAGCCGCGAAGCGTACTTCTTTGCCAAACTCATTCACGATCTTCCACTGCAGCTGTTTTGTCCATCGTTTCTACTCGCGATCGTGTACTATCTCACGGGACAACCGATGGAGTGGATGCGATTCGGAATGCTGTTGGGTGTGTTCGCTGTTGGTGGTGTGATCGGTCAAAGTTTGGGACTGATAGGTGGGATCTGTTTCGACGTGAAGATGCAAAATTTCTTCGTAGCGAATGCGTGCATTGTGCCGATTCTATTTTCGGGGTTTTTTGTAAATGCTGATGATATGATCTCGTTCCTGCGACCGCTCAGTACGGTGTCGTTCTTTCGGTACCAGTTCCATGGTGCATTGCAGGCACTGTACGGATACGATCGGGATAACATTCCGTGCGGACAGTTGTACTGTTACTACAAGAAACCGGCCACCATACTGGAACAGTTCGATATCGACGCGCATGGGTATGGAACGAGCATTTCGAAAGCGTTGATACTGGTGCTGATAATGCAGTTGATTATATACGTCGGATTTATGGTACGATTAAGGCGAATAAAGTGATACGAATGGTGTGTATATATATATTGACGAATAAAAAATGCAGCGCATAAGATCACTCAAGTGGAAGCAGATTTGAGTGTTATCTTGTATAGAACTCTTGTATGGGTATTGAACACTGGTCGTCAAACCGTCCAAATGTGGTATTAATCAATTTAAACGTACGCATTGTATCGCTTTAGGCGTGTGAACTAAAATATTGCTTACTAACGGGCAAGCCAAAACGAAATCTTAAAACATAGAAAATTAATTTTCGATTTTAACAATCATTCATTTTTTTAATATAATTATAATTTCTAATAATAATTAACTTGGGTGAAAATGTTGCACGTTACTGTATTTAAGCTTTTATTTACAATTACTTAGTATTTCAATGTAATGTAATGAACCTCGCTGCTGTAGTGGCTAGTTATCTGATCGTAAAGTTCAAGCTCGCTTTGTTTGATCACGAAAGAAAAGTTTATTAACACAATGAGAAAGAAATAATTACGCATACAACAACGTATATAATGAGTACTTGGTAAGTACCAATCTGGCTGTTTGGTTCAACTCTCTTCTCTATCAGTACTAATACCGCAAGGACTGTTGTGCTAGTACTATGCATACGTAGAACACGCATTGCTTTATGATCGTTCTTAGCATCTCTACACGTGTGTTGTGTGTCATTCGAGTCAGTGCATATCCATCACTGCTGCAAAACCCATTATTGTCCATGCACCATTGTGATTTGTACATGGTTGAACTTTTTTTAATCTTATGGTTGTCGACCACTGGCTAAATGAGATCGCCTATTATAAAATCGCTTGATTATAATTAATAAATTGGTATTAAAAAATCATCTTCACAAGTATGGTAGATAAAGATTTCATAATTCATAATATTCACTCACACCATGATACATCAAAATAATATTTTCTTCCTGCATTGCATTAGTTAACACCACCACAAACCAAACACAACACAACACAAACTCTCCTTTCGTCTGGTTTCTCTCAAGAGCTTCTGCTGGTACCCTCTCCGTGCTTAACTCGCTTGTAGTGCGTGTTATACGTATGTTGCACTGAACTTTCTCTTCCCATTTCCATTAGTTGGTCGGTTGGTAAAGAGGGCAGCATCTCGATCTTCGCTGCTCGGCAAGGTGGTTTTTTTCGGGTCAAGTTGTAACGAAAAGTAAAAGTGTACCAGGGAAACAATGAGAAAAGTAATGGAAGAGACTTGAACATTTCGTAGTGCCCTCTTTGTTTCTCCATTTTACGTTGTAGCCCTTATAAAAAAGAATACCAACGAAGCTTAATTGAATGAGAGATCCGTACGTAGACATCTGTTTGGTTCGGTCACATACACACAACTGCTGGTGCTATCTTGCTCTATACCGACCGTCGATAAAGCGACCACGGCGTGGATTCAATCAACCAAACATTCGGACGCCCAGCGAACGGCACAAACTTCCGACCCAGCTCACAGCCAAAGTCCTCCACATTCCTACGTAAACATTCGCGCGAACCGTTCACGCCGCGCTCTGCTTATCAGCTAACCAGCCCGACGCGAGATTGTACGCGTGTGCGCGCAAAAACAGATGTTTGGACAAGGGCCGGGCGTGTTTAAGTAATAGTAGTGTCTTGAAGGAAACCACACTATCAATCCAGGCAGCGTTTGATTCGTTCGCCACAGTGTTATTGCAACACGCGCAGAGGTAAGCAGCAAACCATCATCGCGTTGGACGCTTTCGTCTAGCACAGCGCAACAACGTGATCAATATTTTCTGCACATCCTACAACGTGATTCGAGTGCAAGATACAAGCAAAACCGAGGGACTGGCGTGAAGTGCTATTGTCTGAGCGATCGCACGACAAAAAATTAAATTGAGGTGTTATTTAATGGCGCGTTTTGACCCCGGGTGTGAAACGTAATTGATTCCTTCGTGAGTAACTCCGCGTCAGGCTGTTTGTTATGAAGATAAAAGTGAAATCAGTTGAGCGTAGAATTCATTTGTGGACGTTTGTGAGGGTTAGAAATAAAACTGCTACTATATTACTATTCAAAATGTGACGAATGACAAAGCAAATTCGTAGTGTTTGGCAGAAGCTGTCGAAGTTGACCTTGATAGGAAATGCCGGTAAAAGAATCAAAAAAGGTCCGGGTTCATCCGGCGAAACACACGTACGCCCAAATGTGTTATCAGCGGGCGATGGCTGGAGTAACGATTAGCATAACCTTTCCAGTCTATTTTCAAGTGTGGCTTTAGACCGGCCGCTAATATTGTTCACCTTGTAGATTGCGCTTAGCCTTTAGGATTGGTTTAACGAGTCAAAACAACGGCAAAATGGAGTGTGCATGATGCCATCGGGGATTGAAGTTCCGTCGATCGGTTTGATACATCGCTCGATAAGAAGTTTCACCGCCCTGGAAATTACAATGCTATCATTTTGAGCATGATAAGAGCCAATGATGCATTGTAAGCGTGAGCGATGTAAGCGGAACGGAGGTTGCAGTGTATCGGGTGACCAGCTGTTTATTTCTGTCTTGTGTGTGATAGTGTTTTATTTTTGTTAATGATAATGATTGAGTTCGTAATGAACATTAATAAATGGTGAATTATTCCTTTTTATTTGAATAAAAACGTAATTGTTACATTGTTTCATGCATAACGCATAGATTATTAGAAGAAAAATAGATCAGGTTATAGTTTTGACGCGATTATCTATAGCAGAGATTGGCAAATTATGTCCTCCAATTATTAGATTAAAATAAATCTAAAAAGGAAACAAAGTTATATACTACAATATGATTAAAATTAAATTTTGAAAAGGCTGCATTCTATTTGCAATCTAGTGATTGCTCACCCCTGACAAATCAAGTAAATCCGCGTCATTAATTTCGCTATCATACATGTTTTACGGCGTCTTGGTAGAGCTAAAGGGAATGTTTTGTGACTTACTTTTATGTAACGTTTAAGTAATGCATTCATTAAAACCGGTTTAAAATGATGGATTATTACCCAACGTCCATCAAGATGCAAGATGTAAAGTTCGCGGGCTATTGGATGTGCACTTTTTCAACCCTTAATGCGATGCAATTTGCTTTAATATCCTGTATTGCACAGTTTTTACAGTATGACCTGGTGATTTTACTTCGAAGCGTCAACCCTATCCACTAGCAGTAACAATCATCGTATCATGGGTACCGATACAGCTATCGTGGTCGAGAACACTAAAACGGTTTCAGTGCCATCAACGACGCTCGAGTTCCAAGATATTTGCTACAACGTTCGTCACAAGGATGGAAAGAACAAGCAACTGTTGAGCAATGTGTCGGGGGCGTTTCGTTCCGGTCGCCTTGCCGGCATTCTAGGACCATCCGGGGCAGGAAAGTCTACGCTTCTTAACATTCTCAGTGGTTTCAAGTAAGCGCAGCATCAATGATTGTCTTTAATTCCATCCAAATAGTACAGTATACCCAAACTTTTGCACATTTCAGGACGAACAATGTCACGGGTAACATTCTCATCAACGGTACAACGATTGATCGGCGGAAATATCGTCGTGAAGTTTCGTACACACCGCAGGACGTGTGCCTACTTGGCAACATTACCGTCACCGAAAGTTTGGAATTTGCGGCCGATTTAAAACTCTCACGCGACATCACGATGGTGCAAAAATCCAGCATGGTAGTAGACGTGCTGAAGCTGCTCGGACTCTCCAAATGCGCCAACAATCCGGTAGCGAACATCTCCGGTGGCGAAAAGAAGCGCTTATCAATTGGGCTGGAGTTGATTTCGAATCCGAAGATCATGTTCTTCGACGAGCCAACAAGCGGGTTGGACATAATATCCGCAATGCAGGTGGTAGCCCATTTAAAGGGTCTGGCGGCGAGCGGACGCTGTGTGATCTGTGTCATACATCAGCCGAGTTCGAGCATTTTGCAAATGTTTGATGATCTTTACGTACTGTCCGAAGGGCATTGTTTGTATCGCGGTCCACTTAGCGAACTGGTGGACACGTTTAAAGGCTGCGGCTTTGAGTGTCCAAATTACTACAACCGTGCCGATTTTGCTCTGGAAATTGCGAGTCTCAAACACGAAGACAATTTGCTACAGTTACGGGAACGCGCAAATCAGCAAGAGATCAGTGTCGTAGCAGAGAAAGCGGTTCCAAACGAGGGATCGAACTGTGACGAGCAGGACACGATGCTGAAACAAGCTGAGGATGAAGACTCGCTCAACAGTACGGGTGATAGTTCGCGATCCTCAAGCGATCGTCAATATCCAACCTCAGAATGGGGACAGTTTGTGACCCTTACGCGTCGCACAATGTTGTGCACGTTTCGAGATCTACAGCTGACCAAGATGCGATTGCTGGCACATCTCTTCGTTGGATTACTGATCGCCGTTGTGTTCTACAACGTGGGTAACGATGGCTCCAAGGTGCTCAGTAATGCGTCCTGTCTGTTCTTTTTCCTTATCTTTGTGTTCTTTGCCAACTCGATGCCATTAGTAATGACGTGTGAGTAGTTTAGTGTGATCCAAATGAGTGACTCTTCAGTAATACGCTGCTTTACATTTTATAGTTCCACTGGAAACATCCGTATTTGTCCGTGAAAGAATGAACAACTGGTATTCGCTTAAGGCCTATTACTTCTCGAAATTGGTAGCGGACTTTCCATTTCTGGTAAGGAGGTACCCTGAGTTTTTTTTTCTTTTGCTTCTAACTGCTTCTTATCTCTCTATAGATACTTGGACCCTCCGTGTTTTTGGCCGGTGCTTACTACTTAACTTCCCAGCCGATGGAAATCGATCGCATCGTAATGCTGTGGAGTATTTGCATCTTTACGAGCTGGATCGCGCAGATGACAGGATTGCTGGCGGGAAGTGTACTGCCGCTGGAGCTGAGCGTCTTCTGCGTGCCGTGCTCGGTCATTCCGATGCTCATCTTCTGCGGGTTCTTCGTGCGGTTTCGTGAAATGTTCGATTTTCTCATTCCTTTCACGTATGTCGCTTACTTCCGGTATAGCTTCGAGGGAGCGATGCAAGCGATTTATGGGTTCGATCGGCCGAATCTTCCGTGCTCGGGCGATTTCTGCTACTTCAGCAAAGTACCCAAGTTTCTGGAAAGCTTTGACATGCTGGAAAACACGTTCGTGATGGACGTTTGCGGATTGCTCGGCTGGATCTTTCTGCTGCACGTGGCACTGTACGCAAGTCTTGCCTGGAGATTGAAGCGTACCCGATGATCATGTCACGTGATACATGATCTGTCTTTGTCTTGTTTTTGTCTATGTCTATGTCTATGTAATATGTGTGCGTTTATTTTATCGAAGAACAAATATGTGTTAAGTATTTAGTAAAAGTTTTATCTCTTCAGAAGAAATTATTGTTACCGTATACGAGGCACACGCACTGCCTAAGGTGTAATATAATAAAAGGGAATCTTTTTACACTCGTCAATGCATATTCTTCGTTTCCTGTTTGTAATCACGAGACGAGTGGCCACATTGCATAACCATTTCCTTGTAGTATTTTCAGGTGAGTATCGCAAACATCGTTGTTTAAATAATTCCTCACACACCCGCAACGCATTGCAATATCGCTGAGAACAAAATGCAACACGTTGTAAAAGGTGCATGCAAATTTGTTTACGAACAAGTGCATGCATGAACTCGCGATAATCCGTTCAACTGTGTGGTAACATTTGCAAGTCATTTCTGCTGAGGCGTGGAGCTCGTCTGGTGGTACGGAAGCTAGTGGGGTTTCATCCCATCTTAATTCCAAACACTCGAAATGGTAGTTGACATTCCACTTCCACTGGTAAGCTCCTAACATAAATCTTCCGTCGTCCGTTGCTTCTCACCAAACAAATGTACTCACTACACCCCAACAGAAAGAAAACATCTTTATTCAAATAAGACAACCGAAGAGCGATAAGTGATCATCGGTTGAATGACTCACTCTCGATCGTTTCGGCTGCGGACAGCGAGGCATGCGTTTGTATAAATTTCTTCGATGAATTCTTAAATAACTAATCCCCATCCGAACTTGGGACGAACGTCGTTGTGTTGTGAAAAAAATAGAAACAAACCGAAGAGAATGAGCGGATAACACCCAAACACACCCATGTGCCCATGCGGACTCCCGTTGATGGAATCCGGGGCGATGCGATTCTTGGTGGGCCGGTGGGAACCGGTGGAAAATCTCTCCCAACGCGCCCCCATATTGTAATTGGCGCGAGTGTGTGTGTGTGAGAGTTTGTAGTCACATATGTACGGGCCAGAGCGCGTGCTCGTGTGTATGAGCCTGGCCCGTAGAGAAAAAGAGCGCGTGTGTCTTTGAATGCCTTGGTGGAGAGAACGGGCGTTTCGAATTTTCAAGCTGATGCCGAAAGTCGCGCACATGAACGCATTTATGCTCAGTCAGCCAAGTCGCTCCGCGGTGTTCGCTCGCGCGATCGTATCGATCGGGGTTTTGGGGTCCTTCACGTTGATCGATATCGGGAGTTTAGGGGGATCCGTTCCAGAAGTAAGTGGAAGGAACAAAGCCTATTCGTTGTTGTCTGGTTGTCGACTTATTTATTTTGCGATTCGAGAGGAAATTAATTCTTAAAGTTCTTGATCAGTGCGCAGCCAAAACCTGATTCTCCAAGCGTATTCGTACTCCAAAAGAAATGACTCTGTGATCTTTTAAACCCGGGCTCACACTCGTGCGGGTGTGGGTGTATGTGTACGTGCGTGCGTGAGTATGGGAGCGCACATTGACCCCTTCGACCCCATCAACGTAGAGCTTCGACGAGTTTAAATTGATCTTTGTTAACAGAAGTCTAGCCTGTCGGTGATATTTGGTGGTTCAATTGTCAGGAAATAGTCAGTCAGAAGCACCGTAACGGGCATAGGAAGCACTCTTCGATCAATGATAATTTGTTGTCCAAATTGGATGCAAATGAAAAAAGAAACGAGAATTGCGTGAGTTGCATATAAGATCACCCACGGCAGGAAGTCGGGCGTTATGTTTTGTTGGAGAGTGTTCTGCAGAAATACCAGATGGTGCTGAACTTGTAGATCACCAGTGCGATCGTATCGTGACGTCATGCCGGTGATTTAATGAGCTCCATTAAAGTCCTCCATATTTAAGAGAGAGACAAAGAGTACGAACGAGATTCTCAAAAGCAAAAAAATAAATAAATAAATCGAAAGAGAGATGTAAAAGTGAGAGAGTAAGTGGGAGAGCAAAGTAAAGAGAACAATGGAGAGCAAACGCATGATCGCGCGCATCAGGTGAATTTTTGACAGATCTCGCACCAGTGACGTCACAGTGTGGTAGTGTGTGTACCATCACGCATCACGCAAGATGTTTACAAACATTGCCGGGTCATGAAAAAACGCACAACTGCGCTAATGTTTATTCGACTTGCTTGCCTCCAGTTCGGGTGTAGCACGTTACTTGCGCATTGTTTTTGTTTACTACAAACAGTCCGGTGAAGTTTTACCTCCTTTTCACACTCTTTTTCTTTCGCCCCTTAGACACTAAAACATGAGTTCGGACGAAACGGTGGAAGTGGTTATACCACTTGTGAAAACTATAACCAACGTGACCTTTCGGAACTTGACGTACAGCGTGAACCAGAAGCACCTGCTACGGAATATCTCGGGCACTCTGAAGTCTGGTAGACTGACAGCAATTCTTGGACCATCTGGTGCCGGTAAATCGACACTGTTGAACATACTCAGTGGTTTCAGGTAAGGGTAAACAGTGTATTCGTATTACAACTGCTAATTAACTGGAAATCGCCTTCAAATCATTTTAGAACACAAGGAGTGAGTGGAAAAATACTAATCAACAACGAGACGGTCGATTGCCAGAAGTATCGCCAACTAGTCGCCTACACCGAACAGGACGTACCATTACTACAGAATCTCACCGTCCGAGAAACGCTTCACTATGTGGCGGATCTTAGGCTTTCTAAGAACGTTTCCTACATCCACAAGACCAAGATCGTCAACGACATCGTGGCCCTGCTGGGGTTGCAAAAGTGCTCGCATAGTCAAACGAGAACACTGTCCGGAGGAGAACGGAAGCGACTCTCCATCGGGTTGGAGCTAGTGTCGAACCCGAAGATTATGTTCTTTGATGAACCCACCAGCGGTTTGGATAGTGTAGCCTCGTATCAGGTGATCTCGTATATGAGAGATCTTGCCCGGCAGGGTCGGTGTGTCGCAACCGTTGTACATCAACCGAGTTCGGAGCTGCTCGAGCTGTTCGACGATGTGTACATCGTGGTGGACGGAAGGTGTATGTATCAGGGATCGTTAGACAATCTAATACCCACGTTAGAGGAGGTTGGATTCAGTTGTCCGCCGTATTATAATCGAGCTGATTTTGGTATGTAACAGATGACGTTGGAGCGATGATTTGCAATGTTAATCAGGTGCGCTTTTGTTGTATTTCAGTGCTGAAAATAGCGTCTCAGAGAACGGACGATCTCGACAGTGTGGAGAAGTTGATAGCACGTGCTGATACAGCCATCAATGGATATTTGGAGAATGGTAATACACTGCGCCATCACGCTCAGGAACAGACGTAATTGATGATCTTTCTACGTTTCCTTCAGATACCACCAATATGCAGGAATGTACTAGTCTGCTGACAGAGAGTAAAGCCGCCTCGCAATATCCCATCGCTTGGTGGAGACAGTTTGTGGTTCTGGTTCGCCGAACAGCGCTGTGTACGATTCGGAACATCACTCTCACACGGTTCCGCCTGCTTGGCCACCTGCTCTTTGGACTCACGATCGGTAGCGTGTTCTACAACGTGGGAGATGACGGTGCCAAAGTGTTATCTAACGTGTCCTGCCTCATTCTCTTTCTCATGTTCATCGTGTTCGCCAACGCCATGACGGTGGTGCTGACGTGTAAGGGAATCTCGTCCGGACGAGCATGCAAATACATGGGCATGCAAATACATGCCGCTGCCCGTGGATAGCGACAAATTGCTATGATTGATCCGTACTAATCAGGTACCTCTCTGTTACGCACGTTTGATTACAGTCCCACTCGAGATGGCCGTGTTTGTGCGGGAGCACAAGAGCAATTATTATCCAGTGTCAGCTTACTACTTCTCGAAGCTGATTGCCGACTTTCCGCTGATGCTTGCCGGAGTAAGCTGTTTCCAGCTGATCGTGTACTACCTGACGGGTCAACCCAATGAAACCGAGCGCGTGGTGCTGTTTTGGGTCATTTGCGTACTGTTTGGCTGGTTGGCACAAATGTACGGCATGGTTGCCGGCAGTATGTTCCCGCTCGACGTCAGTCCGTTCGTCGTACCGGCTTCGGTCATCCCGGCGGTTATGTTTTCCGGTTTCTTCATTCGCTACAATGAGCTGCTGGCCGTGTTTAAACCGCTCACATACATCAGCTACTTTCGGTACGGATTTGAAGGTTTAGCGCAAGCGACGTACGGTCTGAATCGAACGCAGCTGGGCTGCAGCGAAATATTTTGCTACTATCGGAAAACGAGCAAAGTGATGGAAATGTTGCAGATGGAACAGGACCGTTACTGGTATGACGTGGTGGGCCTATCGGTGTGGATAGCCGTCCTTCACATTCTCCTGTACGTCAGCCTGAAAGTAAGACTACGTCGAAACCGGTGAATGGAGCGGTTCACTCACCTTTTTACCTTCCAAGACACTGAAGCTGACACTGAATATTTCAAGGACTTTTGGTGTGCGTCGCTCGTGTAGTTACAGAAAGATAACAAACAAAGTCAAACCTTGATGCGGAAATACATTGGAAATACGTTTTGCTTATTAATCTATGTACATCCCAGCAATATATGGAACCCAGGCTCCAGTAAGACAAAAAAATTGAACACCAGTAATTATGGCAATATAAAATGGACACATTAAGTACGTAGTTGTTTTTTTTTGTTTGTTTCATTTTCTTCCTGTAAACTGTTAACTGCGGGTATCACGATCCACTGTAGCTTACGTCACTTGCGGTGCTGTGGTACGCGAACGATGATATTCATCATTTTTATGATAATCTCCACGCAAAATGTGGATCTTGTTTAGCGTCAAGCTTCATCACGTAAATACACACATTTACCTCACTCGCGCGTTCACTTAGTTTGCACTTGCTATTAACGTCTAGACACACTGAGCTCATTCTATCAGAGCGCGTATTTTTTTGCGTTCATGCCTCTAGGGCATGCATCTTTCCACTGTTTCTTTCTTTGGTACACTTTACATATGCCACCAGTAAAGGTAAGCTCTGTAACAGTCTTTGGGAACGGTAGAAGGTTGTTTTAGTCGCGGTGCTGTAGGTATTGCCCCAAAACGTGGAGAGTGCCTATGACCTCCACACCAGCTTGGCGAGTAATTACTAGCGGGTACGAAAATCGTTTGTTGAAGTTAGTCATGTAGTGAGTTTCGCGACATCTAAGGCAACGCGTTGTTATCGCAGACCTGGGTCGCAGTCAAAAGCATGCATTGCATGCGGCGTGTGTGCTAAGCTGCAGCACAGTAATTGTGCGTTCCAGATTTCGTTATCAAACTGACCAAGGTCGTTGGCTGTCGGGATGAGCCATTCTTTACACTCCGAAGCCATCGATGCAGCATGGAACGAGCAGCAGTAAAACATTCTCGAAGACTACTGCGGAAATAAAACAAGCCCCTGCACAGCCCCCGGAGATATACGGTAAGTATATCGGTTCATTGGCAATGCCATGCATGATTCACGGTGATTGGTTGATCGCGGTACTATCCCTTCACGTTCACGCCGACTGTAGCGGTGCTAGGAGTAGTTAACAGAAACCCCCAGAAGAAATGCGGGTACCTGTACTGTCGAAGTGTAATTGTACTCGCTGCACCGGTCCAGCCTCTAGACCGGTTTGATCCGACTGTCCGACACCGGTGCAATTTGTCGTGTCGGTGTGCGTACATGCGGAACACAGAGACAGAGTATCCAGCCGACGCGGGTGTTGCGACGGTGAAAAGCTTCGGTGCAAGCAGGTATGTTAAATATCAACCTGCCAAGTGACGTCAAAATAGCGACAACCGTCGTTCCACGGCACACGCCGCTTGGTTGGGTGAGTGAGTGAGTGGTGAAGATTGCGGAAAATTTTCAATAAATTTAATAGAAAAATGAGTAGCTACAGGGTGTAGGTAGAATGGTACGTGAATCTCAATCCCGCGACCTATCGAAGATGAATGTACGCGTGGTACTGTTCAGTTGAGACTAAGGTGCCGTGTAGACTGGAAGCTAGGTTAGCGCTAGCTGGTAGTGCAGTGTGCTTTAGAGGTGTAATCTATCTTTGCTTTGTGTAGATGATCTACTGCAGGTGCGATATACTGGAGAAACAAAAGAACCGTCTCTATCTCACAAGTTCCAAGTACAAGTGATCTGTTGAAAGTCTCATTATCTAGTATTGTGAGTAGGATTTGTGATATCTTTGCAATCTCTGTGTGTGCTCTGTGAATAAGGCGTTCTCTATCTCACTGATCATTTGCAGCATGCAATAGAGGTATTTTACACGCCCGAAATGGATGTAGATAGGAATAGCGTCGAGATAACGATACCGCTGATGCAGGGCGGTACGAATCTTCACTTCCAAAATATCACCTACCAGGTGCGGCAACGTAAAGAGGAGAAGCACCTGCTGAAGAACATTTCGGGCACATTTAGAACTGGTCGGCTAACTGCCATCTTGGGACCATCGGGCGCCGGTAAATCAACACTGTTGAACGTACTCAGTGGCTTCAAGTAAGGCGAACGAACACATTTTTTCGTTACTTGTGACGATGCATCATCTTCGGGTTTCCTCTGTTTTTTTTTCTTCCCAGAACGCAGGGCGTTAGCGGGAATATAATTGTCAACAATGAAATCATCGACCGTCAGCGGTATCGCCAGTTGGTTGCC
The DNA here is from genome assembly GCA_018908115.1 of Anopheles rivulorum. Lineage (NCBI taxonomy): Eukaryota > Metazoa > Arthropoda > Insecta > Diptera > Culicidae > Anopheles > Anopheles rivulorum. The sequence goes on along the minus strand of STHB01000003.1, from coordinate 24,570,787 downwards.
TACACCGCACAGGATGTGACGCTCTTGCCCAACATAACACTGCGGGAAAATTTGCACTATGCTGCCGATTTGAAACTGTCGCGTGACGTTTCACTGCCGCACAAGGTCAAGATCGTGAACGATGTGATAGCGCTGCTCGGGTTGCAGAAGTGCGCCCACAACCAGTCGCAGCTATTGTCGGGTGGTGAGAAGAAACGACTTTCGATCGGTTTGGAGCTGGTTTCGAACCCGAAGATCATGTTTTTCGACGAACCTACCAGTGGCCTTGACAGTGTATCATCGTATCAGGTGATTTCGTACATGAAGGATCTCGCTCGACAGGGGCGCTGTGTGATAAGCGTGATCCACCAGCCCAGTTCGGAGCTGCTGGAACTGTTTGATGATATCTATGTGGTGGTGGATGGACGCTGCATGTACCAGGGTTCGTTGGATGATTTGATTCCAACGTTCGCTGAAGCCGGATTCAATTGCCCGCCATACTACAATCGGGCAGATTTTGGTAGGCATACATTTGTTTCTTTATTAGCGTACGTTGAATATTTATTGCGTGAACTGTATTCCTCCGTTAAAGTATTAAAAATAGCCGCCCAATATGACACGAAATGCGGCGAGGTGGAAAAGCTAATGGTGAAATCGGAAAAATCCATTACTGCTGCCATGAATTTAGGTAAGTCGCCTAAAGGTAGGCAATCGTAGTACACGTTCGCGTTTGAAAAATCCGTTAAACGTTTCGATTTCGTCGGCAGGTATACAGCAAGAGTTCGATTCGAGCGAGTTTCTAATTGATGGCCGCGGTCCTCAGTATCCGATTAGCTGGTTGAACCAATTTACCACCCTTACGCGGCGTACCACGTTGGGCACGGTTCGCAACCCGTCGCTGATGGGGTTACGATTCTTCGGACACGTTTTGTTCGGGCTAACGATCGGATTCGTGTTCTACAACATTGGAAACGATGCTTCGAAGGTGCTTTCGAATATTTCCCTGCTAATCGCCTTCCTTATGTTTATCATATTTGCCAATGCTATGACAGTTATTTTAACATGTAAGTAAAGACATGCTGATCGTCCCTCCGACATGCATTGCTGACTGTGTGTATTTGAATTGTTTTAGACCCATTAGAAATGGCCGTGTTTGTACGGGAACACAAAAGCAACTATTACTCCATCTCGGCGTACTACTTCTCCAAGCTCGTGGCCGACTTCCCGTGGATGCTGTCCGGTGTGACAGCTTTTCAGCTGATCATGTACTATCTCAGTGGTCAGCTGAATGAAACCGACCGCATCATAATGTTCTGGGGCATTTGCGCATTGTTTGGGTGGCTTTCGCAGGTGTACGGTCTGATTGCTGGGTGTCTGTTCCCGATCGAGGTTAGCCCGTTTATAGTACCGGCATCGATTATACCGGCACTGCTCTTTTCCGGGTTTTTCATACGTTACAACGAGATGTTCGACTTCTTCAAACCGCTCACGCTGGTCAGCTACTTTCGCTATGGGTTCGAGGGACTGGTGCAGGCAACGTACGGTCACAACCGGACGGAGCTGGGATGTGAGGAGATCTTTTGCTACTATCGCAAGACTAGCAAAATTCTGGAGGCACTCCACATGGAACCGGACCGCTACTGGACGGATGTGCTCGGTCTTGGCATCTGGATTCTCTTCCTGCACATCGTTCTGTATTTCAGCTTACGGTTACGACTTCGATGGAATCGCTGAGCTTAGCAGGATGCATTGCTTCGACGAAAGTAAACTTGATTACATTTGCAAAGTAAATCCCACTAGAATCGTCCAGAATGTCTTTGTCATTCAGCACACACGTAAACGCTGATAATAAGAACTAGCTGGTGCGCGCTAGCATGGAGGTGTAACACGGCATGTTTCGTCATTGTTGCGCAGCAACACACGATCTTATTTGCACAATTGCAAAGTGATATTTCATCGCACGGCTGACGAACGGTAGCGGAGGTATGAGTGAATAATTTGCAGAATATTAACCATGTCAACATCTGCTTTGCGAGAGAAAGAGAGAGAGAGAGAGAGAGAGAGAGCATGGGTAGGCAGTTGAACGCGGCTAGAATAATGTGTCTACTTATCCCACTGGGATTAAAATCATGTCTGTTGGTTAACTTTACGCGCAGCTTTTACACAGAGCTTAAGATGGTGGTAGATTTATCAAGAATAAATCCTTTCTGTATGAATAATTTGTGTTTCATGCAAACACTTGATGAGATAAGAGCAAATAAAGCGCTTTTTATCAAATACAGGCTTGTGTGTTTCGTTAACTTAACTGGAANGAGATCTTTTGCTACTATCGCAAGACTAGCAAAATTCTGGAGGCACTCCACATGGAACCGGACCGCTACTGGACGGATGTGCTCGGTCTTGGCATCTGGATTCTCTTCCTGCACATCGTTCTGTATTTCAGCTTACGGTTACGACTTCGATGGAATCGCTGAGCTTAGCAGGATGCATTGCTTCGACGAAAGTAAACTTGATTACATTTGCAAAGTAAATCCCACTAGAATCGTCCAGAATGTCTTTGTCATTCAGCACACACGTAAACGCTGATAATAAGAACTAGCTGGTGCGCGCTAGCATGGAGGTGTAACACGGCATGTTTCGTCATTGTTGCGCAGCAACACACGATCTTATTTGCACAATTGCAAAGTGATATTTCATCGCACGGCTGACGAACGGTAGCGGAGGTATGAGTGAATAATTTGCAGAATATTAACCATGTCAACATCTGCTTTGAGAGAGAAAGAGAGAGAGAGAGCATGGGTAGGCAGTTGAACGCGGCTAGAATAATGTGTCTACTTATCCCACTGGGATTAAAATCATGTCTGTTGGTTAACTTTACGCGCAGCTTTTACACAGAGCTTAAGATGGTGGTAGATTTATCAAGAATAAATCCTTTCTGTATGAATAATTTGTGTTTCATGCAAACACTTGATGAGATAAGAGCAAATAAAGCGCTTTTTATCAAATACAGGCCTGTGTGTTTCGTTACCTTAACTGGAATTGAGATCACTAAATAAGTGTGTTCCTCTGGCAGTTTATTTTCGTTATGACTTAATGTTTCTTCCCAGAAAGAAAAAAATCTCATAATCGCTGAAGATCCGACTCCGTGCGTCTGAAGCTCGTTCAATTAGCTCACCTCTTCACGCGGTCCATCGAAAGTGATTATGATGCCTCTTAAGCAGCGAACGGAATGGTGCAAAAATTGTATATTTGTGTCTTGATGTAGCAACGGCAGCATCACGTAGCGCCACTAGCTCGGGGGCTTGAACGGGTGGTTGAACAAGCAATCCGGTGGCCTGACCTCTAGTCGATGGCTATCTAGAGTGAAGAAGCCGAGTATTGGCAAAGCACGGTCTCGAGAAGATCGAGATTCGATCCGTTGGCCAACATTATCGGGGCCGGTTGAAAGCAGCCCGAAAAGGGCAAGAGGGTAAATGATTGTGCATCAAATGAACCGCACTCCATGTGGCCCGACGACAGATGGTTTGTGCAGCTGCCTCAGCGCTTCACACACTATTTGGGGCACCCCGTGCTGGAATGGTGTTTGGCTGGGGGCAACAAAAAACCAAAAAGAAAAAGATTAACAACAAATCCTGCAAAATCACGAGCAAGGTACACATTCGACAGCCGCAAATCCGGTTGCAGATGAATTATTCTCGAGATCGTGCACGATCGAAAAGCAAAACGTGTCGGGTGCGGGAGAAAATGATTAACCCTGGTACCGGAGCGGGATTCACGATCCATTCATGCACCTGTTACCACCTTCAGTTCACCCACATCATTCCCGGATTCGAGTCATTGATACTGCGATTGTTCGGCTGATCAGAAGCGGTTGCATGCAAAAGAAAACGTGACCCTCTTCGCCGAACAATTATAGACCTTGTCCCTGCGTTATGCCCACCAGGCCGGAGTAATGTCCTGCTGGCTCATCCCACAACACCGTACGGCACCGATAAATCATCGATGTAAAATAGCAGTACGGAGACACAACAGGTTACCGCCAAGAACACGTGCCATCGAAAGGTGCACTGGATGCACTTGAAATGAAAATCGCAGGCAAAGGCGAGTCGACGACCACGGGGAAGAACTCGACGAAGCTAGCAATCTGGGTGAGCGATTAAATTGCGCATTTTTTGTTGTTTCGTTGCTGTTGTATTAATTCCGATTAATCTTGAAACCGAGCGCAATTAGCGTTATTTGGTGCATGCAGCAAAGGTGGGGAACTATAATCACGACAATCAAAAATTGCATAACCACCTTGACCGAATCGGTTTAAGTAGCTTCGAAGCCATTAGAAGCATTAACTCGATGAGGAGAGATAATGGATGCTAAGTTGGGTTTTTTTGTAGATAAGTTATTGTCTCTAAGATCTGTGGGAAGATGCTTGGAGCCCAATACTTGCATTTTTATGCCAGCTTAAAATAGATCGTTTGATTATGTTATTGCAGAAGAAAGACTTTTAGTGTTTGTTATTTTGTCCACCAGGAAGACATAAACGTTCAAGTATGGCTTCTTGTGTTGCATGTAAAACAATGCAAAAAGACTGCCTACCCCAAAAACAGTTTCACTTTTCTTTTGGTGAGTAAGTCATGTAGCGTTTAGTCACCAGATTGCGTAGCTTCTGCAAATTGAACAAACTGTCCGTTTGTTGTGTAAAGTGATAACTCATCACGGAGACAGCCAGATACACTGACTAAGCTTGCGACCGCAGACCATCTGTACCGATCGTTTACATTAAGTCTCCGGCATTCGGCTTTCGGAAGCTTATCTTGGAACAAAGCAAAAGAAGAAACAAGCTTACCGAACAGCACCAGTGTTTTCAATTTGCTTGCACTGTAAACTATTTGAAAAATGTCACGAAGCTGTACATGAGACCTAACGAGGCGTAACGATCACGGCGGAGTCCACAAAACAAGAACAGAGTCACGGGGTACTGTATATAATGTGCCATCAGTAAACTTACCGATACTGGAGCTTCAGGTCCATTAACATCACAGTTTCATGATTAGAAGTTAGTTAAAACACATTTCTGTAAAACATAAACAATACTTTTTCGTTGGAGCTTATTGCGTACTGAAGGCATTTTATGGAGGACTTCACGTGAACCACGCGATATCGAGATATGGGAGTTACCCTTAGCTTTAGAACTTGTGATAAACAATTCA
>STHB01000003.1:24522132-24565523 GCA_018908115.1 Anopheles rivulorum | reverse complement strand
ATTCCACGGTCTCGTGCCTTGGAATAAATCTCTTCAGGATTCTCGACAATGTGTCCAACATAAATCTAGTAAGTCTCTTTAGTGTAGCAGGTATGTCCAAGAGACCTGCAAGATCGTTGAGAAAAAGAACTACTCCTAATATTCTTCATTTGAGTATTAAAATTTTCCATATTTTGTCTACAAAGATAAACTAACGAAGCACGCAAAGCCTAACACGGAACTCAATATATTAAAAGGTCTTTCGTATCTGTCAGCGCATCATTAAAGCATGACAGTCTGTTTGTGTGGTTGCATTTTCCAACTGTTGGCGTCTTCGGCCCGATGATCATCTAAAATGTGACTGCTCATTGAGACTACCTCCTCAACGCCGGAATGCCAAATGTCGCTACGGTTGTTAGTTGGTGCAGCGAGGCCAGCTATTAGAACATAAAACAACCGCAACGCCCTTGCCGATTCAAACGCCATCCACCCCGGTGACCTTGACCACGGGTACGCTGGGCAGATGCGAACGATTTCCATCGCCAATCGATCAGTGGCGCGCGATCTGTTGCAGTCGATCAATCGGTGAAGGTTTTAATAGGTTAGTGCGCGCACCCCTACTTCTGCTGGTTCATGAAAGTGTGTCCGGTTAGGGGGGGTTGCTTTATGTTGACACTCCTGTTCCACACACACAAGCACTCATTCGTGTCATTTCAATAAGCAATGCTTGGGTTGAGCGCTGTGCGTGGTAGTACACAAAACGGTATCGCATGCCAAACGCGTCGATTGGATCGTACCGCATGGGTTTTTACATATGGGCATGCGCATTTTACAGGTGTAGCACGGGTGGACCCCTGATGGTTAGAATTGGATGCCCCGAGGTCGAGAAAGTCGTTCGCTTTCGTCTCTGTAGCGCTATAGAATTGCGCCTCTATATGGTTTGTTATGTTTTTCACTCAGCGAAAAGGTGCTAATCGAGCGCTGTTCGTGGTACGAGAATTCTGACGTTTGCCCTCTATTGCCTTTATCTGCCGGCCTTAAAGCTTCACAGTTGGCGATAGACGATTAAATCGGAATGCTTCAACCGGGAAATTATCTTTATCGACTTCTACGGATGACACCTAGGCATCAGGAAGATTCCGGCGCGATTATATTTCTGTTTTGCAAAAAGGAAATGCTAGAGCTTATCATACCTTTAGCGGAGGAGTACATCCCCATCGTGGACGTGGCTTGAAGGTGAGCACAGTTTTATGATCAAATGATATTTAATCGGACGCTTTGTGTTTCCAACTTGTTGTCTCGACAGTACAGGAAATGTCAAACTTTCTGTAAGTATGCCCTTTCGTGAAGTCATCGTTTAAAAACTTGGGTCTTGGGTCATTTTGAGTCATATTTGGTGTCCGGAGTATTACATTGTCTGCAGAACGTTGCCACTAATGACAGTCGTGGTGTAAGTCATGTTGCTAATTTTTTGTCCTTCATTTAGACATTGTTTTATTGCGAATGAGGAGTTTTTGAGGAGTGCAAAAAATAGCTTCTACATAACGATGCACGACACTGTTCGGAAACAATCGAAACAAGAAGAAATAATATAAAATTTTGTATTCTTGGTGCTAATAGAACAAAAAGAATATTTTTTAAGATATTTTGATTTTCATGAAAGTAAAATATTGTGGAATAAATGTTTATAGCTTGATTAATTGCTGTTTATCTACGATATTAATTATTTAGTTTATTTTATTAGCAGCATTTCAATAAATATTACAAAACATGTAATCAGGATTTTTTTTAAAGATATTTTTTTAATCACCCTCAAAAGTCGAATTAGCAAAACGAAAAAGTATTGAAAATCTTTTATAATGAAATAATATTTATTAACGTTAGGATAGAAAAATTGAATTAATTGCTTACGTTGTCATAAAATTAGGTTAAAAATAAAATATGATGTATTTATTATATGAAGGAGCGTATCATTCTACAATTTACATAATATAATTTAGCTTCAAAACGCCACTGAAAAAAAAAATCACAACCCAATATAGGTATTGTTATCTTTGCTCACTCGGGTCACAAAACCATCCCGTCACAACATGGCCCATGGCACACCGTTTAAGCGCTCGGTACGAACCGATTGTGGCGCGAACGGGACGCTCAATGCTGCTGCAAACGCGTAAAAACGGAACCGCACCATGACAACACGGCACAGGGGAGAGTCTGACTCACCCCCTAAAAGCCACCCGGAACGATCGCATATATAGACGTAGAGCGCACCGTGGCCACCGTACCAGTCGAGAGAACGTGCTCCGAGAGTAACAAACGTGTTGTGTTTGAGGGTGGCAAACAGCGAACCTGCAACCAGGTATACGCGCGTACACTCTGCTCATCTCAGCCCTCCAGCTGACGCGGATCGGCAAACTTTGCTCTCGCACGATTCTCACCGGCAAGCGGCATTTTTGTGTGCCAAACAGATTGCCTGTATTGTTTTGACGCCCTTTTTTGTGTGTGCAGTACGAGTGCCGTGCGAGTGCGAACAGAGTCGTGAATTTTTTCGCTCGATCCAAGTAACACTAAAACCGTTCTTGTGACCTTGTTTTGTTTTCTTTCCAAAGCAGAACGAAATCATCACCGGCGTGTGTTAGTGCAGTGGCGTGCAGTATTGCAGAGTGTGTGGCAGTGTACACATAATTCACACAATCCTCGGCGACAGGGTGACAGGGAAATTTCTGGAAAATTCTACCCCCCCCGAGTGAAAATCGAACAGAATGCGACGTTTCACGACCAGTTTGCTGCTGGTGGTTGCCTTGACCGTGACCGCCACCGTCGCCTATCCAGGTATGTTGTGAACGAGCGTGTACGTCTGTGTGTGTCTGCGTGTATGTGTGTGTGAAGTAGCATAAAAATGGTGTACCGTGACACTTTCCATATGGCCAGTACCCAAAAACTTTAAACCGGCACAAAATGGAGTTGTGGGGTTTGTCCGGTGACAAAAATATTCAACTGCTTGATTGGCTCAAGAGTTAGAAAGCTAGCAGCTAACATTCACGGTTGGACAAAATCGATCGATGGACATAAGAAAATCAATTTTTTTCCCGCTGTGCAAATGTTTCCCTGATGGCAACGCGAAACAGTAAAATTGCGTCGTTTTTTTCACTTTTCTAGACCATTATTAAAGCACTCGATCATGGAATGACGTATCTCCACAAGGAAAGGAGATTAAAATTTGTGATATTAGCTAAATTTGCCTTCTCGCATCGCGTGTTTGGTTCGGGAAGCTGATTTGCCGTGCGTGATGCGTGTGCTTCACTCATGCAACGTTTGTAATTGTAATTGTAAAATCAGTTTGCATGAGATGCACAGAGCACTCAGCCTGTGCTGAGTCGCAATTTACGTTTCTATTTGGGTAGACCCACAGCCGTAAGGTTGACAATGGAAGCCGAGCCGAGTGTTGGATCGTGCCTATATCTTCACCCTTGGTTGCATTCCGATACGAAACAAGTTTCTGTCGAAACAAGAACATGCTTGAAAAATTCCCAAATATCTGTTTTTTAGCTCGTGACCGGTCGGGAACCAGTTCTTTGCGTGCTGTTTTTCGTTGTATTAGCATGTTCGAATTTAAACCGACACGAGCGTAGGCTGTAACTCGGCTGTAACAACTATTCACCAACGAACCACGAACGATCTCGTACGATCAATTCTTATTCCCTTTCCCAACTAACCACAGTAACCAGTGTGATCTAACATATTGCAGAGATTTTAATTGACACGCCATTTTCTGTAACGCCTCATCTTTGTTCCATTCTAGCAGATTGCATAATTTCCGTAAAGTGAGCAGAAGCGCACACATTAAGCTGATGAGCCGCTGGAAGCTAATTAAAATCCATCCACCGCATATGCGATCCCAATATGTGCCGCTGGCCGGTGTTGAAAGGTGTTTTATGATTGCACACCTCGTACGTGTATTTATAATCCGGCTTACACATCAACTGTGGTGTGGTGGAAAAATCTGGCCAGCGTTTTATTTGCATTAATGAGCTTCATTCATATGTTTGAGGGTGAGATTTGCTTATTTCCTTCTTCCGAAATTGGCGCTCAATCTTCCGGTTCGCGTTGGAAAACCGTACCGTAAGCGCATGGTTTGACCTTGGGAAGATGCTGAGCGCTTTGCGGCGACTTTGCGGTCGATGTTGGCGTATAGAATGGCTATTTGCGTCATCACACCGGCAAGCTGAGTAACTGATGCTGATGGTTGGTGATGATGTTTCGATTTTGTTTTCGCTGCTCCCTCTACACAGTATCGGCACTCAGATGAGCTGTAGATGGAGAGGCAATTTAAGAAGCAAACTATTCTCGTTACTTCCCACAATTGGATCGCACATAGTGCTACGTGTTTAACTTCCGAGATGACTCTGTGTAGATTGAAACCTGTGGATGTTTTTCGAAGCACTTGCAAGTACTTCCCAACGCATCACACAATGACACAACGCTGCCCTCTGCCACCACTGGTTTGGGCGGGAAGTGTCTGTATGTACTACGATTTTATTAACAATTTTGGTTGATTGTTGTGCATTTGTGCTGGCGGGACTTGGGCGACCATTTCACACGCTGCATTACACATCCCGTGAGGAGGGAAGGAGAGCGAGTGGGAAGGATGGAAGGGTTGGGAGGATGGAAGTGCGGCTATTCATCATTCGAGATGCGCCGCAATTTCATTGACCGCGAATGGATGAGTAGTACAGTGGTGTGTATGTGCCGGGAAAGACTGATGGCGTAGAATAACACATGGCACTGATTCAACCACCCGGGGTCGTTCAGCACGTTAGGTGGTTTAAGTGAGCAAGCCGAATGCGCACGCCAATCTTTCGGCTGTGTCATTTCGATGGGATATTGTTGGGGCTATTTCTTGGAAGCTTTTGATGGTTTACAGGTGCTAAAAATATTTGATTCGTCAGATCTTTCCTTCCAACGAAATGTTGCTTGGTTCACCTTATTGACAAATGCAATAAAACATATTCTATAATTTCATCATGGCTTCTTCGTTTGGGGTTTGACACCTCTGTAATAGCTGGGAAAAACACTGAAAAGCGTAGAATGACCTTTGAGAGTGGTAAATGATTTAAAGCTATGATTATATTGAACTCAAAACATGTTTACCGACCAATTTCGTAACTCACCATACTAAAGATATACAACAACATTGTGTGTGTGGGGTGCAAAACGCAGTAAAGTATTTCAAGTGTATTCACGTTTAGCACTCCTACTCCTGCAAATTGCGTTCAGGAAGCCTGGTCAGGAATTTTCGCCGGCAGCTACTTGAACGATTTGGCGATCGAGATGAAGCTAATTAAAATACTTTCGCGGTTGAAGGTGGGCAAAGGTGCCGGCTGAGAATGAGAAGCACGTCAAGTGTCTTGCATTCTTCCGCGCCGTGACTGATTGTGCTGGGAGAAAGGTTGGCTTTTGCGGGTGCGCCTAATGGATGGAAAGTTTGTTGGAAATTATAATTTACTAAGCTAGAATGCAATTGAGAAACGAACAGGCAGGATCGGTATGCTGTGCAGAAAAAGACTGATGTATTTTNCGGAGTATTACATTGTCTGCAGAACGTTGCCACTAATGACAGTCGTGGTGTAAGTCATGTTGCTAATTTTTTGTCCTTCATTTAGACATTGTTTTATTGCGAATGAGGAGTTTTTGAGGAGTGCAAAAAATAGCTTCTACATAACGATGCACGACACTGTTTGGAAACAATCGAAACAAGAAGAAATAATATAAAATTTTGTATTCTTGGTGCAAATAGAACAAAAAGAATATTTTTTAAGATATTTTGAATTTCATGAAGGGAAAATATTGTGGAATAAATGTTTATAGCTTGATTAATTGCTGTTTATCTACGATATTAACTATTTAGTTTATTTTATTAGCAGCATTTCAATAAATATTTGGGGCGGCCCGGTGGTGTATTTGACAACGGCGCTAGGTCCCTAACACGACCGGACCGGGTTCAAATCCCATTCGGACCGTCCCCCCGTAGCATGGTCTGACTAGCCTGCTACGTGGTAAAATTAGTCTAATACGGCCTGTTCCGTTCTAACATAAATAAAAAAAAAAATATCAATATTTATCAAATCAATAAATATTACAAAACATGGAATCAGTTAAATGTTAAAAATATTTGTTCTTATTTTAAAAGTTCCATTTTTTAAATACTCACAAAAGTCGAATTAGCGAAACGAAAAAGTATTTAAAATCTTTTGTAAAGAAATAATATTTATTAACGTTAGAATAGAAAAAATATATTAGTTGCTTAGGTTATAATAAAATTAAGTTAAAAATAAAATATTATGTATTTATTATATGAAGGAGCGTAGCATTCTACAATTTACATAATATAATTTAGCTTCAAAACGCCATTGAAAAAAAAAGCATAACCCAATATAGGTATTGTTATCTTTGCTCACTCGGGTCACAAAACCATCCCGTCACAACACGGCCCATGGCACACCGTTTAAGCGCTCGGTACGAACCGATTGTGGCGCGAACGGGACGCTCGATGCTGCTGCGAACGCGTAAAAACGGAACCGCACCATGACAACACGGCACAGGGGAGAGTCTGACTCACCCCCTAAAAGCCACCCGGAACGATCGCATATATAGACGTAGAGCGCACCGTGGCCACCGTACCAGTCGAGAGAACGTGCTCCGAGAGTAACGAACGTGTTGTGTTTGGGGGTGGCAAACAGCGAACCTGCAACCAGGTATACGCGCGTACACTCTGCTCATCTCAGCCCTCCAGCTGACGCGGATCGGCAAACTTTGCTCTCGCACGATTCTCACCGGCAAGCGGCATTTTTGTGTGCCAAACAGATTGCCTGTATTGTTTTGACGCCCTTTTTTGTGTGTGCAGTACGAGTGCCGTGCGAGTGCGAACAGAGTCGTGAATTTTTTCGCTCGATCCAAGTAACACTAAAACCGTTCTTGTGCCCTTGTTTTGTTTTCTTTCCAAAGCAGAACGAAATCATCACCGGCGTGTGTTAGTGCAGTGGCGTGCAGTATTGCAGAGTGTGTGGCAGTGTACACATAATTCACACAATCCTCGGCGACAGGGTGACAGGGAAATTTCTGGAAAATTCTACCCCCCCCGAGTGAAAATCGAACAGAATGCGACGTTTCACGACCAGTGTGCTGCTGGTGGTTGCCTTGACCGTGACCGCCACCGTCGCCTATCCAGGTATGTTGTGAACGAGCGTGTACGTCTGTGTGTGTGTGAAGTAGCATAAAAATGGTGTACCGTGACACTTTCCACATGGCCAGTGCCCAACAACTTTAAACCGGCACAAAATGGAGTTGTGGGGTTTGTCCGGTGACAAAAATATTCAACTGCTTGATTGGCTCAAGAGTTGGAAAGCTAGCAGCTAACATTCACGGTTGGACAAAATCGATCGATGGACATGAGAAAATCAATTTTTTTCCCGCTGTGTAAATGTTTCCCTGATGGCAACGCGAAACAGTAAAATTGCGTCGTTTTTTTTTCTCTTATCTAGACCATTATTAAAGCACTCGATCATGGAATGACGTATCTCCACAAGGAAAGGAGATTAAAATTTGTGATATTAGCTAAATTTGCCTTCTCGCATCGCGTGTTTGGTTCGGGAAGCTGATTTGCCGTGCGTGATGCGGGTGCTTCACTCATGCAACGTTTGTAATTGTAATTGTAAAATCAGTTTGCATGAGATGCACAGAGCACTCAGCCTGTGCTGAGTCGCAATTTACGTTTCCATTTGGGTAGACCCACAGCCGTAAGGTTGACAATGGAAGCCGAGCCGAGTGTTGGATCGTGCGTATATCTTCACCCTTGGTTGCATTCCGATACGAAACAAGTTTCTGACGAAACAAGAACATGCTTGAAAAATTCCCAAATATCTGTTTTTTAGCTCGTGACTGGTCGGGAACCAGTTCTTTGCGTGCTGTTTTTCGTTGTATTAGCATGTTCGAATTTAAACCAACACGAGCGTAGGCTGTAACTCGGCTGTAACAACTATTCACCAACGAACCACGAACGATCTCGTACGATCAATTCTTATTTCCTTTTCCAACTAACCACAGTAACCAGTGTGATCTAACTTATTGCAGAGATTTTAATTGACACGCCATTTTCTGTAACGCCTCATCTTTGTTCCATTCTAGCAGATTGCATAATTTCCGTAAAGTGTGCTGAAGCGCACATATTAAGCTGATGAGCCACTGGAAGCTAATTAAAATCCATCCACCGCATATGCGATGCCAATATGTGCCGCTGGCCGGTGTTGAAAGGTGTTTTATGATTGCACACCTCGTACGTGTATTTATAATCCGGCTTACACATCAACTGTGGTGTGGTGGAAAAATCTGGCCTGCGTTTTATTTGCATTAATGAGCTTCATTCATATGTTTGGGATTTGCTTATTTCCTTCTTCCGAAATTGGCGCTCAATCTTCCGGTTCGCGTTGGAAAACCGTACCGTAAGCGCATGGTTTGACCTTGGGAAGATGCTGAGCGCTTTGCGGCGACTTTGCGGTCGATGTTGGCGTATAGAATGGCTATTTGCGTCATCACACCGGCAAGCTGAGTAACTGATGCTGATGGTTGGTGATGATGTTTCGATTTTGTTTTCGCTGCTCCCTCTACACAGTATCGGCACTCAGATGAGCTGTAGATGGAGAGGCAATTTAAGAAGCAAACTATTCTCGTTACTTCCCACAATTGGATCGCACATCGTGCTACGTGTTTAACTTCCGAGATGACTCTGTGTAGATTGAAACCTGTGGATGTTTTCCGAAGCACTTGCAAGTACTTCCCAACGCATCACACAATGACACAACGCTGCCCTCTGCCACCAATGGTTTGGGCGGGAAGTGTCTGTATGTACTACGATTTTATTAACAATTTTGGTTGATTGTTGTGCATTTGTGCTGGCGGGACTTGGGCGACCCTTTCACACGCTGCATTACACACCCCGTGAGGAGGGAAGGAGAGCGAGTGGAAAGGAAGGAAGGGTTGGGAGGATGGAAGTACGGCTATTCATCATTCGAGATGCGCCGCAATTTCATTGACCGCGAATGGATGGGTTGTACAGTGGTGTGTATGTGCCGGGAAAGACTGATGGCGTAGAATAACACATGGCACTGATTCAACCACCCGGGGTCGTTCAGCACGTTAGGTGGTTTAAGTGAGCAAGCCGAATGCGCGCGCCAATCTTTCGGCTGTGTCATTTCGATGGGATATTGTTGGGGCTATTTCTTGGAAGCTTTTGATGGTTTACAGGTGCTAAAAATATTTGATTCGTCAGATCTTGCCTTCCAACGAAATGTTGATTGGTTCACCTTATTGACAAATGCAATAAAATATATTCTATAATTTCATCATGGCTTCTTCGTTTGGGGTTTGACACCTCTGTAATAGCTGGGAAAAACACTGAAAAGCGTAGAATGACCTTTGAGAGTGGTAAATGATTTAAAGCTATGATTACATTGAACTCAAAACATATTTACCGACCAATTTCGTAACTCACCATACTAAAGATATACAACAACATTGTGTGTGTGGGGTGCAAAACGCAGTAAAGTATATCAAGTGTATTCACGTTTAGCACTCCTACTCCTGCAAATTGCGTTCAGGAAGCCTGGTCAGGAATTTTCGCCGGCAGCTACTTGAACGATTTGACGATCGAGATGAAGCTAATTAAAATACTTTCGCGGTTGAAGGTGGGCAAAGGTGCCGGCTGAAAATGAGAAGCACGTCAAGTGTCTTGCATTCTTCCGCGCCGTGACTGATTGTGCTGGGAGAAAGGTTGGCTTTTGCGGGTGCGCCTAATGGATGGAAAGTTTGTTGGAAATTATAATTTACTAAGCTAGAATGCAATTGAGAAACGAACAGGCAGGATCGGTATGCTGTGCAGAAAAAGACTGATGTATTTTATTTTTATTCATCTTATGCGTAAGGAATGTAACACACACTGTTTACCTAATTCCTTGCACAATTGATGTCTGGCATGCATTCCCGTATGTGTGTTACTGGACCTCCCACACTAAATGCTCAGCTGCGAGCTTTCGTGCAATCGGGCACCGGGCACTGGCTCATGGATAGCGATTAGATTGTTGTTGATTTATTTCGTTGCGTGTTTTGAATACAATTCCAGAACTTAAGATGCATGCTCTGTGTAAGTAGGGTTAATACTGTGCGGATGTAGGTTAACAGGCGAGTAGAGTGCATGATTGGTGCAGTATTGCTGCCTAGCTATGTTGCATTTCGCTGCACCAAAGTACACCGTGGCACGTGACATTTGTAAAACCAGTTCTTTGCTAACGCAGCTTGCTTGTACGACGGTCATGTATCGAGAGAATGTTTTTGAAGTTATTGTACAAAGTGCTACAACATATTGTTTATTGTTTTACTGAGCAGTAGTATTCCGCGAGTAATAGCCCTTGAAGATGCAAATTATAAGACATTTACAAAAGAAACCTCCAGCTTTGTGTCAAAAATGAACAAAAGCGCAAGGATTTCGATTGTTGCATAGGGAAGTCATTGTGAGTGCCCAAGACATCGCTCACGAAAGCAACGCATTGTGCATTGAATAGTGATGCAATCATGGATAATTTGATAACTTTTTATACGTTATTTTGGCACATCATCGCACCAGCTGGAGAAGGGTTTTTCTTTCATGCTGGTTGCGATCTCTGTAGGATCGTTCGGTACGAGCTCGAGTGGCGTTCGAGTAGGTCATTGGCTTGTCTTGAACCAAAACAGACTTGTGTAACTACTGTTTGCACACGATAGAATAAAGGAGGCAGAGGCACGATCTGTACAGTGGAGAGTAGGTCAACATTGTGCATGGTTGTCTATCAATCGAACAGAGCCAGTCATGTCGTAGAATACGGTTTGCTAATAACAATGTCAACAGCGTTAAGGCAGTCAGTACAATTTGCAATCGTGCCGGGCATGTTTAAGTGAGAAGCATTTTTGGAAATTTTCTAGCAAGAGAACATCTTGATCTTGATCTGTCTGTTTCGAATTGTTTCGAATGGAAACGAGTTCTTGAAACGATCATTATACCAGTTTCATATTTTCTGTGTACGGAGATGTTTGTCAATTTGTTCAAGGTAAAATAATGCATGAGCATAGGGGTTTTAAATGCGGAAAACCGTTTCTCTAATTGTAACAAAATGGAAGTCGTCAGTAACTTTCGCTTGTTTCTGTTTCTCTGCGACAATATGAATTTCAAATGAAGCCTTATCAAAGCTGGATCGTTCAGAAACAGGGCTAGTTTCATATTCTCCCCATTTGCGAACAATAATTCACTATTAGCAATTTAAAAACATCACCTCATACGGGTACGAAGCGAGAGAGATAGTTCAAAATTGCACCAATTATGAAACAAAGGCCTTCCCCGTCTGTTGTTACGCGTCACGCAAAAGGTGAAAAATGAAACCATCAAAGTGAATGCGACTACACGCGATTCTGTCATTTAGTGATTCATCCATCAGATCATTGCCGTTTGGTGATGTTCGTAGGATGTTTTTGTGCCGATCTTTCGTGATGATCTGGCTAGCAAGGAAAGTGTTTGAAATTGAAGAATCATGTGTTGAAGATTTTAGAGCCCATCTTGCCATAGGTTAGTCATTTTTTTTTCTTTCGAGAACTCTTCTGCATTGAAACAAGTGTCATTCAGACGAAGCTTTGTGGAAAGAAACGGCCTAGTTGCATGCCCTCGGTGAGTAATGATCGTTTTCCATTTATTTGAATAACAACAACAGCTGCTGCTGCTGCTACTCCAACATCTTCATTAGCTTTGAGCACATCAATTATGGCCGATTAGTGTGGCCACGGGCAGGGTTGCAATTATTCTTCCCCATTGCCTAGCTTGGGAGAGGAGAGCAGAGGCAGAAGGTAACGAATGGTACCATTTGTCCGGGGTAGCTGGCATACCGAAAAAAAAAGCCATCGACAAGCCCTACTCCACCCATCGTGTTTTAGGTGGAGATTTTTTTATTGCGTTGCAAATCGATTTCACCTTGATCGCGATGCTTAGTGCACAACTGTTAATGATGAGGCATGTTTTTCAAGTGGTGCGCAATAAACTTGAGACCGCTAGATGGCGATGATCGATAAATATTTATGATGTGTCTTTTGATTGAATCTTTGGAATTTCACTTTTTTTTTTGACAGCGAGCTATGAGAAGGAGAAGGAATCCGATACGTCGGAAGATGCTGAGTACATCGTCGTGCCGCTGTCACAACATCGCCCGACATACTATAACCGGTATCCGTCATCATTTGAAGGATTCGATGGTGTAGTGGACACGGGCGATTTCGCTCCAATTCCAGCTAGGCCCGTGTACTTCCCATCGTACAATCCCTTTTCGTGGCATCTTTCGGGATATCTGGATGGTGAGTATCTTGGAAGAGGCAAACTCCGAATTTCCAAGCAGTCTAATATATTTTTGACATTCTTTAGATCTTCTAAAACGTGTACGAGATCGTTTTGCGGGATCGTGGAATCCGTTCTATGGTGGCGATTTCATCCCATCCGGACCAGGAGTTTGGCCCGGGGAGATCCCGGAAGACTCGTCGGAAGATGGCATTACTAACTCTACATCGACTGTCAAGGTATTATCTGCGAGAATGTTTGTCTTCTTCCGTATTCATAACTGACACAAAATATTTTCGTTTCGTTTTAGGTGATCGATGGACACAAGGTTGTGATTAATGATACGTATTACACCAAGAAGACAGAGTTCGGTACATCGATCTTCAAGGTGCGTGTCATTGACGTGAAGCCAACGGACGACAGTAGTGAGGCGGTTACTACTCCGAAAGCTCCCACCGATGTTGAGGTCGGCAACCGTAATGGTGCCGATGACGATGCAGATAAGAAACCGGACGCACCGTCGACTGATGCACCGAAACGTGATACCGAGCTAGAATCGAGTGATGAAGAGAAGACTACCGCGGACGACGACAATCTGAACACGATCGATACGTCCAACGTGGACATCGATGAGGCGAAGGTAAACGGAAAGGAAGCACCAGCGGACAAGCCGGAGGTAAATACGGAAAGTGCAACTGACGATGTTGAAGCTGCAGAACCTACTACTACAGTCGCTGCTGACGCTGTCTAATCCTCTACTGAAAATCGCTGCTCTTCTTGCAACGCTTGCCTAATACTTTCTCTACTTTTGGATTGATCTACCATCTTCCTATAAGCATCCGATTCATTCATAACTACAGCAACAAAAATCCACCTCTCGGTCTCTCGGTTCCTGCGGGTGTGGCCGTACTATATTTGCTATAGTCTTCCTGTAGAGAATACTTCCAGGTGGATGGAACACGAAGGATCTCTTTTTATATACCTATTTACTATTTATACTAGCCCCAATTCTCTCAAGATCCCCAACATTTAAAACTAAACCTATAACAAAACCTCTGTGATTCGAACGCTATGGACCATCATTCGTACTTTTATCCCTCGCTCATAATATCTTTTCCTATTCGTTTCCGACTGACTTTCACAGTCTACCGATTTCATATATCTCTTCCTAGTAGCATGTACATAAGCATAGTGTTGGTATGCGTGATGTGAATTCATTACTTGCATTTTATCTTTTTATGAACTTCTTTCACCGCAAACTCCAGAACTAGTACGTGAGTGAGTAACTTCCAGTTGACAGGTACGATGCCAGCTGGTGGTACTTAACGCAACGAAGTGCATCTTGCAGCAATGGAATAGTATTGGATACCAGGAATATGGTGTAGATATTAGCGAGAAATGTTTGGTACCGTCTGATTGGCCGATTGGGAGTTGGGTTTAATGTGACAATTCTTCTGCTACGTCTCCTTGTTGGTAATACATGAAAGATTTGTCCACCACAGCGTTCTACTGTTGGTTGTTGTCCATTCTTCCCGATTTCGATTTGACTAAGTCTAACCAGTTAAGCTTTACAAAGTGAATGATGTAAATAAAGTTGTTAAGAACTTAAAATGGCTTTCCAGTTCTCTCTATCTCTTTGCAACTTCTTGTTTACTATCTTTCGTTTGCTGCTACAATTTTATTGCAACTTAACCACCCGAGCTTCGCGTAACCAATAAACTGACCAGCATGAGCCTGTGCGCGAAAAATGCTACCGAGGTGTGTGATTTGAAATCGAATGTACATATTTCATCGATTGTATTACAAGCTCTATTATCATTGTAAATTACGCCATTCAAACTAGCCGCCAAGCAGAATAACGACGCTCATTAATTATGTCCTCAAGTTGTTTGTATTGGAGATCACTCTCCCGCTGTAACAGTACGATGTAATGCATATCTCACACAGTTCTCAGAACAGTGGTCAGGTCTGGAATCGTTTGAGGCGGCATCACATCCATTGGAAGATCTGGTAAATGAATCACCCGAGACGACCATTCAACGAAACCGGGGCAACAGTGAGCTGCTCGAATCAAGCTCAGAAGAGGAGTCGGACACAAGCGTCAACGTGCAACGTCAACCAATGTCAGACGAATGGCCTAAGGAAGATGATCGTAAGCGGATCATTGTTTCGAACAGATTCGACAATCGATTCAACGCCAACCAAGAAAGACCTGTCGGCGATGGGCCCGCAACAAATGGGCACGATCTTTCCAACGACATCGCCATCAACTTTCGACTAGCCGCGGATAAAAGTGTAACGGCAAACCCGAACGCGATTACGTTCAACCCAATGAATCCACCATCGGTGATCGTCCAGCGGGATCCATTCCCAACGGCGGGTCCGGGAAGATTCCCAACTATTCCTGGTCGCCCATCGATGGGTTTTCCTTCCCAGCAACCGGTGGGTGGAGTAGGTTATCCCGCGGTAGGAACTTTCCCGGGCTTTCCCGGTACGGTGGGTGGTTTCCCGGGTGGTCAATATCCATTGCAACCCTTTCCCATGCAGCCACCGCTGTTCGGTGTTCCGACGGGTACAAACTTTGGCCTAGCAGCTCAGAACCCGCAGGTACCGCCATTCTTCTTCGGCAACGGCCAGTTCCGGCGTCCTTAAAGTGGGCATAACGAGGTTAAAAAATAACTTGCTAAGAAATGGTGGACGTTGGGGCAGAAACTTCTAGTACATAAGAGTTGCTCATTTATTTATTGATCTAAATTATTTTACTCGAGCGAAAGGTTAGTGTGGGCTTGCTGTGCAGCTACACACCGACGTAGACTAGATCTATTGTTAAGGACAGAATTGACAGGAGAGTGGAACCGATGAACTAGACCAATCGGAGTTTTCACTAATACCAAAGAAGTTTCCTCGTGCTGCAGCGTGAAATGTCGAGTGTGAGAACTTTGGAAAGAATCAAAACTTCTTGCACCTTTTTTCTCCTGTTTTTCCATCCCGAAGCATGCCACACATGTAGCGTGGCTGGACACAAACAAGGGCACACGGCGCAAGGTTCGAAACNACGTAGACTAGATCTATTGTTAAGGACAGAATTGACAGGAGAGTGGAACCGATGAACTAGACCAATCGGAGTTTTCACTAATACCAAAGAAGTTTCCTCGTGCTGCAGCGTGAAATGTCGAGTGTGAGAACTTTGGAAAGAATCAAAACTTCTTGCACCTTTTTTCTCCTGTTTTTCCATCCCGAAGCATGCCACACATGTAGCGTGGCTGGACACAAACAAGGGCACACGGCGCAAGGTTCGAAACGGGGAGATTTTATTCCTCATTGGAAAATAATTTATTTACAACAGTTTCGGACATACTTCCGTTACGTGTGGCTTAAAACTTTCCCATCAGCCGAAAGTGATTGGAGTGGCGGATTGAAGGGTAGAAACAGGCTTCATGCGCTGATGGGTGGCCATGAGAAGTTTTCTATAAATCCTTCCTTTTCGTAAAGTATCGAAAGTTTGGGATAGTTTGTTTTCGTGCCCTGCTCTGTTACTTGTTCGCATTATGGAAGGATTAGTGAAGAATCGACCAACTGTCGATGCGCTGAGAAGGTTTTGGGGCAGGGCAAAAATGTGAGAACTCTATTAGGCGGAGTGGGGATAATGTTTTCGCGTGAAGAATTTCCCCTGCTCGAATAAAGCCAACAGGCGGAAAGCAAATTTAATACAAAATATTTTATCAAGTGGTTCAATTTGTCTTAATATTGCCGTATGTTCGACGTTGGGAGCAAACAGTAGCACCATCCAATTCGGAATATATTAATTAAGTAAATGGCATCGAGCTGATAGGAAGCAGATACACAAACACATCCACAAACTGGAAAGCTGGAAAGCACTTTGGAAAGGTATTTTTACAGGTAGACTAATTAATTTGTGCATTGTCTGACAAATGGCGTAAAATTTGGAATGAGTGAAGCTCATTGCACCGAGTACGGCACCAACCCGTTGTACAAAAGCGCAGTAAAGATTTTCACTTAGAACGCAGTACGGGCATTATAGTGAATGGATGTACAGAGACGCAAAGAGCAAACAATTCAATAAATCTAGTCTTCCTTGGCAGATTCTGGCCATGGAGTTTCGACGGAATGAAGAAAAAAAAAGATAGGAAGGTTTTTAATTTGAGAAAATCTTCTTCATGTGTGCAGCTGGTTGGGGGAGTAGAATTTTAAGAAAGCCCGAAATAAAATTGGTAAGAAGTTGTTTCTGTGTTTGTTCGGACATTATGTAGGAAAGAAGGAGAAACAAATATCTTCCACCCCAAGGCAGGAGGGTTGAAAATAAGATTTTAATTAACACTTTCAAAAATTAATTTATTTCCACCATGTTTGCGCGATCGTTTATCCACTTCCCGGTGCCAAAGAATAGGAAGGATAATCCTTCCAAGGAAATTACTCTTCCTTAACAGCAGCGCAGACAAATGGAGGACGTAGAGCGAGTAACAAGTTCGATCTGATACATTCTTAGTGCTAAATCCAGCTGGTCAATAGACCAGCGTCGGCTAGGTTCCCGTGCAGGAGTAAAGCAAATAAAAGGCAAAGCAAAGGTTCGAAGTTTTTTTTTTGTTAAACATTCAGTATGCTTTTCCGGTGGATTTTTCTACCAGATTGATCCCGTTTGCCATTCGATGTGCAAACGGGCACTGTGTTTGAGTGTTGTTCCATTGCAGGGTGTGTGAAAAGAGCAGGTTTTTGTTCAATTTTACCTTTTTATTCTGTAGTAATTCATATAGTAAGAATGTGACAGTGTCATACAATTTCTTGTGTTCATATAGCAGTGTTGTAGCAACTTTAGTTGCAATAAGATACAACTGGTGTAGAAACCAGAATTTTGTAAAACGAATTGCATACCTTTGGGGGCATTTGGTAAGAATGTTCAAAAAGACATTCAGTAACCCTGTAATGCATCGAACCGTCACCAGACAGCAGCATTTTTACTAGCAACTGGTTTCCGTACTGCTCACTATTTCCATCGCCTCTATCTCTATCGGTATTGAGTTTCGTTGCTCACTTCACAGCGTCACATTCGCAACCCTTGCTGCTGCACAAAAGCAAAGCGATGATATCAAATTATATTTATTGAAAATTACTTTTTATTTAATTTCTTCTGCTTTTGAATCGTTCTTCTGCCTCGAGGAATGATAGATTTCTTGTGTGGAAGTAGAAAAAAAGACCAACCCGATTGCACGGATCCTTGCGGTAGCCTAGCCTTTGAGCATTGGTTTACCGAGAAGCATCAGCACCGAACATCAATCGCATCCGGAAGAACAACGAGTAATGGTGGCGTTTGAGATGTACACAAAAAAAAATCCGGTCGATATGCTGGCAGACAGAACCGAAGCTTTGTTTGCCTTTCGATAGTATTCACTCTGTTTAAACTATGGTTTCAACGCTCGGGGGAAATGTTGTACCATTTTCTTTACCCTGCCCAGGTTGGGTTCTTTCTTCTTTAGAGGTGAAAAAATGATACCTCAGCAAATCCACTTCCTCGCGAGGAGAGACAATTGTCTCAAAGCTCCCCAGCAGTGCTTCGGTGTCAACTGGCGAACGATATCCGAACGGTTGTAGTACGGTGTGCATTTGCAGTTCAACAAGAAAAATCTGTTTCGCCTTTTTCTTATCATCTGTCCCTTTTGCCATGCTTTTCCTCCTTGGACGCGTGTTTCCCAACGCCGAGATGAACAATACGAATCGTATTTTGAGTGTCACATTGGTGACTTTGTCTGTAAGCTAGAGATCGTCGGGCAGGTTTAGTATACCACCGCATCTTAACAATGAAAACGAACGAAAGTCAAATACTCGCACCGAACAGATTTATCTGCCCCTGGGATATTTACTCGAACAAGAAGCAATTTGAGAGATCTCGTTCAGTTTCATCGTTGTGCTTTACATAAATTATACTTCCGTTCCCGGCGTAAAACAGGGGCACGGCGAAAGGACAGTGATGAAGATCAGATGAAAGGATAAGACAACTGTCACCGTGAAGCACGGCCCTTGGCCCTGTTGTCCAGTGTATTCAAATCGATGTCGTACAATAGCGAAACACTGTGGCAGCTTAAACGTATAATTCTTCACCGTGGCTTAAGTTCCGGCTTCGGGCGTACATAATCGCAATACGCCACCAGGTGAATTTCTCGGTTCAATGATTAGCAAAAGACCATCCAATCGTCATGCTGTGGTGGTGGATATTTTTTGTTTCTTTCGCTTCCATTTCCCAGCAATAATAGTAGCGTTACAGCGCAAACGGTTGCCGATCCTTCCGCGTGGGCATTCCGAGCATTCCTCGTGTCTTTCGTTGTGTGAGATAACAGAATGATTTAGTGCTTTGTTTTTAAGAAAATATGGTAGTAACGTTCCTGAGGATAGAATCCTAAAATGAGTGCTCCCATTTTTGGAGCGAGATGAGTTTGCACTTCCTGACCGTGTACTGTGTGCGGCAAGCCATAAATCAAACGTACTTACAGATCCGGTGCAGGCTTCGCCTTACAGCGCCGTAGTAACGCCGTCTCGCCGTCCTGGCTAGTAGCTGCAGTTACTCTCCTGGTTGTCTATTTGTTTGATAATTATTCTGATTAATCTTTGACTCAAATAATCCAATTACTTTTTCTCCTGCTGCAAATTGGTACACAAATATCTAACCGGGTGGCAAGATGGTACTTACTGCAAACGAGTATCTATCGCGACTCCTGATCTCACTGTAGTTGGTAGAGGGGATCAAAGGAAATGCTCGAAAGATGCAACAATGACAATCACCTTCGAAGCGTATCCTTAACTTGAATCTCACTTGACCTAAATTATTGGAGCATCTTCGGCGCTTTCGTCTGCGCTCATTCCCATTTCACCATTTGTGGTCGTGTTTGAAGCGAAAAGGCTTTCACCTCATAAAGTGGTTACATATAACCGAGTCTTGTGTCGGTTGAAGGGGATAAGTACATCGGAAGACCTTGGCTAAGCAAATGCTCTGAAATGTGTCACCCTAGGTCATATTGGAAGTGCACAACGTATTCGCATCCCAGGTGGCTGTTGACGTAAAACTTTAGTACAGAAATTTATTGAAAAGCGTGGAAAGAAATGTTATTTTCATGAAATAGACATGAAATGTTGCGATTTAATACGAAAATAATTAAATTTTCCCCGATCTGGACAATTCTCTCGATAATCCCCTAAATGTATGCAATATGCTACGCAAAACTACCTTTTTATGAACTTGTTTAGTTCCTTTCAACAAGTGTGCCATGGGTGTAGGTACATCATTGACGGTCCTTGGCCTTTAGGAGAACAGCTCGTATCTCATATCTTTGCAATAACTGCATCCACTACAATCCTTTGCTCTCCCCAGGGGGTTATACGCTGTTCAAGGACGAGATGATGTAGATAATAAATTTATCTACTGTAGAAGCATTTGTCAAAAGAGGACACAGCTGATCTCAAAGATCAATTACCGAAGATGACGTCGACACACACATACAAATATGGGGTGAGTGAGACGTTCATGCACAAAGATTAAGGTGCATCATGTAAGTCCTTCGATTCATGATCGCATGAATGCACCGTACATACACACACACACACGCGCTTCCGTTGAGTGCAGGACAAGTTAGCCAGTTGTGCTGTATAATTTGCTGCCATGCATATCGTGCAATCCATTCATTGACGGTGAACAAATATTTGCCAACGCTGAGGAGAATTTAATTTCCATTCAAGTTTGCACCCCAATAGAAGGGCGCACGGAATCGTACAACATTGCCGAGTGATGATACAAACTAGAATGCAGGGTGTCGATTGTCCAGCAACACAAAGTTTTCCCTTTCAATGTTTGTTGGTGAGGTTTTGGCAAAGTGATTTCCGAGCTCGGTTTGGTGAAAACCTTGTCCCTGTCCCATTGCGAATGCTGATTGATGTGTCTCGCGTGGTCACATTGTGGTGTTGGGCGGCGCGTCGTGTGAGGTGAGTGTTGTGCAGTGTGCACATTAAATTAATTGCTGTTCGAATTCGATCGGGACCAATCAATCCAATCTATGCTGGGGAGCATAGGGATATGGGACACGATGCATGCAGCAGTGAGGAAAACATCGGATATTGACGAATTAATGTAATGATGGTTGCAATTAATCAACCCGCGAACTGCATGAGGACGCACGTGCAAAAGGACTCCACTCCACCGTTAAAGGGACGACGAAACGTCCGAATTGATTGTGGACGAGCCTGCGAACGCAACATTTCGTGTCATTTTCCCGTGCGCTCAAATTAACCTGTAATTGAAAGGCGAACAGATTAGTGCTACCGGTAGCGGTAGCTTGCGGGACTGCTCAATAAGACGGTGAAAATTGTGTCACGCTTTCAAGACATGTGTACTCAATTAGGTGAAGTGGCAGTTTTTCGCTGTGCTTCACATGTTTGATAATGGCGTTGTTTAATTTAAACAGTTCGTACCACGAACAATTACACCCTGTCCCGTGTTCGCGTTCCCGGAGCTGCTTTGTTACTGTAAATGGTACCATCTAGAGGACGATAGTTACAGCGGGAATGCAAGGACATTCCTGCACGGGACCATTGTGCACGGGAGTAAAATCTCGCTACACAAATTGCTTGTAAATCGTGATTGTCGTCATCATTTTACGCTTAAAGCGCCCTAAACGCCATACGCCCAAACGGGCATGGACAAAAACGGGTGAAAATGACAGCTCCACACAAATGGCATCCTTCCGACCGGGGTTTCGCTCACCTACTGATAATAATTCCCACCGGGATTCGCCGTCTGCCGCCTTGTGGCCGTTTACTGGTCGGCACCGTATCACACAATGACTGTCACACGCGGCGGAACTATTGGGTATTGTGTATTTATGGGGACCACCCTTCACTTCCTTCCGTGCACGGTTCCGTTGTTCGTCGTTCCGGCTAGCGAGTAACTTCCGGCTAGCGAGACTACCATTGCACACCATTGCCGTTTGTTACAAAACCGTCTTATCTAGCGGCCGGCTGCTTATGTTGCTGTGCGTCTTCAATTATGGTTGTTTATGAATTCCTTTCAAGCTCATTTTCCCAAAACGTCGCTGTCTGTCGTTGCCTGGGTAGCGTGGCTGAATAGTGGTAGCTGCTGCTACGTGATACCTTTAAGTGTGCCTTTTTTTCCTGCAGGACAAGTACCACTATTTAGTTGGCTCGGAATCGGATGTCGGTGTCTCTCGAGGGCCTCCTTTAGCGTAGTGCTTTGTGGTCTCGCTGAGTGACTGTCAGAGATCTTGAGATTTCACCCAGTAGATTCCGCCCTAACCTACAAGCGCAACTCCTTCTCGAAGGTGTCGTCTTCCTCGGGGGATGAATGTTTGCTCGTTTTAATATTTGATTTCAACGCACAGCCCCAAAGCGCTGTGGTAGTTGCTTCCAGCTTGAAGCCATGGAATTTATCAGCCCAAAACCCGTCAATGTTAATTTTGATCGAACCCGCGCTGTGCCGTTCTCTACGCGAACACGACAGACAGATAGACGGCAGGCAGCATAACAATGTGCGCGCAATATGATACACCACCGTACAGGATAGGTGGTGGTAGGCCAACGCAAGCTTAAAGTAAGCTTCGGGATTTGTGACAGATTGAATCTGTCATCCGGTTGTGCTCTGGAGCGGCGGTGGCTGGTGGCTGAAATTAGAACGCCAGTTGTTGTTGTGTGAGCTGTTGCGTAACGTATAACAACGGCATTCACGCCGTTTCCGAAAGGGATAGGGAAGCTGGGCTGGACTGGGCGGAAAATGCTCATTTACATGCTGCTTCGAGGCTTATTTAACGACAGAGAGATAGAGAGAAAGAGAAGTGATGTGTAGGAACGCGTGTTCTAGCGATTAGTTTTATCGTTTTCCGGTGTGTGTTTTCATCGCGTAGGTTTTTACGGTGAAATTTCGAACAATTCCGCTAAGGACGCCACAACACCACGACGGAAAAAGGCTGGATATCAACAGTTTCTAATTAAGTTTCCGTTTGCACAAATGTAGGCAAGGTTCGGGTTTTGCTTAAGAAACGATCGGTTACCAGGAGCATCAGCGGTCCCGGCATCGGCAACATTATTCAGTGCGCATCGTGGCGCGTGTGTCATTTAGCACGTGACATAATCGGTACACAGTACAAGCGCCCTAATATCCACGGGGTTTTACATCAGCATATTAAATGGCTGTACAGCGTGCTGTGGGGATTAGTCTTTGTGGCTCAAAGCTGTCAAATCACTTGAGCGCCGACAGGAAGTAGTTGCGTTAAGTTGCCAAATTAATCGTGTGTTAAATCGGAACCATTTCTCGATGCTGAAAGTCGTAACTAAATTACGTACAAGGCAGAATTATTAAGTGGGAAAGGTTGGTAGTAGCCATTAAATTCGGTACTGTCAATAGTTTTAGCACACAATGCATTGGAGTACTGTGCAACAGGTGCGTTATGATTAATAATTCCGGAAGAAATTGTAGTGACCCATTTAAAAATTTCACCATTAATTACACCATTTTAAGTGAATCATCGAAAACCAATTCTTAAATAATGTATCTCGCATGGTACTAACGAAAATAGATGATTAATAGGCCATTAATTGAATATATTGCATACCTTGAGGCGCTGATGCTGCATTATTCCAGGTGCTATCCTGCAATGATTGAATGAATAGAGAGGAAGTACATCAGATTTCTAGTTAAAATCATCCTTCATAGGAATGGTGGTAATTCTACTCTGTACATACTACTTTAGTTACGTATGGCCAGAAAACTATTATTTTGTTGTTATTAAGAAATGTATCGTTATTTGCTCTGACATTTTCACTTCAACACAGCTGTCACACAGATAATAGGAATGTATCATACTACAAGAATTGATTCAAATTTTTCCTGTTATGAGACAGATTGTTGCTTTGCACCTTAATAAAATTACTCCTCCTGCTGCGGACTTTATCTTCTCTTGAGCATTCATAGAAAAAAAAAGTCAGATTGATGCAACACGCATCACGCGTAGTACGTTTCCCAAACACAGAGAGAAACCCTCCCCGAAGACAAGCCTACACACTCAATTGTTTTCAATGCCCATACCGTGTTCGGGGGTTGCAAGCTTGTGGTGTCTTTTCCAATCAATTCAAATAAAAATCCATACCATATTTGTATCACCCAACACCGTCTGTGGTAACGCTTTGGTAAACATACCGTCCCCCGATTCGCTCGGCCCATTCGAACCTTTTGGCTTCTTTCAATTGTTTACCTTTCTCATTTCAGTGACTTGGGTGGCCGGGGGGTGGGAAAGAAAGAACATTTCCCTGGGCGCCTGGAGGGTGGTAGCGCTGGCTGGTAATATGATTCGATCCAATCTCATATCATAAAATGAGTTTCACCAAACCGCAACCATCCCCCGCAGTTTACATTCACCCTCGGTAAGGATGTCCCTCGTGCTGCTGTACGGTTTTCTCCCTCAATACTACGAAAAGCACGATAGCATATCCGTTACAGTTACAGTGCAGAGCAAGGCAAGGCAAGTGTTCCAATCCCGAGTACTCGTTCCGCCTTTTTCATCCCAGCTCGGCACAGCACCGCACCGGCAACGTTTTGCTGACTATTGATACATCCTTCACGACCATCCCTTCGGAACTGTCTGTCACTGCTGAACAGTTTCCACGAACGGAAACAAAAAAAAAAAGGGATCGGTACCGGATGGTGCTGCTAGTAACTTTTCACTACTCAATAAGCGCATCGTGAGACGGCAAAGCTAACGCCGGACGTCGCTCTTCGCCAACTAACCGCCGTTTCGGGCGGTTTCCACCCCGAAAAGGTACATGTGTTATTGGAAAGCATAACAATTTGATATCGTTAAAACACTCCATAAGTGGTGTCTCCGTAACGAATGCCCCACTGGTGCACCCGGCGAACGGTGGACGGAACCACACACTATCACCAGTACGTGGGGTGTTTTTCGCTTCCCATCTCGAATGTTGAACCGTGTGCGTGGTCCGATCGAAAACTTTGGCTGTGATTTGCTCATCAGCATAATGCAAATGCCGGGACCGTCTATCTGCACTTGGCCAAGGTGAATGAAAGCATTCTTACAGTGAAAATCACTTTGAAAATCACCCCGAAAGGATATGACCACGACGGAGTGGCTTTTACGTTCATCCACTGCGCCCTGAACGGTGTGTGATCTTCGATCGCAATCGGTACCACAGCGCCAAGAAGTCCAGCACCTCAGCTGCTATCGATTGGTGTCCTCATACATACGAATGTACGCTAACCATTTGCACCACACACACACACACACACACAAGGGATGCCTAGAGGGGAGTAGTGGACGACGGTGACAGCTTGATTGTTGTTGATTCGAATGCCAATCTCTTATCTCGGTGAATTATGTTTTATGTTACGGCTTCGATTTCCATTACTTTTTGCACTCAACCGCATCCGTGCGATGGCAAATGGATTGGAGTACCAATTAGGTCAGCACCGGGAGAATGGAATTCATCCCACCCATCCGCCTTCCGTCCCGCCACTCACATTACAATCGTCCGTCTCAGCAGAGGGTTCGTTCCTTTGGGAGGGGTGAGTACACCCGGCGCTTCTTGCTTATGGTTGCATGGAAAAGAAGAAAAAAGTTCAACAGGAAGCAAAATTCTACAAATAGATAGAGAGCAGATCGGTACGTACGAAGTAAGTGCTGCTTCAAGCGCGTGAACAGCGATAAGCAGAAATGTGCGAACGCCCCAGTACCGGAAATCATCCGTACCGGAAAACGGAAGCGTCGTAAATCGGGTTGACCGAGGGGGAGAACTTATTGATTTTAATTAAATTCTATGTCCTACCTTTCCAATCATCCCACACAAGCGATGGATGTCTTATCACGTTCGATTTCTTAATCGCCTTTATTTTCATGTCGGCGGGTTGTGCTTTCTTCTGCTGGCAGTAATTTGTTCCAGCACTTAGCTTGTGTTGGCGCTAAATATGACAAATCAGGAATTGGTTCACAGATTTCAGATCTTCCTTCATTTGTTGATTTGTAAATTAATTAGCCAACAATCTTTTGCGTTTGATTGCGTCCAGCAAATCAACTGTCAAAGAGAAAATACATCTCGTTTGCATACCTTTAGGCGCTTAAATTTGATCCCGTTTACAGTGCGTTACAAAATTACCTCGCATGGGAGTGAAATTTGGTAGCAAATTAATCACACAGCAGGGTGCTTCAATACACCTTTTACGACTGGTCCCCTGTTATCATCATTAGCTTCGAGGCTGATAAACTAAGGGAGCTGTTAGTATGGCAACAGTGCCCACCAGCGAGAGAAGAGATCGAAAGTGTTATTAAAAAGATTAAATCGATTGATTCGAGGGGAGGGTTTGTTGGGATGTTGTGGACGATACGGGAAGGCAAATTGTTGCTCGAGGAAAGCGCATGGCCGAATCGATAAAATGAACCCTGGGCCGGGTAGTGTTATTGCAAATCCACCGCATGCGGGTGGGTATTATCTAACACTGTGTCCACACAGAGCGCATGTTACTATTTTCTGTCACAAAAAGGCGCTTTAAGAATAGAAGAATTTATAGATGTCGATGAAATATGTTTTCAGAACTGTATTGTCGTATTTCGCGCTTTTAAATATATTAATGAAACATTTAGCTTACATGTTTCATTGCTGGTTTAGTTAATTTAGTGAAAGTTAGTAAAATAATCTCAATTAAAATGTGATTTAATATTTAATTATTTTACTAATTTGTTCAGCACGAGTGTCGCAGCGGTCGGAGACACATTGTTTCTAGCTCGGTACTGCTTGACCTTATGGTGTGACCAATACGAAAGCAACCAGCGCAGGACTAGCACAGTAGTCCGCACGTTTCAATTTTCTATCGGCTTAAAGGACGGTTACAGAACCATGCTGATTTTTATCTGCTTTGTCTAAACCATTCTTTCGACCATGGGGGCCATCGTTACTTGGCAGGATTCATTCATCCCCCGCACGGAACACATGGCCAGCCAAAGGGGACGCAATCACTCTGTAATTAATTAATTAAGTTGGGATTTTCCTCCTTTTTTTGTTCTTCTGCTTCGGCTTGTGCTAAGCCACACTTTGACGACGGTTTTTCGACGCTCCCGGGTGTATCAATGATTACACTTTATCGTACAGTTTACCTTCCACGACCAGGGAACGAAGGTATGAAGGCCGCGTGGTTGATTGAATTTGATTTGAGCATTGACGAGCATTGGTCGCCGTAACGGTAGCAGTGGCAGTGTGTGATTTTAGTGAAGAAAAACAGCATGCAGCCGAAAGCGTGACAGACATGGCTTGTCGGGTCCGGTACGGTGCACAATGCGCGAAGGAACAGGTGTTGCTATGTAAAATATGTCTTGCTCACTACCCGGGACAAATCCTATTACGCGTGCTGGCAGATGCGACTCTCGCTTTCGGTTGTGACATACGTTTTGAGAATACCGTGGGGCCCCCGGTACGAGTGCTAAATGGCCGATGGGAAAGGGAAACGGCCAGCGCAAGCGGTCGTCAATCGGTTGTTGCACGATATGGAGTTGAAAGTGGTAAGTGAAATAGCGGAGCGTTTGCAGAAAATGGCAAACGATGAATATCTCAGATTACAACTTCTTCACGCTCGAGCGATGATGTGTCGTACAGTGGCGTACCGTCCGCCCGTCGAGCTTACCCGTCAACCACAGGATTTATTCGCGCGACTCAAAAACTTTTCCCCGTGTTCGAATGCAGACATTTTGCAAAACGAAACGCATCACGGCGCATCAGGACTCGGTGTAGGGGCGATGAACAAACGTGGCGTGGATCATGCATCATTCGCCCAAGTTGGTCCTTTCGCAGCAGCGCAAGCTCTTCACAACGGTGTTCAACCGTCAGACGTACGATCCTTGGTACGGTGGGTGGGTAGTTGTGGTGTTTTTCTTTTGGGGGATTCTGTCTGCACGGAAACCATCACCTAAAGGCGCCTTTCCCGAAATAGTAAAATATGTGCTGTTCCATCATCCTAATCTTAATCTATTTATTGTGTGAGCGCAAGCACAATGTGACACGCAGTGACACGCATGCAGATCGGGTGCTCCTATATTTATAACCTCAAACATCTGACATGCGTCCTTTGAGGGAATGTGGCAAGCATGGGACCGGTTGGAAGGATAGAATGCGTTTGCACGGCTGCGGCGTGACTCTGGCGAAGGTGATAAGACGAGCATAAGATGATGTGGGAGTTCGCTCGAAGGAGGAGCATCTTAAATGGAGATGTATTTATCATATCTACAAGGATTTCGTCGTTGGGTTCTGTCCTCGATGCACAATGGAACGTGAGAAATTGTGTTAAAAATATTAGGTTTTACAGAAAAGATTGAGTTAAAATTGTAGAAAAAGCTCGCATATAAAATTGATTGTGTTTGGACTCGAACTGATATGAATTACTATTTGTTTTATGGTAACAAAAACTTAATATAAATAAAAACCTAATAAAATATATTGTTTAATTATTTCAGAAAACTTTTAATTACAGTTACTGTTCATATAAAGCAAATTCTTTAACTTATTGCTTGTTATGCGCTTTGCATAACTTTTGGCGCCAACAGTATAGAAAAGGGAATAAGACGTTAAGTGAGTTAAACACTATACGGTTCGACACAAACATGTATGGAAGCTAAACTTTGAAAAAAAAACCCTGTTTGTTTAAAGCAATAAGATAAATCTATAGAATATTGAACTTTATTGCGCATTTGTCACACCAACGAGCTTCGAAAATCACAAAACAGTTAGCACAAACGGTGCTAGTGATTAAACAGCATCTTCTTATCACGTACTGCACGAGTGCATGCACTATCAACCCATCGCAACTGTTTTGTCAACAGCCACACACACACTATCAAATCCAAGAATCATTAGTTAAGAGCATCATGCATTCGAATCAACATCGATGCATTAGAAAGTGCATCTATAGCGATGTGGAACATCAAAAAAAAAAGAAGAGAAAGAGCAACATAGTAATATGATAAGGAAAACCCTACACCCCTGTTATGATGGTACGTGGCGTTGTCGTTCAGTTTTTAAACACCATCCCCTATTCAGAAGAGCAGACTACAATCATTTAAAAATGGTCCCCAAAAGACCAAGTCCTCTCATTTGATGACGTAGAAAGCAAATATAGAGCAGAAGTACGGAAACAGGAAGTGATGGATGAACAATCTATGCTCTTCCATTCTCACCCACGAGGAAAAGCATTCCGTTTCCTAACAACCGCGACCATCCACAGTACGGTGTCATCTTCTTTGCCGCGCTGTTGATACTAACCTTCGCTAGCACGATTATCACATACCGCCGCACCATATACGCGAACGTGTCGTCTCTCCACATTACGACGCACCGACCGACAGCCGTGAGCGTTAGGGGTTTCGTTCGGACTCAGTACTCACGTTGGTGCTTTACGCTTTGGATGCGCGCGCGCGCGTTCGTTCACGCTCACTTCTTGACGCCATTCTTTCGATCGCGAATTGTGTATCGCACGTTCTTTGGCAGGAACACACGCGCCATCACGCTTTTTTTTGGTCTATCTCGGCCTCGGTGTGATCGGAGCAGCATTAAAGTTTGTTTGCTATAATAGTGATCATTAGAAGAACATTCCACTTACGAGCACGATCAACCAGTAAAAAGGAAAAACAAAAAACAACTTCGTAAGATGGAACAATTTATCGGAATTCCCAGCCAAGTGGGTGAATGGTAGAGGTTGCGAGCTGAAATTACCATTAATGTAGTTCACATTTGCAACCGTTTAAGCGATCCCGTCGCCGATGTTGGGAAGAACCCTGCAAAGTTGCTTCTGAAGTTGAAACAAAACAAAAAAAAACCCCAACCTCCCTTATCAGTGTATGTGTGCTTCCGTACGTGTGCGTACTAAATGCTGTCCAGTGTAAAGAAATTAGCAACAAACCAAGCCATCTTTGTGCTATCAAATGTGCCGCTAAATGCTATCGTATCGCATCTTTGCACATGTGTGTTTTTGTGTACGTGTATGTAATTTGTAACCTCTGTATATGTTTTTGTGTGTATGTATGTGTGTGTGTGTATGTATGTGCTCTGTGTGTTTATGCTCGCAAGCACTAGTAACCGAATACCGCAACCGTGTACGTTACGTTAACCTTTTTCTGGGGATTTGGCTTTAGCGAAATCATAAAACGAATCAATCACGATCACGCGCCCATGGTGTTATGGTTGGTAAGCCGCTTGCGATCTCTATCGTCCGTGTGTGTGTGTGTATAAATGTTTTCAAGTGTGACTGTAACCTAGCAGCCCAGTGTGCATCCTTCCGTGTTTGCTCCTTGTACCATTACACGCACCAAATCTAAATGTGGCTTACTGTATGTAGTTAAATCTGTTGAACAGTTTATGTTTATGTAAAGACTTTTTGTTTTTTTTGTTATAAAAACCCTGTATCGAGCATCCTTCTAACACAGCCGGTAAGTAAAGAAAAGAAAAAAAAACACATTTCCCCAATCGCCACCATTCCTTTCACTTTGCGTAATTCATTTTCCCATTTTCCTATCTCTACGGCAAAGCAATTTGCTTTCCCACTGCACTGTCGGGTGTTCTCTTTGTGGCTCGGGGTTTTATTATGCTATGCATTCCTGTGTTGTTGGCTTGTTGTGCACCCCGCGTATCGTGAAGAATGCATCCCTATTAGATGCGCACTAGTGCAGGGTTTTCTCTTCCTGTATGTGTGTTTGTGTGTGTGTGGATGTTTGGCTCACTCTTTGCCTATCCGTGCCGGTCGCTGTAGCTCGATCACTGTAGCCGTGCGTTCGGTGCGTGCTCGTCCGTTGTTTTACGTCTTGTGTTTCCTTAGAATTTCAGCTCAATTTGCAATTATTTTTAAATCATGCGCACCGGCATGATCCTACCCGGTCCCATCAACCCGGTGGTCTTTGCGATTGTCTCGCGTGAGCCCGTGTCCCCACTAGCCCTGCCATGCCCTGTCCCAGCCTGCCTGCCTGCCTGTGTGCGTTTGTGTGTGTGTGTTGCTGTATGTTGCTCTATTTGTCGCTGCTAGTGTTGTGATAGACCGTGACGACCTGTAGGAAACAACGGCACGGCTCGGTCGCCGCGTTGCTTCCAAACATAGAATTCTTCACCGCCCTAAAGAAATTCTCCCCCCCCCCCCCCCCGGATTTCCCAGGGTGCATTTAATTTTCATGCATTTGCTAGACCATTTTATGATGCCGTCAAATAGC
Source organism: Anopheles rivulorum (assembly GCA_018908115.1). Lineage (NCBI taxonomy): Eukaryota > Metazoa > Arthropoda > Insecta > Diptera > Culicidae > Anopheles > Anopheles rivulorum. The sequence continues at coordinate 24,534,881 of STHB01000003.1, read as the reverse complement.
GCACACACGTGTCCCGTCCGTCATACACGCTACACTACCGGCGTTCCCCCGGGAGAGAGGATTCGTTTTCGAAAATGTCCGCTTGATGATGTACATTTTTGTTGCCTTCCCTACTATTCCTGCTATACGAAAACTATCATCCCAAGTTCGACGAAAACTCCTACAGTACGGCATGCCGGCGATCCACGGAGAGTGTCTTATCTTATCTGCTGCTCGAGAGGCCACCTCTAGTACCGCAGTTTGCTAAAGCCAATGAGTAAACACAAACACCGTACTCCCTCCACGTGTGTGTGTGTATGCGCGCACCCGCGTGCGTTTGTGAGTGTGTGTGTGTGTGTGTGAGAGGGCATACATCCGCGCTAAGGTACAATTATCAGGCATTATCAGGCACTCCGCGGGTCGGCGCGATCGTCGTGCACGCGGCATGCTTCCAAACAACAAGCTCACCATCACCACGACGCCGGCCACACCATACGGCAGCGTCTGGAAGGGCCGCATACACTGGGCTCGCTCGAAATGGGTCCGTATGTGCCGTATTTGTACTTGTTTCTCGCGCCGTGTTTACACAATCTGTATTTGAGCAGTGCGACACAGGAATCGCTGACGAAATGAAATGTGGCACCGAAATGTGACGTGACGGGTTCCGACGATGCTGGACACCCTGCCAACACCATCCGGTTGCGCTGAAGGGCGTGTGCCGGGTGGATTTGGAGGTTTATACCAAAAGGAGTACAACAGTAGATGAGCTAAAACAAACAAAAAAACACACAGAAAGAATTATTGGACGCACGTTTTTTTCAGCCAAGATCGATGACAGTTGCAGTTTTGCAGGTAGTTTGATAAATGTGCCGCCTGCGCATAAAATTAGCCTAACCGTGTGCACACACATTTCGTTGCGTTGCTGTCTGAACACGATTAGACAAAAAATAAGTTTACTGTTCTTGCATAAAAGTGGGTAGTCAAAGCTTTATTTCAAGTCACCTTCACAAAAAAAAAATATGCGTAGCACTGTCAAATTCATTCATTTAAAATAATTAAATTATAAACAAGCATTTATGTTTGTATATTATGTTTCGAAAACAGGAATTAGTGGTTTTTGAACAAAAAAAAAAAAGACTAGAAAAGTCGAGAACCATACAAAATATGCAAAAATGAGGAAATAAAAGTGACTCACAATAAATCGAAGCAATGTTTCCAATTACAATGTTACTTCATATAAATCCGAAATGTAGTATTAAATCAGCCATATGTAGTATTTGTGCTTCAATTCACCATTATGGACGTTTTGTTTGGTTCTTCTGTGATGACTGCCAGCAAAGAATTCCCTATTTCGTAACACGTTTGCCACGTTTCTCATTCGTCATAAATCTACAAAACAAACCCATAAAACTATTCTCAATCCTATCGTCTCAGGTTGTTGGGAGATCGTGTGGTCTTGTGTGTGACTGTTTTTCAGTCTGCCCGTTGGTCGTAAAATCTTTCTCCAACATTACATCACCGACAAACCGATCATTTCGGGACGTCGTGTCCGTCGGTACTGAGATAGTTTGCATGTGCTAGTTTGCATAGAGAACCCTTTCGGACCATCGATGAAGCGTTGCGGCGGCGGTCGCGCTAATTAAGACACCTGTCCGGAACGATCAGCTGTTACCTTGCACGCGCACCTTCGCTTACCGCGCGAAACAGCTGGAAATGGTTTGGTGAGCTATTAAACCTGCAGGCCTTGGGCGTAAATGTTTTCTAACATATTACATTGAACTATTAACTGTGCGATAAACAGTTCTAACACTGTGTATGAATCATAAATCGCTTGAATCATAATAAAAACATTAGTAAACAGATTTTGATTAGTTAGCCTGAAAGTATGCAAGCCGCATTACTAATTGCCTTTGTTGTCTTGAAAATCGCTCATAACAATTATCGTTCTACTTTTCTGAAATCATCATAAGTAGGATACGTGGAAAATGTTTTTTTTCCGAGAATATAAAAAAAGAAAAAGGTTAGTTAGGTAAACAAAATTTTAACAAACAATCGTGATGAAATTGTGACTATTTCGTTCGAAACGATACGAAGAAGCACGCATTGGACACTAAACATAATCTTTATCAAAAAGTCATCAAACATAAGAGGCATCTAAGAAGTATAGCTGCAAAGAATAAGTTTGCATCCAAGTGCTTTTTCCCACTTCCCAGCGTGCTTTTGTCTCGCAAAAGACTTCCAGAAGCTTCTTTTGATAATGAGGATCAAGAGAAGCTGGAACTCCTTGAAACACAACATCCTCTCATCATTGGGGGTCGTTTGAATCGTCTTCCCATGCAATCGCTCAAGGAGCAAACATCTGCAGTTGATGAAGTAGCCACTTGCACCTTCCGTTGCGCCCTTCAAGTGAGCTCCTGCCGGCCCAGAACAAACCAGACCTGCTAGCAACTACTGCCTGCACGACGACGACACCGGGACAAATTGTTTTGCTGCAATTCAATTATCGGCTCGTTGGACAAGAAAAATGAAGATTCAAAATGAATAATAAGACCGGAACGACAATGAAGCTTCAAACGGAAAATAGAAAACGGAACAAAGCTTCGGTAATTTTGTGCCCAATAGTGCAAACCGCTTGGACGCACCGGGTTACCGGTTACCGGCTGCAGACCATGTTGTTGGCATTGTGTGCAAACAGAAGCATCCGTAGGCATCTTGCAGTGCAATGCTGCAGTGGTAGGAAGCAACCGACTGAGATGGAATTAAATTTACATAGAATTTGCTCAGTTTATTCTCTTCTCGCGAGCAGCGCTGTATATTGAGGGTGGAGCTGCTACAGCTGCATTCGGTGGAGCAATTCAATTTAGTAAATTCAATTTGTGGGCTAGCCGGACGGCGACTTTGAAGCCACCGGAAGCAATCACTTGTTGAAATGGTTTGCACTGAAGCAGTTCTTTGAACACGTTGCCCATCGGGTTAGCATCCTGGTCCAATTCCATACTGGATGCTGCTGGTCCGTAACTAAGTAACCTCAAAAGCTGCAACACCTCCCGTGCGCTGAGTGATTGGTTCGATTGACGATCGGTTCGCAGATCGGTTAGCGGGCTGACAGCTGCGAATTGCTCATAAATAAGCGTTTGAAACATTGCCAGCCCAGAACCGCATCCGTCCGGTCGTCCGTTTGCAATAAATCGATGTGTGATTCGTCCCCAGCGCAAGAAGGTGGTTGAGCGAAAATGGCCCGAACCTGACCCGATGAAAATTTATCGCAACAGGTGCCCTTCGCGACTTGCCGGTGGTGGCCACACGAAACCGGTGTTTGACTGTGAGGTTAAGGCTGACGGAACGAATTATCGTTTGGCGTGGCATAAGGTATGTGCAAGGGATTTACTGTGGATAGCCACGAAAAAAAAAATGCAGAGCGACTACTTTATGACAGTTGCTGGACACGGTACGAGTTTTTCCAGGTGTTTTCCACTGCCTGGAATGTGCTATACAGATGCTAGTTTATGGAACGACTAGTGCGATCCGAGCTGTAGGATAACCTTGGTGACATTAGTGACGATTTATAATGGGACGTTCATTACCAAAATACTTTCCACGAAGTGTCGGCGGCTCCAAGCTCCACTAACGTGCAATAAACACTATTACCATCTGCTTTACATTAACGGCTTACAAGACGCGGCCAATTACGTAGCGACAACGTAGCGCACCGAAAAAAAAAACATGCTAACATGGTCCACAGATTGGATGGCGTAAAAATAGACCGCCCGTCACATTACCAGTACGAACAGATGCTTGTTTCTTCTCGATGGCTTTACGGCATCGGTTTTGATACGATTGAATGTAATTTGTTTTATCACACAGGCGAGCATATTCACATGCCGCTCTAATGCACTTTCGTTATCATATGCTACCGTACAGTTCGTTCATTTTTCTCGATACGTGTTGCAGTTGCATCTGCTTCTGTTGCTCTGTTTGCGGTGTTTGTTCTCCGCGTCACTTTCGGCGAGTTTTGTACATTTCAAACGACATTGACTGGGCTATTTTTGGTCAATGTGTGACAAACTTACCTTAAACGATTCGCCTCGTTCAAATTGTTTGCCACGTTCTGATGCAGGGTTCGGCAATGTGGCACGTGGTGTTTTGAGTTGGAGTTTTATAAAATCTTCTATAATCTTCTATGAGAATCATCCTCTTCGACTTAGAAGAAAAAAATGTTAGTTCTATTGTTATGCTGATTGCATACTTTTAGGAGACATGCATCATCGCTAATAAACGTGTTGAAAAGTATTCTACTTGTTTAACGTAAACAACTTAAATATCTTAAACGATCTATAAAGTAATAGTAGTACTGAATGAATAATGGAATACATGACATTAAACAACTTCTGTTATCCCTCGGTATACCAACCACTGACTATATCGAATTAGTAAATCGACGTACGTGTGTATGTGTGTCTACTCGTTGTGTCTGTGACTATGTGTTTGTCTAATTGGGCAATGTAGTCACTGTCTGTGCAGTCAGCCTTTTCTTTTAGCGCAAAAAAACTTTACAACAAAATATGCACACGCGCCAACGGTATCCCAGTCACGGCACCACGGCTGAAACGCTGTCGATCGTTGACAATTTAGTCAAATTGTTGCAAAACCCACCTCGAAATGGTATGGCACTCGGTACGGCGAAAGTTCACACCGAAACCATTCGACGCATCCGATCCGTAAGCGGGCAAGAATTCGAACTGAGTTCAAACCAAACCCTCGTCGCTCGCTAGCTCGACTCCTTCCCGCGCCCGTCCGTCTCATTCGGCCGGATCGATAGGGCTGACAACATTTAGCAAACGATCTGTCGCCACCGATAAAGTTAATTATAAACTTGGCCAATCATGAGGTTGTTTCTTTTTTGGCTGTTTCTTTGTTGGTTCGAGCAGTGGAAGGACGAACGCCATGCAAGACGCAAGGCAGATAGGGGGAGACAAAAAAAAAGCAGAAGAGAAAAGAAATTGCAACAAACAGTCGTGCAAGTAATTCTGCCAAAAACGTGTCCGTGTCGGGTAGAAAGTGAAGAAGAAAGCTAGAAACCGTATATTGGCAAACTTAAAATTACATGTCGTTTTGGGGGAAAAGCGTCACGAGCAAAACAAAAAATGAGACACAAATGGAAAAAAGGCAACAATACACAACTTACCCAAATGACGATCGACAAATTTTATGCTTCGCGACCGGCGTAGAGAGCAGAAAATGGAGTGGCAAAAAAAAAATGGAACCCAAATAGCCAATAATGGGTACTGGGGGCCTGGGCACTTTACAATCGCTTCTCAGCTTCGGTGTCAAATTGATGAGGGCTCTTAGACAAACGTTCACTTTATTGGCTCGTTTTTTTAGAAAGACAATCTACAGCAAGGACGAACCAACCGAGAGCAGATGATGATGGTTTTGTGTTGAAAAATTGCTTACGACTACTTCGGGATAGCGTCGCAATTGGAGGACAATAATTCAACCAAATGAAAAAAGCTTGAAACTACAAACGCTTCTGCTCACCAAAGGCACACTGGGAAAAATGACAACGGCACGAAACTATTTCGCTCATTTGTTTCCGGTCCAGTGTTTCGCTCGGACAGAGCATGCCAACAATATCGCTCGCTATTGTTTAGCATAATTTTTCACATTTTTCCCTGTCGTTAGTGCTGGGTTTGATTTGCCACCCCAAGCCGGATGGGGGCGAATACTCTCGGACAAGTGTTCGCGTAATACGTTTACCAAGGTGGAACCGCGTGTCGGGATGGCTTTCAGACAACACGAAAGAAAACGTGGCACGATGCTAGAAGCAGAAAGCAGAAGCACACGCTCAACAGACGATCTTGTTTAATAAACCTCTGAAACAAGGCCAAGCCTGACCCTTCATTATGGGTTGTAGAAAGTACGGGGGAAAGCGTGCACGGTTGATTGTTTACAATCTTCTATGGCACACTTTTCCGTGTCCTGCTGCCCGAATCCTCTCCATCAAGCGCACTTTTCGTCTTTGTTTTGCCATGTTGCCCTTTTTCATCTTCACGCCTTACAGTTTGGAATGTCCTGCCCCGCGGGCGTTAACGCACGGCGTGGGAGTTAGGATGCGTGGGTTAGGAGGATCGTAGATGGGGTGGCAAGGAAGCATCCGACAAGCAATCAGTTTTTCCCTCCAATCTAACATTTCAAACCCAGGCGACGCGTTATGCCGAGTGTTTGAAATAAGCCGTTAAAAATGGAGTTAAAAACATGCTTGTGTGATGCGAATTGTCTAACTTTGGGCGCGTTTGGTTCGAAGCTTTGTTCGAATGTTTTTCGCAGCGCGTAATTTGCTCTCCAAAATCGCAACAAAAAAGAAAAAAAGGATAAACAAATACGGTGTACAGTGGAACTTATTTGTACCGTACAACAAAACTGTCTTCTGGGGATTGTTGCAGTAGCTCTTCTTCGTCGAGTATTGCAAGGACGGCGTGTACTTCGCATGTAGCAGCGTTTTCGTCTTAACCACCCAATCTCGCACACCTTTTTATAACTGTCGAAAGCCACCAAATGAATGAGTGAATCAATGGCGTACCGGCAAAAGCCCGCTTAATGCACACCACCCGCCGGCCATCCCCCTTTTCCCCTCTCCACCCGTTCCCGACCGTCAGTACCATCGACCGGCAACCATCTTCCGAAGCTAAAAATTACCTTCCAACGGTTTGCCGAAGCTACGGGGAAGCACTTTACCGCCTGCGGCTACCGTAATGCCGAGGTCCAGGATTAATGAAGCTTAGTTTATGATTAATTTCGAGAAATATTGTACTCCGCTACAGTTCTTGTCCGGTACGACGTGGTAGTCTGCTTCTGCTGCCAGCACTCTGTGTTGTCGGTGCTTGTTTTTGGCGCGTGGTAGGGATGCTCAGCTGGCCGAAAGGATGTTGCAATTCATTTCCGTTTTTCCGTGCCAGTCAGTGGGGTCCAAACCGTCGGCGACCGTAGCGGATGGATGAGTAAAGTATGAGTTTTACTCCCGCCGGCTACACGGTGGAGGGAGTGCGAATAAAAATAGTGCCGCCACTTTGTGTTGTAACACTTTCATTGTTGTTTACCCTTTTGTTGTTTGTGTGCTTGGGAGGATGATGCGCGAGGAGGGAAATAGGGAGGGCGGGTGAAGTGCTATTTATGTTGAACAAATCTGCTTTAGCTTCTGTTCCAACGAGTGTACGATTTGTTTGAATATTAATTTACTTTTTCTAGAGATTGTTTCATTCACTAGAACCTTTCAGACAGTGGCCAAGCCTAGCCGGATTCAAAGGTAGTAGAGGCAGAACGATAATTATCTTGCACATTGTATAGACATTGTGGGAGTTTCATTAGCGACTAAAGATACAACTCCAGCGGCGAAAGGCACATTAGGGCTGTTTCCCAATAGATGGCGCTGCTTGAAAAGTTCCAAAAATAAGTAATCGGACAAACAAATGAGCATTTTCGATTATTCTTCTACACTAAAGCCAATAATTTAGGTTTATTGTTTGTAAATAACATTTTTAAAAAAATTATGCTATTTTTATCGTAAGGTAACCATTGGCCCAATGCATAGAACAGAACATGAGTCAGTTTTATCTGATAAAAAGACGAACAACTCATAGACGTTACAATAAAAATTCAATCCATTCAGCATAGCAAACGATGTTATCGATAAATGCAAAGCGAGAAAGCTACAAGATTGCTGAAAAAATAATGTAACAAGTGTGTTTTATAAACCATTCCACGGTTTGGCATTCGTTACTCCGAAAAGCACTCCCTGCTGTACGCCTGTCCGTGTGTATATCGGCATGCATCTCGTGGTAGAAGCCCGGACAAAACTGTCACACAAATATTTATTGTTATCAGACGACGCAGACGACGACGATGATGACACATTTCCCAAAGAAACATGAGCCGGCGCTGCACAAACGACGCAGCGAAGCACAATGGATGTTTCCTTTTCTTGGGCGAATCTGGTGAATCCAGTTCGCTGGGGACGGCGGACACGGAAAAACCACACCACGAACCGAAGACACGTGGATTGACAAACCATTCAGGGGACACTTTTCCACCTGCGTTATGAATCACAATCGCGGCAACTGCCTCGCAGCATTACATCCGCTCGAGAGCACGACGGTTTGCCAGCTACAGACAACACCCACGTGTTGTTAGTTCTGTATCGTCTTGCTGATTTGATCGTTCGCCCAATGGTTCGATCGTTTCCACCCGATGTGCATGTGTCAACAGATGAAATACAATTTCTCCCCGCCCAAGGGGGTGCTTTGTATGGTGGCGCCAAGAAGCAACCAGCCTTCTACTTCCCGTCCATCTTCGTGCCGATGCTGCTGCTGCTGGCTCGTTATTTTACCCACTTTTGATGTCAAACTAGCGAAACACTTACTCGTTACAAACGCCACCAATCTTGAACCAGGGTTTGTTGGAGGTGGTGTATTTTTCTTTTTTGTCACAGACAGCATCTCCAATCAACCGGTATGCTTACTGCGGGCGGAACAGCAGCATGCGACCCAACTACGCCCCATCCGTGCCAACTCGGGATGTGTGTATGACAAGTTGCGAAAATTTTATTGATTCAATTTTACCAGCAGGTGGCCACTTGCCGGAGACCGCTTCCGGGGTAACGACTTCGGCGAGTTCGGCGATCATTTGTTCCGGACAAAAAAAAAACCGGTGGTTCTTCCGGGAGTTAATGATCTTCACCGTGCGCATCATTGACTTTTTTCTCTTTCGTGCGCTTGCCGGTGTTCCTTCTTGTTTCCTTTTTTTGTTGTTGTGTGGACCAAACACGGATGCACACTCGTCAGATGCAGGCTGTAACACGGTCGATTTTCCAGCTAGTTAAGGGTGTACAGCATCCGGTCAGGTAGGTAGGTGTTCTCTTCTGACTTAAGGGTGAGCCTTTTTTTTATTGCTATATTGTTACACCAACTCGAACTTCGAACGATGAAGGCTCTCTCGATGCCGTACCAACCCTACCGGTGTATGGAACTGAAAATATTCATCCAGATTATGGCCCGTGTGCTGCGGATGTCAGGAACCGTGTGTAAAAATGGTTCGACTTTTCTGGACGCTTGTTATAAGGGTGGAAACGGGGGATTTTTTTTTCTATTGCTCCCCCCCCGGTTTTCAGTGGTGTTTCCTTCCAACTAAAAGCATCATACTTCACCAATGTCCTGCTCTGTGATGCTCTAGTTGATGGATCCTTTTGTAGTGGCACCCTACCGTACGTGGAAGTGTGTGTGTTCTGTAAAGTTCAGATGAATCTGATTTTTCCATCCCCTGGCCAGCTTGTTGTTAGTCGATGTTAGTTCCCTTTTGCGCTAACCCTTCGTTCGGTCAGTCACTCCCGAACACCCGGTAGAAGTCCATCAATCCGCACGAATGATGACAGACCGACACCGTGGCTACCTGACGATGGCGCGACACTGTAGGGATGAAACTTTCATAGTTCTAACCGAACCACCCCAAACCGGGGGGGTGTCCGTATCGCTCCGTATTGATTATGGTGGCCGACTACTTGAACTTGCCTTGCAGAAGTTGGTGGTTGATGTATCCAAAAAACCTTGCAACAGATTCTTTTTTTTCTGCTGTTGTTATCATTTCATATTCTCAATCTCGCTACTCAATCCGCTCGCTGCGTCTGCTGCATTATTCAAAAAACCATCAAACTCTACTAAAACCCCACCGAGGGTTCCGGCAGCGGAAGCGAAGATGAAATGCTTTCATCCAAAACGGGCGAACCGTTGCCTTTATCGACATACGTAACCGTACGCACGAACGCAGCCGGGCTGTCTGCTCGTGATGGAACGGTTTTTCGGCATGATGGGTAGTGAATGTATGGTTAGAAAAAAAATCGGGCATATACTGTACTGGTCTGTTCACGACTGAGCTCCACTCGTAACTATATGGCTCCCCAAGAAGCGTGCAAAAAACGATCGGTCTTGTGCTTTAACCGTCAACGGCATGCGTTCGCATGAAATTATTTTTAGCCAAAACGAAGAGGAGAAAAAAAATCACGCAAGACTTAAATGATCTTTTTTTCTTCATCATTTCAGGACGTGTATGTATGCAGGAAACAATATCAATTAAAATTTAATCACCCATAAGGTCCTGTGTAAGGTGATGGTTCCACTTTTCCGACGCTTTTGTTATTCCATTCTTTCCTCTTTCTGACACATTTGAAGCGTTACGTGGACAACTGAAGTTCCAATCGGTATCGGTACGCTTGCCAGCACTTATTAGAAAACTGTTGCTACCATCGTGTTCTTTATGCAGAGACCACCTCCGTAAGACCTTTCGCACCTTTTCGAGTTATTGAAACTTCCGTGGAAATTAATAACATTTCCCCGTACTCGATTGGACTCCACCATCACCTCATTCTTCCCCTCACCACACACATGGAGTTCCCACCCCTTGGTCAGGGTGAGGTGTAGATGATAGCAAATAAATAATCCAATATCGTTATGAGAGCCGACCGGTTGTGAAGAATTGATTCCATTACGATTATATGGCCTCCGGGTCGGTCGGTGGATTACAGCCGCGCCAGGCCGAAGTTCGGAAATATAATAAAAATAATTGAACATCGGTTGATGAAGGTTTTTGTAGGCACGAGAGGGCGTCCGGTGGGCACAAGGTCAGTGTGATACATCATCTAAATGAGGGTGTTGCGTAAAGTGCTGTCCACACAAGTTAATAGAATATTGGGCAACGGAAAGCTAGAAGCCTTCCAGGGTAGAATATGAATGAAAGGTAGTAAGAAAGAGAACTAAGTCAAGGATAAGTTTTGTTTTTGTTTTTGCAAAAGTCTGAAAGAATTTATATAATTTAAGGTTTAAATGTTAACTTTATTTAAAGACACATACTCCGGTATTGTCTGGTTATTGACTGTTTTACCAAACCCTTGTAAGAGAAATTCCCTATAAAGAGCTTCAAAATGTACTTCTCATACCAGTTTCACGTATAGTCCTTCACTTCATTTCATTTTGGACAAACTTGGTCTTTGATATCCATGTGGACGATTAATGGGGAAGCCTTTATAAACTGGGTCGTCTGGTGTCATGCTAATGACGTGACGAAACAAGTGGAACTTGGTGAGTTCAATCAGGAAGTTTAGATTCCTGAAAACTATTTCATTTAATATCTTTTCAAGCATTTTTGTCTCCAACGGCGGATGTCTAATCTTCCAAGGTTTTTGAGAGAGTCCAAACCACAACAGAGAATACTGAGACTATTAATGTTTTGTACCGCCCTACAATCGATCATCGTGCTTAAGTCGAGGAACACTAAATTACCTTTCAATAAGCAAAATCGCTACAAATTATTCACAACTCAATCAAATGTGGACTGCTTCAGAGAAGGCAAGTGCGTGCATGCCCTTTTATCCTTCGTACGATAGGACGAGTTCAAAATAAAATTAATAATAATCGTCATTAAGGAGTGCACCTCTATTCATTCAATTTTCGACAGGATCAGTCGAGGGAGAACCACGAACACACACAACCTGAACTATTAAGTGACACACTTATTGGCTGGCAGCGAAATGCAGTTCGAAATCGGAACTACAGTCGATCCACTAGGGGTGGATTAATGTTTGAATCCACAAGGATAAATACTTAGAGATACTGGTGCCGGTGTCCGGCCTGTTCTACCGCAGGCAGAAAATGCGTGTTAATTTATAATGAATTTTAATTTCATGCCCATTGTTTCACGCGGTGGCATCATTCGCACCGTCCAGTTTGGCGCCTGATGGCGTCGCAAAACGTGGACAGCCGAAAAAAAAAACCAAAAACGAGTGTCAACCGGACTGTCCGGACCATTTTTGTCCACCACTCGTTTAGTGGGGGAGTAGGGGGATAGCAAGCTGTCACCTGGTTGGCGGTAGCCATAGTGTGGATTCATTTTCGGAGTTCCTGACGGTTTTCCACGCGTGACAAACCCGTTCGAGGTGCGGACGATAGTTACCCCCTGGTTTTTGTAAATAGAGCGTCATCCGAAGCGAACGCATGTGGTTTAATTGGGGTTGGTTTTTCGAGCTAATTTTAAGGATTTTCCAAATGCAATCCTCGTCCTCATCACAGTCGGGTGCCGTGCCGGGTTGTGCGGATTGCATTAAACCGTAAAAACAAAGCGTGACTGGTGCGAAAGTAGGGTAGAGTGCAATCCCCCAGTGCAATAACATCAATTGACAAGCAATTAAATTCGGAAGTGATCCAAAAATTAGCCAACCAATTTGAGTTTTTGTTTTGTTCAATTTGGGGTTTTTTTTAATTCGCTAAATGTAATTTTTCATGACAAAAAAATCGGTAGCACAGAACAGCATCAAATTTGAATTGCAAAATATCACCAGTATCACCAGCGTTTAGCGGGCTAAAAATCGAAACGCACAGGAAGCTGCTTTGAATTAGCAAACATCGACATTTACCTTGATAAATTATTCTCGTGTTGCTTTACTGCACCAGCACCATCGGACGACACACACCGGTAAGCAACAACTGAACGATTTGAATTGCTTTTTACCGAGAATACAACGTGTGCACACAGCCAATCATCAATCGATATTCATTGGCGAAACGCACCGCAACGGGGTAGTGCGCCTTTTTGCCACCTTATGCCAAAGGATGACGATTTGCCCGATACGGATTGAACCTTTTTTAGCGTAAACTTTGCCCATCAGCCTCATGATTTCTTCGTTGGGTGATTTTTGTGTACGATTTGTGCCTTTTGCTGCAACCGCTTGG
>STHB01000003.1:24487063-24519691 GCA_018908115.1 Anopheles rivulorum | reverse complement strand
CACAGGGAGCGTTTCGTGTTAGAAGCAAAGTAAAATAAAGAAGAAGAAAAAAATTGTCGCACCCTCCCAGCACCCAGTTCCGAGTGCAGCGAGCGAGGTTGGGTGTTTAAGGTGCTTAAACTTCACCGGTGCATTTTAGTGCAAACGATGACGGTCGTTTAGAGCGACACAGTGCCGGTGTAATTAAAGTGCAGCTAGCAAAACCGTACCCATACACACTGGCTTGCTGGCCCGTGGTTGCTGGAACAGCAGCCGGGTAACAGGCGGGGCTGAGCCGTTGCATAAACGCAGGTCGTTAGACGCTTAAAGCATAAGACGGGTGCACGCACACACGGCGTCTCGTTTGTTGTGGTTAACCAGCAGAAATTAATCAAAGCTGTCTTACTGTGCTGATCGTGAAGCGTGAGCGCTTTACCGAAGAAGGGTGGTAAAGCTTTGGGCGGGTTGTGCAGTAGGCGGTGAATTTTCCTTCTTAAAGGGGATTTTTTTTTTAGTCGTTATTGCAAAGTCTGCTCAGGTGCTCACAAGTGTTCATATGTGTGTGTGTACATGGTGGAGTGTGTGTATGTGTGTGTGTGTGTGGAAAGAAAGCCTGCCTGCGCCTAAATGCTAATGCAATCGGATGAAAAATGTTGCGAAACCACCGCCGTGTCGTCGAATGTTTGATAAGCTGGTTAAGTGTGTGATTGAAATCGCTTGTAAACAACACACTCACCCGGATCGTATCGGATAAGCGTTGCTTTGTTTTTGTTCTTCATTCCTCGTGTTGTTTGTGTTTTTATTTGGTGGTTTTTCCCGATGCATCGTGCGTCCTGTGTGCGCTTTCACATTAAAGGTGCACCACCAGCGTAAGGGTGCGCGTGGAAAGAGATGTGTGGTGCAGGTGTTGTTTGTCAACGAAGCTTATCTGATGTAAGTTCTCCCTGTACTGTTGAGATGCTTTTGTTTTGCTTTAGAAAAAGGGTTTTTTGGAAGCGATCATTAAGTAGCAATTTATGGGAACCCGTCAAATATTGTTCAAAAATAATTTAAATATTTTCTTGAAGAAATCAATTGAAGCGTATCAAATAAATCTCATTTTTTAAATAAATTACCCTCGATGGGTATTTCACTGGAACAATTCGATTCGCTAAGGATTCACCTAATCAACGGCAAGTGTTCGGTGCAGCTCGTAAAGATCCCATTTCGTTCGGGTGGGATTAAGTTTCCCGCCTTTGAAGCGGGAACACATTCCACCGAAATGCCCACATCTGTTTCATCTGTTACGAACCTTCACAAGCACTGAGAAAATAACTTAGGCAGCGATTATGAGCGCTATCCCTTTAAGTGTCCATAGTTGCCATTAGAATAGCGCGTTCGCTTGAGGGCTACACATTTAAAGTAAACGCACACCGTGAAGGGTGGATCTAGCACACAAATAGCAAAGGCGAGTCGGGTCCATTTTAATAAGCCCACCGAATTAAAAAGAAAGAGACTGCTTCGCCCCGGCCAAGGCGAAGGTGACCGATTTTTGTGCAATCATATTTTTCCACGCCTGCCGGCCGGATGGTAGAACCGTCGCAACCCCTGGATAGGGATGAAACCCTTCGGAATTGAAACGTTGTCATAGCTGCGGCACCCTTGGCGCGGCTTTGCGCTCTATCGCTTCATTTGATTCGTCGAACCGCTGGCTGACAGAGTGAGGTGAAATGATATAGCAGAAATTTAATTTCCTGCCTCGGTTCAGATTTTTCCCCCTGTATTGGCTTTAAAATGCGTTCGATACGAACTTGGTGCTGGGCTCAATTTCTTGCTTTATGAAGTGAAATAGCGCACCGGGGGAATGATGTTTCCGTTTGTTGTGTGCATTGGCAGTGCTATGTACAGGAAAGTGCTGGATAAAAATGATCTTATAGTTATTTCCTTAAGGAGCAGAAGTTTTTCCTACCAGCATGGTCATTGCTGTGGGTCATTGACACAGGCGGAAAATTCCCCGAAGAAACGTTCCACGGTGCAATCCTCTCGCAAATGTATTGATTTTTGTCTGCCGGAAGGTCTTCTGCAGCAAAAGGAAGGTCTTTTGCTAGCCACATATAAAAGATGTGCCTGCTGTGGAAGCACATCTTTAAGGAGCAAGTTTTGATGCTTCATTTCGGGTCACTTACTGCAGACACACACACACACACACACACACAGTGAGAAGCCAGACGACTCTAATCTACGGTTGCTATGGATATTTCCTCGACGGGAATTTGTTTCTTGCTGCCTGAAGCCTGTTCGGCAAACCATCGATCGTATCGATTGGATATTAATTGAAAACGTGCCATTTGCAATCGGCACGCGAAAGCCAAACCGAAAACGGTGCTCTTTTATCTTTTGCCGCTATTTTTTTCTTCTTTCCCAGGGATGGATGTTTTCGTTTGCGATACAAGGTTTGGGCCCGCCGGTTTCGATCCGGTACGTTGCTTCGATTTTTCGCCGCCCGGGCGAACTACCATGGCTCGGCTCATTGGTATGCAACGGTGAAAACGAGCCTAACTCGGCCATTAAATAGCGACCAAATCGTTTTTCTTGAAGGTGTTTCGACTATTTCATTCTATTGATTGATACTTACAGCGTTCGTTGGATGGGCGAGCAAACCTGAAGATAAAGGAGGCAAACATGTATACTTAGTTAAACGATCCGGGGCAGCAATCGGATTATATAAAACAATGGTTGAGTTTTGTTGTATTTTATTAACAGTATTGTTAAAAAGGAATAAATAAAACATAAAAAAATAGTATTAAGACAATTTTGTTACTCTTATAGCATACATTTCGGCGCTTTCACACACCCTTGTTAGGACATATAAGCGCTATCTTGGAGTGTGTTTGGATATAAAAGCGTTATTCGAGAACAATTTCAATACAACATTCGCGCCTAACTGTATGCAATTTGCATTGCATTTGATACAGGACATAACCTTATTTATTTTTAATGTCATTTAATATTTTTAACCGAATACGCGTATGGGTTGGAAAATGATCCATTTAAGAAAAGGCATAAATTGCAAGACCTTATGAGGATGCAGAGCAAAAAATCAAGCTATATGGGGATAACTTGAGGCAATTTCTGTGTTTTATAGGATCACCCAGACAAACTATGCGTTGAATCACCAGGTTACGAAAGCTTACCGGCCGTGTTTCGAAGCACCGAATCTATAAAATAAAAGCACGGCAGTATAAACATGATTAACACTAATGAACCTAAGTTATGTCAGGTATGTCAAACAGCGTTTCAGCCCATTTAACCACTAACCAAAGTTCTGCCGCTAGCGCATGGGCAGAAACGTGATATAAATATAAACTTCTACCTCGCATTCTTTATGGTTTGCCTTCCATATTTCCAGCATCATTACGATGCTGGCGGTTAAGCAGCGACAACAATAATGAAAAGCAGAAGAGAGAGAGAAAAAAAAAGGAGTTGTAGTTTTTGTTTTACGATACATTAAACAGGGGTAACTGGTACTGGTTCGTAAAAAGGCGATTCATGTTTAGTGCTAGTAGTCGAAGGTAGCACTGCGGTCCCCGCGAAACGTATCGGTAACCGACGGAACCATTAAATGGGATGTAAATGGCTTGGGTGTAAATTATTACTTGTTACATTCGATAATGCTTGCCCAACGTTCGGCAGCGAAGGTGAGCAGTAGTTCGCCAAGCTGTTTATATTTTTATCACCTCTGTTTGTGTTTGTTAAATTAAGGTGTTCATGCAGACAAGATACTTTAGCGCATCGTTATTGCTTAAATAATCATGAGCGTGTGATAATATGCTTTTTTTTTGCACATAAGAAAACGGCTAAGGAAAGGGTGAAGTATGTTAAATGTTATCTTTAAAATAAATATTCCATTGAAGCTACCGTGCAAGATATGCATCATCGTTTGGTTAAAGTAAGCGCGCTTCGTATTAAAACTGGATCGCTACCTCCTTCGCAAGCTGATGTAGTGGAATGTAATTAAAAATTCAAAATATTTATCTAACAGCACATCCAACAGCTTCATATCACGTGCAAAAGTACAGCCAGTGTGTGTGTGTGTGTGTGTGTGCGCGAAAAAAAAGGTCACCACGCACGGTGTAACCCTATGGTGTTGTAAAACAGGCCGGATCATACAAGTGGGCCTCCGGTACGCAAGATGCGCGTTCCCTGTCTCTTGCCCTCCAGAGGGTATTACACTTCACATGAGTTGTTTCATCAACCACAACAACATCGGGTAGCTTTACGATGGCCGCTTGTCCGTGCAGTGCACGTAGGGAAGGTTGATTTTAAATTCCATACCTACCCAACAGCAGCATATGCGGTTTGTTTCGGGGGTTTTGGCACCCAAAATGAAGACGAATGTCTTCATGCCACCGGGGCATGTACGTCAAGAAGCTGAACGGGCTAGCGTTGAAGGTCTTCTTGGTAAGAAGGGATATGCTCCATTTTCCTACACACTTGCCAGTTGCCGCAAAAGATACTGTAACCGAGTGTAAAAGCTCACTCAGAAGAAACATGATTTTCAGCCGGATAAGACCAAGCGCTTCCGGCAGGCTACGGGACAGAACGGTTGATTTGAGCGGGAAGATAAAGTGCGCGAAAGCGTACCAGCAGAGGCCGCCTCAACCACTGCACTGCAACGTCGGGTGACAAACACACCGTGAAATGATGTAAATAAATAACAACATTTCCTGTTGATTCATTTGCGTTGGAAAGCGTGAGCGGTTTAAAGTGAGCTTCAAGGTGGTTTGCTGTCGGCACGAGTTTTCAAGGATTCAAACTCACAACTTCGAGAACTTCGCTGTAGCTATAAAAAGGAAATTTTTTGGTTCTTTAAATCTGCTGGCATAAGGCTCTGATAATATGCTCATCGATCGATATTTGAGGCTTAGATCGCTCAGATCGATTGGGGCAGCAGTTAAAGCCGCTCCTGATATACACACTGCGAAGTGGAATTTCTTCCAAGTCATCAAAACATCCGACACGGACTCTTTCGTGTCACCTATTGGTAGTTATTTTTGCTGTTGTTTCACAATTTATCACTTTCGTCCTTAAATTTTTAAAAACACCTTCCAAGCCTCAGCTCAGCAAAGGATGGTTGAATAGTTCGCTTAAGCCTAGCTGGGCGCCTCCATCAAGCCGGACGCAAGCAGTTCGAGTGATTGGGTGGAAAATAAAGGAAACCATCCGTTTGTTTGTACCATTGAGCATAGCTCCATTGGCTATGGTTTTGCTTCGAATCCGAACTTATAGGGGAAAAATTGATTTCAACCAAAAACTTTCCGTCTCATCCGGGGTACGGTTCTGGGGAATATTTTTAGACCGATTCACTGGTCCAGCCGGCCGGCCTGCCAGCTGCTGCCATTTCAGCATCACCGATTATAACCTTAGAGCTTGTTCTAACATTTGAACAAAAAAAAAAAAAGCCAAACGAAAAAACACAAACTAACACAAACTTTCGTTTGCCCAACGAGGTGGATAAATGTGTTTGCTCAGCAGCGGGTTGTTTAGAATGGTGCAAATCTTTACAGCAAGCTGCTTGTCGTTGAAAGTTCCATTTCGGGGGCGTATTTTTTATTACAACAGGCGTCACAAAACAACCTCCCGCAGGTCCCTGTTTTGTGAAGGACCCATTTCCTGGTCCTGGAAGTGGTTTAACACTTTCACGCCCTGCTTTAATGTTTTGAGTAATTGTTTGCTAAAAGCGATGCACACGAAAAAAAAAACCGGGTTGTTCCTTTCGACCCGGCGAGCACAGGAAAACACGGTCGATGTCGAGAGTGCAAAGCGTTAATGATGGTTGAGACAATAATTATAAGAAGTGGCACCGCTAACACAATCTGTTGCGTGCGGGAAAAGTAAGTTTCTAACCGCAGCGCACGGTTTGGTAGTAATTTTTATCCAAAGTGCAACAACAGTTTCACTCCCATTTGCAGTAACTGGACGCGGAGTTAAATCCGGCAAACTATTTCCTTTACCGACCAGGCAAAAAACCTTGCCGCAAATGACATCCAGCCAAACGGTCCTTTGTGTGGCGCTTTCTTGCAGACTTGTGGGTGTAAAGCTTTTTCGTCGAAAATAAAAAAAAAAACAGAATGAAAACTCTAACATGCATCTGTATGCAACGTCGCACCTGCACCCGCAGACAAGGTGTATTGCCGTGTGTCGAAGCGTAGAAGAAATTGTTCCGCGTTGCCGAAAGGAAAGCTAAACGGAAAATCTGTTCCTTTGGTGTAGTTTTTGTTTTCTCCAATTTTCCGCACCGGTTTGCGGGCTCGTTTACGTTTTCCTGTTTTTTTGTTTGCCGCAAAAGAACTGAAATTACGGAGTACCGGTTTGGTGGTTCCTGTGCCCAGCCCGAGCTTTTGTCGCTTTTGTTCGGAAACGCCATACTGCGGCTGTAAAAAAAAGCACCAACCACAAAAGAGCGATAAATTTCTGGTTCTCCTCCTTGGAGAATAAAATGGAAACAAAAAAAAAAACACACACACACACAAGTTTGCCGTGAAAGTGTTGGTCCGGGCTTAGCTTAGCCGGGGGAACCAGCCTTATTACCAAAACCAAACGCTGGTTCCAATGTTTTCCGACTTCATTGTACCGGGTCGGGCAAGGTTTAGCGAGCGAAACAAAAACAAAACAAAACAAAAAAGACACAAGAACTGGCTAAGATTACAGCTGTGGAAAGTAGCTCGGAAGGTGGCCATATCTGCAATCCCACCGGAGGAGGAAAACCTCCCTCGGCAAAAGCTGCAGTAACTGTGAAACCCAGCCAAAGGTGTGCAGGAAGTTCGAGATTCGCCGCAACTCCAAAGGAAAACTCCTGCCGAAATCACCTGCTGGGTGGGTGGAAAACTCTAAAACGCCAAAAAGACGATTGTTGTCGTCGGTGGCAAGCAACTCGTAGCGCTTTAGGTTTTTTTTTTTGTTTTGTTTTGGCGTGTTGCACACACATGTGCAACGAGGCGAAACTGCTCGAGACAAATAAATACCTGTTTGCCACGTATTGCAATGGGTGTGGAAGGGAGAAAGCTTATTACCCTTCGCACGGTGACATCCTCCTTCGTTCCACTTTCTTTCGCAAGGGTGAAAGTTGAATACGCTAGCCAAGTCGACCCACCACCCCGGATGTGAAACGAGAAACGGTCTGCAGGCGCATCGGGCACGGCGAAAGATACGCTACTCCCCCCTGTTGGAGTAGCCAGGAATGTCGCCGGCCAGGAAGCATCCCCCAAAAAGGATATTCCATTTTGTCCCATCCTGTTCGACCATCCTGTGTGGCCCCGTGAATGGATGGTGCCTTGGTCCGATGTTTCCCAAACGCGAAAGCTCCTTGCATCGTTACCATTTTAGATGATTTCCTTTGCATTTTTGCAACACCGTATTGCGGGAACAATACGGCCTTAGCGCAGCGAAGGAAGATACAGCGAAAAGAAAGAAACACAAACAAAACCCCACGGAAAAGGTCCGCTTCTTTCACAAACACTTTGCTTCCGGAGCGTCGGGTTTCATATTTGGAGTTTACTGCTCTATTCCACCGATCGACGCCATTTGCGATCGGTGCGAACGGTGGCAAAGCTCGTGCACACGCCATTATGTTTTGTTTTCCCTGACATCCAAAGTTTGCTAGTTTTGTTTCGCTTCCTGCGTAACAATGCGGTTGTGCAGGAAAAAGTGCACAACCGCGCACCATTGCCATTGTGTGGTTTACATAATGGACACATGGCCTTTACTCTCTACCGGCCACTTGCAATGCCACCGCAACCAGACTTCCTACCTGCACAATGGTTCACTTTCGCGGCAGAATGATTATGATGGGAAGGACCCCAAAACAATGCACACATGCCCATAAAGCACGACTCAACACTTTAGCATACAAAATGCAACACTGTGCAAAAGCAAGGGGGAAGAAAGAAAAGCTACAACGGAAACTTTTCGATCAGTTGAATGGTAAAAGAGAGAGAGAGAAAGAGAGAGAGAGAGAGAGAGAGAGAGAGAGAAATACAAAGCTCGAGCCAAAATTCATGCTGCGCGACCAACACAACCAAAAAACGGAGGACCGGAATAGTTCACGAGAAATCGCTCGAATGTATAGTAACAGTGGCCCCGTGGTACGGAAAGGTCAACCCGCCGTGAATTGNGGGGGGGGGGGGGGGGAAACACCAGACAAAGGGTACCGGTAGCCGGAATTCATTTAAATATGATGAATTCACTGTAGGTGACAGTGTTGGGTGGTTAATAATTTAAAATTCTACCGGAAAAACTATTTCACTTCCCGCGTACCAGGGAAATGGGGGGTTCGTTTTCTTCGGTACCTGCCGGTTAATATATCCTTGCGGTTGGCACATTTTGTAACACAATTATTCGGCCCCGAGTTTTTTGGCCGGATAAGCGCTTGGCGAAGTAACCGCGATTTTCCGCCTGTCGTTGGTGGAAAATTTGTAGCTCAGCCCAGGAAGCATACGGAAAGGTCACTTTTAAATAAACGATTAATTTGCGTTCTGTTCGGGTATTCCATTAAGTTAACGCAATGCAGTTTTATTTTATTTTGCAAAAAAAAAAATTTTAGAAAATAAAATGTTTGTGAGTAGCTTTTACAAAGGAAAATGCAAGTTTTCGATGTATGAGAATTGCACCCCTTTTTTAAATTTTCTACTCATATTTTACACACAATTTCAACAACCGCGTCGATTGAAACCTATCAACAGTGGGCACCGCTAGCGAATGAAGAATAGTCAATTTATTCATATTTTGTTCATGATTTTCCATTTGTTTTATGCGTTCATCTCACCCACGTGCGGAACCGGGCGCCCGGCCTGTATCTGGACGGAAGGCGATAGCGCACGACGGATGGATCGCATGTAACTTCCCTGCAGCACAACACAGGAATGGTTGGTGGGTTTGAAATTTCAACAGGAAGGAAAATTTATGTACCACATGATAAAAATGTTACGCGAGCAAAATGGATGGCAATATTTCGTGCTGGTGCGCTGTCGTGTGCCCGGGAAACCTGGCCTGGTAATCGAATGGTTCTCGGTGCGGTGCGACAAGAGCTTGTGTGTGTCGGTGCATTTGTTGTTAGGTTTTGCTGACCGTAATCTGACCTTTCCTTGCTTTCGTTATCCCCTCACACCGTTGCGCAAAGAACCTGGGACGTGGGCACACTTCCTTAGTGTCCCTGTTTTTTCATATTGTTCACAAGTATGTCGCTTCCTGTTAAGTGAGTTTTTTTTCTTTCTCTCCCTTTTATTAAGCCGGATTATTGTTAAAGCTGGTGGTGCTTGGAAGCAGAAATGTGTTCCGTGGAATGTGTTTCCTATTGTTGTTGCTTCTTCACCCCAGCAACAGGACATTCGAAGGCATTCCTTCTCCACAAGCGCTTCCTATTGCTATCGGCGGTGCATAAGTACCCATTTCCTATTCATGTCTCCCTCCCACAAACTTTCCATTCGTGGGTGGGGGGAGGGGGAAGGGGGAGGAAGAGGGTGTTATCGCGTTCCCTGGCAATTATCGTAAATTGTCGAGTGTCACGAGAAACAACATAAGAAATATATTCCACCCATGGTTCGAGGATTTATAGAGTGCATCGCTCAGTCTGATCCGGACACGGCGCAAAAGGTTGAAATGCAGTGCATGCTTCACGTGCTTCGGTACAAACAAAAAAAAAACTGTGGGATGGCACGGTGAGACTGTGCCCGTATTAGCGACACTCTTTGGCCTAGAGAAAAATGTGAGCCTGAAATCTCTGTACCATCATCAACAACATCATCATCATCAGCATTATCATCAGCTGGTTGTTGTTAGTGCAGAAGCGAATAGGTTAAGCGCGCTGAACGATGTCCCTTTTTTTTGCTATGTTGGTTCGGTCCCGAATGGAACGAAACAGACAAAACAACAATAAAAAATGGCCAAGCTCATTGCAATGCTCGATGCGGTCGATGTACGGATGTCAGGAAGTGAGTGCACTCCCACATCGAAGGTTCAAAAACGAGTAGAAGAACACACCAGAACAAGGAGCAGAACAAGCTTAAAAAGGGAAAAGCTGCAATGGAAAGACAACAGCAAATGGACACACTGTGGGTTCGTGCTTCGGGACGTTCTAACAAACTAGCGAACGTGGAACATCCGTTCCAGTAGCAAGAAAGTGCACCGAGGTACTGGTTTGAAATCGAATAGTAGAAAACATAAACCCTTTAGAAAAATGTTCTTGCCTTCATCGTCAATAGAGCATTGGTAGTGACGGGGAACATCGAACACGTAAATGCGTCCGGATGAAATTGTGTTAATCCGCTATATTGTGCTGCGATGCAACAAGCAAATCAAACTATTGCTTTTTACTCCTTCCCAATCGAGAACGGAACGAATGTGTGGCCGACGGTAAAGTGTACGATCGATGGAGACGCCCGGTAGTTGATGGAAATGATTAAAAACTCAACAATCCGTTGAGGATTGTTACGCACAGAATTGATCGATTGATGTGAGAGAGATTGTTGCAAAAATAAAAAAAAATAATCATAATAGAATAGGGAAATAAAGCACCTTTTCCTTTTTCCTCCATAAACCAAGATGGCGTGTGCATAAAGCAGCTTTAAAACGGAAAGACTTGAATTGCAGTTTTTCCTTCACCGGCTGGTGGAAAACAATACCGAAGTGAAGGGGCATTTGCAGGCTATTTCCTTCGCCTGCTAGTGCTTGTATTTTATGCCTCTTCGCTGGTGGTTGCGCTTCTTTGGTGCTGCTACTTGTTGTACAACGCCGTGGCAACATCGTAGACGACGAACCTTCTGGCTTAACTACCACCGGCACCGTCTCGGTTCTGCCGTACCGGGCGGCCAAGATTTACGAGCATCTTGAGAAGCGGCTGGATTGTTTCTTGCGCTTTATTTCTGCCGTCCCCAACGGCCATCCCATCTGCGGAAGCTATCGTCGTCAAGGGCGCTTAGGTTAGGAGCGCTTCCGAGCAACAACTAATGCCGTCCGTTCTGTTCGTGCCACCGAGCGCTGAGATCAGCGGGTGGTTTCTGGCGGGTTTCTTTTTTTGTTATGTGCACATTTGACGGATTCTTTACTCTCCCCGGCAGCATCCCGGCGCATTGTAGTAGACGAAGCGTTTGCAAGAAGAAGGAAAAAAACACTCTTCCCTGCAAAAGGGCGTTTCGACAGAAAGAGACCCTTATTGGGTGCATAAAAGAATTCATTATGCTTCCGTCTTTCATCGGCCGTACCTCGTGGCTGAGGTGGATCTAACAAGTTCGTCGTAAAAAAAAGAAAACAAAAAGCTCATCACCGATCCTGCTGCCTGTTTCGTGTTCACTCATTTCCGGTGATTTGTCGTAACATTGGCGCCGACGCGGTGGTGCTGGTGGTTGGCCGGTTCGTATTTCGCTATCGTTTGAACCTGCCGTATTGTAGGTTAATTGAAAAACTATCACAAACCAAACATACCGACCAAGAGCGTGAGTTAATGTTTGCTTCATCACCGAATAAAAGGGACGTGGTTATGCGATTGAGCTCTCGACCGCTCCATCAGGTGCATTAATGTGGGTGTAAATATACACCCCCTACTTAAAAAAGCCAACTCACCACACACAATGAAATGCATGAGTGAGTGGCAAAAAAACTGGGGATTGGGAAGTTCATTACGTGCGCTACCCGAGAGCATTCTTTTGGGGGGCCACATTCCGGTTGGGTGCAAGGATTTAAAATAATTATATTTTTCTCGCATTGCTGCATTTGAGCAATTCGTACCGATGCTGGAATTTATTTGGGAATCCGAACTGAATCAATTGAAATATTGGACTTTTGGCGTAATGAAACGTTTGGAGCGCATTGAATAATTTACCGAATGGATTGCAATGAAACTGATCGCGCTGTTGCTACTTGCAGGAAATTTACGATCGTTCCAATGACTTAGTCTAGTATGAGAGGAAATCATTAAAGCCTGTTTTGGGTTCTCCACATACGCGTAACCACACAAGACCAAGCGGATCACCAAAACGTGGCAGCAAATCAGCAACCCACAAGTATTGGTTCCGATCGATTCCAATGCCACGTACCAGTCGGAGTTTGCAGATCCTTCTACTCGCTAGTGGGGTTATGTTTTCGGCACAGGGAGGAGAAGAGGTTGAAATTAACTTCCAATTGGATAATTCCAATTTGTTGCCGCTCCCGCAGGCCAGCATAATGGAAAGCCCATTTATTTTCCAATTATTACCACCATTTATCATCATATCGGGTCTTGGCGGTGCTGCTGCTGTTGGTGTGCGCTGGTAGTACCGAAGTACCTTCGCGCAACCCCGACCGAGGTTTATCAGAAACGCATCAGAACGCGACCGTCGATGGTACGAGACATGGGGAACAAAAACGGGGAACGATCCGATTTTCTCGTTATCCTGCTGAATGCACTCGCCGTGGACGCATTCGCTGGCCGCTGGCCCGAATCTGTAACGAACGCGGTGCGAAAGGAGATGAGAGAACCAATCGATGGGTAAACAGCAACAACATCCTCTTGCTGCTGCTCGTCCAGTGCACTTCTGTTTCTGTGGCTTTGTCATCCACGTCAATCGGATGCAATGTGTTTTTTTGGCCATCCGCTTGATTTTTTTTGATCGCCTTATTTATTTGCTTTTCGCTTTCCCTGATGATCATGGCTCTATAGAGTTGAGTTACGACACAAAAAAAAAAGGCTCAACTCAAATCGATCCTCTCCGGGATGCGATCGGTGCAGGGCGAATGAAGAAATCGAATGGCGGACGATCCAATCGGTGCTTTATTGTTCCCACTCAACCCCGGGGGGGTGCATTCGTAACAGGTTTATAAGCTTAAATTGTGTCCCATTTGCAGTGTATGTGTGGCCATGTAAAACGCTAGAGGAGGGCATCATAAATAGAGGGTTTAGTGCAATTTCGCACGGCAACCTAAAAGCGACAGTAAATGTGCGACCAGTGACACAAATAAAATGCCACACCGTACACCGGGAAAGCTTGCCTTGCCATGCTTTGCCTGATTACGGGGTTCGTGATTAAAATGGCTTTCAATAAATGGTGCTCTTACACGGTTTCCCCCGGAGCGGGGAAAAGTTGTGTAGTGAAGCTGGACCAAAAAAAAACCCGAGGATAAAATAAATAGAACAAAATAACCTTGCCGACGCTCGTTCGCGTCGAAGCAAAGTGTCGGAAAAGTGCGATGGAAAAAGTTGATAATTGCTTTTAATGAGTGAGCTCAGAAATAAAAGACACTGTCCAGCTGGACGCTGGTTGGTGTGTGGCTGCGCGAGGATGGATGGCGCTGGTGGATGCCCATCACAACCCAACCAGCGAGAGATGATGTAGGTCGATCGGGACAGGGAGCAACAAAAAAAAAAAGGATTTTGTACGAGTGCTCGTATGTAATATCCGGTCGGTCGCTTGATTGTTGGGCGGGATCGAACCGATGGGCGGCGGATGGTGAGAATCGTGGATATTTTTATGTTTTTCAGTGCCACAAAGCAGAAAGATTAATCACCTCCAAGCAGATGATAAGCACCATCGTGCTAGGGGGCCGCAGTGAAAGCGGGTGGGCGGGGTAATGGACGGGATGAAGGTTTCTGACTTGGTGTGTTCGAGAGGAACGTGCATATGTTACATAATCTGACAGGCGACAGACGACGGACAAGGTTCCTGTCACACACTCCAACAGCGAAGCAGATTTAGCAGAGTTTAAGGTCATGGGTGTGTTTTTTTCCCTCTTTCACTCTTTCTCTCTCGAGATTACCTTGTGGATAAGAACATGTTAAAGTGATTAAAGTTGGGTGAATGTGAGCCAAAAACGGAAGGAAACAAAGCTGTTAATATGCTATTAGTGCGTTTAATAAAACTGCTACTCTACTAGCCTTTTCTGTATCGCAGGTTGCATAATGTTAGGCGCTTTTGTCAACTGTTTACCATCTAGAAGGAATCATTGAACTCGCTCGAGCCTACTAGAGACGTTTTCATGCAGCCAGAGATTCAACACCAGATGCAGCACCAGATGAAACCATTAAGTTAAATCAAATCCAAACAAAAAACACCCTCGAGATATCTGCAGCCACAATCATGCATCTGACGTGTCTGCCTTTCCAAACAAACCAGCAGTAGGAAGATGCACTCTGCACCGTCCTTGTTTGGAAGGCACCGTCAGAAGACGGTCTTCAATCCAGTGCTCAGGCACTGCTTTGTTGTGCTGGCAGAAGGTGCCGGTGAATTAAAACCAACTGAGGACGGTTCTCAGTTTTTTTGTTGTTTGTTTGTCGGGTCATGCAACACTCGCAACGATGGCTCACGTACGCGGCGAACAAACAGTGTGAATTTAAATCTCAAACACGAAGCGGTATGATTTTTACTATATAATTTATCTTTCATACACTGCTCACGGTTCATATTTTTGGTTTGTTGAGTGAAGGAAAAGAAAATTTTGCGGTGAAAGAACGACACGAGCGAGCGAGCAAAGACGACAATAGGATGTGGTATCATTTTCACAAAAAGGAACCATGCACTGTGACTCGCAGCTCCATATGGTGACGTTCCGTAGCATTGCTTCCATTGCTTTCACTCTATTTTTTCGTCCCGTACACTGGATGAACACAATTGTAAGACTTGCATTCAAAAAAAAAAGAATAAAAAACGGAGGTCCTCAGGATCGCATCTCAGAAAGCACACACCCATCACCGACTGATGACAATGTGTCAGCCATGGTGGAATCTTGCTCTTGTAAGCAATAGCCACACCACACCGGTGGACGCATTTCCCGCGCAAATAAAATGACGGGGAAGGAAAAACCAACAACAGAAATGGGAAGCAAAACCGAGGAAAGATTTATGATTTCCAAAGCAAGTAAAAGCGGTGGCGGTACAGCTACCACAAAACCGGGCAAGTGGTACTCAGTCACAGGTGACCTCTCTTCCCGGCGGATGTTTCCACCATTTTCCATCCCACTTTCTTGTAGTTTGGTGTACGGTTGAACGGCTCCCATGATCTTGGTACAGTTTACGCTAAAGGCGAGCTGGACGTGCGTCCCCGTGGCAACCGTATGATGAACGACGGCATGTTGCATGTGTTGCACCGATTGCGATCACCGCCGATGCGATGTCTCCGGTGTGACAGTGAGAAATTATGAAGCATGTTGGGAGTGCTCCGGTTCGGTGTTCGGTGCGAACGTGCAACAATGTGTCGTTGCAGTTGAACCGTAGCACGGGATGAAATGCACATGATACGCACCCGCGGACATGGCTGCTAGTGGGCCAAGTGTGTACTGTTTGCACCTGGGAAGTGGTGGGGAAAGAAATTAAGTTTTGCTTTGGTGAAAATTAGGTGATAGTTGGTGCAGCACGAATCGCATCGCAGCTGCGGTGAGACAAATTGCGTACGCGTGATAGATTTGAAATGCAGGACCTTTGGCACGACCGACAAATTTACCAGACGCCGACATTTGTCAACATTTTTCTCTAGGGAGGGGGAGGAAAAAAAGCGAGATGAGGGTATTGAGCCGTAATGCTCCGTGTAATTTTAGGTCAATAAAGTTGCATCCTCTAAAGAGAGCGGGAAAATTCAACGTAAACGAAGATGGAAAAAAAACACAGGACGAAAGCTGTTTATCAAAAATAATATTCATTAACGCAACATGCCAAACAAAATTAAAGCAAGAATTCTTTTCCAGAAGAAACTTTCGCACAAGAATCTTCACATTTTCGCCAGTTGTTTGCATATGCGAGTGTGTTTGTGTGTGTGGAATGCAGCAAACTTCTTCATTACGTTTAAAATCATTTGCAAATGGCAGTGACGCTGAAGGAAACGTTTCCGCGCTTATTTTCTCGCATGTTTGCACCCAGAATAGCGCCACTCGCCGCTCGAAAGGAATTTTGTGTGAATTATGTTGATCCAGTGCCACGGGCCCATGCAATTCGTTGGAAAGGCATGGCAACACACCGTCACACACACACACACCCCCACTCATCCCCCAAATGCCTCTCTCTCTCTCTTTCTCTCCATCTTTCTCTTTGAGATGGAAGGACCTTCCAGTGCTGGGTAGATACACATTCGTCACTAGGCATGGGCGACCTTGATAAGGGAAAAAGAAACGAACGAGGCTACGACTGGTATGTGAGGCGAATTTTTCGGGCCTCTGCGTGTATGTGTGTGTGTGTGTGTTGCCGTACGGTGGCAAGTCGTAAAGAATATTAATAAATATTTGTTTGCACCGAACAAATGCCGCCGTTTCGTATGCGATGCGTTGTATTTATGGGCGAATGTGTGAGTCGGCACCGTTCTGCCGCGCGTCGGTTTACGATTGCGGGTGTGGAAGTTTGGAAAATTAATTGAAAATTCTTGCCACCCCATATCTACCGGGGGCCAAACCTGTCACATGCCTGGCTGGGGATGGGCTGTGGAAATCTAAACGGTGGGCCGGAGAGATAGATGTTGTTGATGATCCTCTTGATTAAAGTCCTGAGCGAGTGCTCAGCGTTGGGTGGTTGAATGTTTGCCACTTCGACCCACATCCAGCCCAACGCCAACCGGTGATGTGTGTTTGAATATGTTGCAAACATAGGGCAAATAAGAGTAGGAAGACGAAAAAAACACACGACACGAGAAAAAAAGGGGTCATAGAGGCTAGCGTCGTTATGATATGCTGATGGAAGGGAGTTCTGCTCACAAGCTGGAAGCAAGCAGTGTGCTTGCATGGTGAGAACCCCTTTTCCCCGCTCTGTTTTTTTTCTTTCTTTCGTTGCTTTGTTTGTCTACCGGCCGAACTTTATCCGTTTGTGTACTGTAGATCCACCCCGAAAAAAACAGACCTCTATTCGAGATGAAGTTTCACCACCTCGAGTCCGGAAGTCAAAAGGGGACGTTTTTTACGTGCCTTTTGAGTTTATTTGTGTGATTGTGTGCGTGTTTCGAGGATGATTCTCCTCCCGGGAGGGGGCAAGGTTTGTGACAATAAGCTTGCAAACACGAAAAGCATAACTTGGTGTAGCAATGCTTAATTAGAGACAATTGTTTTTCTTCACTCTTGTGCACATATCTCTTTGAGGCATTCGAGATGAGCCCTTGAGGAGCGGGTTGCGTACGAAGTTTATCGTACCATTAATCGTGTCCTGTTAACGAGAGGGTGTTCTTTTGCGAACATGCTAGAGTTGGAACGTTTTATTATTTCTTTTTTTGTACCTACGAGTGTTTGGGTAGTTGATTATGAAGGCATGCTTCTTGAGGCTACTCGGGTAAAGGGAAAACAATCCTCACTACACAACACAATCCGTCGGTGGAGTTCTCGCTTTAAGGGACCGAACCGGAAAGGACATTTCTTCTTAAAGTCCTACACCCCCGGAGTGTGTCCGGTCGAGTCTCTTTGTCGTCTGTGCTGCGCAATGTGTGTTTAGGATCGCTATTAGAATTGAAAAGCGATTTCCCCGAGGGCAACGCATGCCGTGCAATCACTGGACGAGACGTTCCATCATCACCAGGCTCTGATAGCCTGATAGCCTGAGTTTTAGCCACAGCGCGAGTGTGATGAAACAAGTGATAAACAACACTCCAGAAAGAGCGAGAGAGAGAGAGAGAGAGAGAGAGAAATAGAAAAAAAGGAAAAAAGAACCGAAACACTTTCCTAATCAGGTGTTCTGCACAATCGTTCGAAGCGGGTGGGTCGAAGAGGACGAGATTTGATTGTTGGCAAAGTTTGCCCCGGAGTCGTTAATGCAAATCCGTCCTTTCCATCGCCTTGCCATCCGTACGCTGCGTCCCAAAAAACAAAACACTCCCCCCCCCACACTCACACACACACACACACACAAGCGTGCCGCGCGTTGGGAAATGTCCGGTAGAGTCAATATTTTACTTTCGAATTTGGTGATTTTCAAGTGGCGAGAGAGAGAAAGAGAGAGAGAGTGTGTGTCCGCAGTGTTTTGCCAGAGAGCATTCCGGATGGTGGGTGGGGATTTGTTTTTGATAGGATTTTGTTATCACTTCACAGCGAAGGTAGCGTCACGTTCGGGCGCATTTGTGTTTGAGTTTGAGCTGTTGCGTTCAAGTGGGCCACAGCGGGGGTTGCGTGATAATCTGCTGTAAGTGTCAAATTCTAACAGCGCTGAACAATTGCTGGGAGAGCGAGAAGAAATTGATGAATGCATTTCTAGATGTTATTACTGTTGCTGTTTTTAAGTAATAATAAATATTGATAACTACTTCCATATTCGCAATCGCAACACATTTGCATTCCACGCATAACAATAGCTACTAATTATTTTCAACATGTTTCATTGTTAAACAAGCATGTAGAATGAAGGATTCTATAAGTTTCGTCTTAAAAATGGCACTAACAGAATCTTTTTTTTTTTCAAATACAAACGTTTTGTCTTGCGTATTGCATACCGAAGGGCGTTGTCGTTGATGACGAGCCACTTTCATCTACGGAAAGCGTTAGATAAAATCAGATAGCTTCTGCGTTATAATAAGACTGTCGTACTGTACAGATACATCTAGATAGTCAACACTGCAGTAAAACATAATTATTCTANCACACACACACACACACACAAGCGTGCCGCGCGTTGGGAAATGTCCGGTAGAGTCAATATTTTACTTTCGAATTTGGTGATTTTCAAGTGGCGAGAGAGAGAAAGAGAGAGAGAGTGTGTGTCCGCAGTGTTTTGCCAGAGAGCATTCCGGATGGTGGGTGGGGATTTGTTTTTGATAGGATTTTGTTATCACTTCACAGCGAAGGTAGCGTCACGTTCGGGCGCATTTGTGTTTGAGTTTGAGCTGTTGCGTTCAAGTGGGCCACAGCGGGGGTTGCGTGATAATCTGCTGTAAGTGTCAAATTCTAACAGCGCTGAACAATTGCTGGGAGAGCGAGAAGAAATTGATGAATGCATTTCTAGATGTTATTACTGTTGCTGTTTTTAAGAAATAATAAATATTGATAACTACTTCCATATTCGCAATCGCAACACATTTGCATTCCACGCATAACAATAGCTACTAATTATTTTCAACATGTTTCATTGTTAAACAAGCATGTAGAATGAAGGATTCTATAAGTTTCGTCTTAAAAATGGCG
Source organism: Anopheles rivulorum (assembly GCA_018908115.1). NCBI lineage: Eukaryota > Metazoa > Arthropoda > Insecta > Diptera > Culicidae > Anopheles > Anopheles rivulorum. Next base: position 24,500,629 of record STHB01000003.1, on the reverse strand, counting down.
CTAACAGAATTTTTTTTAAAGACAAACGTTTTGTCTTGCGTATTGCATACCGAAGGGCGCTGTCGTTGATGACGAGCCACTTTCATCTACGGAAAGCGTTTGATAAAATCAGATTGCTTCTGCGTTATAATAAGACTGTCGTACTGTACAGATACATCTAGATAGTCAACACTGCAGTAAAACATAATTATTCTACAATCTCATGAACCGCCATGCTGCCGCAATTGGCCACATAAATGAACATTTCTTAATTTTAAAACAGTTCTCAACAATAATCTTAAAGCAAACAAAATGTGTGAACCAATTTCTAGGCAACATTGACCTATGATTCTGTTTTTCTCCTAAAATCATTTTCTTAAAGGCAATTAAAATATAAATTGTTTGTCGCGTCCTCCACGCGCACGTCACGGGCTACATACACCCTGCAGAGTGTGTGTGCGTGTGGTTTATTGCGCCAACGATCTGTCGCTACAAACGATCTATCTTTATCTGCTTCCATCTCCCATTTATTGTGCCCTACATTCTGCCGCCCCCAAGCCAACTGGAAATCGCCAAATTCGCTTCTCCGACTCCGACTGCCGGAAGGAAACGAAAATCCAGCGAGGTGAGGTGAAATGATAAATAAAGCACTCCGTCACAGCGTCAGCAGGAGAACCACTACACACGCAAGTGTATCGCGCCAAGGTCCAACGTCGTTACACCGATGGTGGTGATAAATCATCGGTGAAAAACCCCATGCCCCGCATGCAGCCGTTCGGGAATCGAAATGTATGACGTGGTGGCGGTGTTGATGGTTTTGGTTCCGTGTTTTCGTAGTGCGGCCAAGTGCGGCCGCTATGGTAAGAAAATTGGAAAAGAGATATTCACTTCTTCGTTTATGCGGCTTCTGATGATGATATTCCGGTGATCTGATAGAAGATACTATTTTTTTTTTCGAAAAGACAGACGACCATTACGCAAAACACTCGCACAAGGTTTAGCGCTGTGTGATGACGAATTTTGTACGGCGATAGTCGGAAAAATTGCTTTTCAGCACAGATGTCACGTACCGCGTTGCGCCGGCCACCGTACGCCATCGGTTGCCATCGTTTTAATCGGGGTGGAAAATTTTAATTAGCTCTCCAACAGATTTTTCCACCATGTGCCATCGTCGTACGGAAAATGTTCAGCACACTTGCACCCGAAGCAAGCAAAAACGACAAGCAAACACTTTCTCGCTTTCACTTTTGTTACATCTGGGCTGGGCTGTTTGAGCGGGCTATCATCGGGCTTCGATCAGTTGTGATGATTTGCCGACCGTTTCCGAAATCATTTCCATGCCGCACAGACAGTTCAATCTGCGGGGTTCATCAACATCATTAATATTTATAGCATTGACAAAATGTAAACATTCGTGCGGATGCCGCAGTTTCAGCCAGTTTCTCCAAAGCGGCATTTGGATCGATTTTTTATTCCTTTATTGCGCTTGTCGGACCGGGGGACAGTTCCGATACAGATTGATGAGCGGGAAAGCGATTTTATAGCGCGTATTTTTCCCTCGCTTTTTGTGCAATGCTTGAAGACTTGAAGAGGAAAACCAAGTTGAAAAATGATTTTACGAACCGGGAAGATCGTTTCACTGCGACGCAAGGTCAATATTTCATCGAGCTCAATCTGATCCAAACGATTGACAGACCGTCCCCGTTGCCCCGGATCAGAACAAAAAGTGAAAGTTCCCAACAAGATTCAACACAATAATTCAAAACAAAACGCTGACAGCCGTCAGCTTAAAGTGTCATGTTTTGCTCATTAAAATGTACGCAAGCTACCGTTTGCCGTTGTAGCTGTGGAAGTTGGTTAAATCATGCGGCTGTGTTTGTACTGATGGATTTATATACTCGCGAACCGCTCACGTTGATTGATTTGCTACAAAACGCCACATTGGGCGTGCTTTTTTTATTATTTTCAAGGCTATCCACGACCGGTGCCACGTGCTCGCATCGAAGCGATGGCGATCAATTATGCAAATCGGGGATGCAAATAACGATTACTAGCGAATCGATTTGCTAGACCCCCGGAGCTATCCGAGTGGCAGGAAAGTTGTGGGATTGCCATGACCCCTCCACAATATATTTAAAAATACACATAAAAAACGTTTATCAAACGTGACGTTAAAAAGAAGTTGTTAAACAACATAAATGTAACGATCTGTGGTATGCTTGCTCATTGAATGGTTTTAAACATGAAGTAAACACAAACAGAAACCATCCATTTGTATTACATTTACATTTGTTGAATCTTGGCTGAAATGTGTTCTGAACATGCACGCCTATTAGTATGCAATTTATCGATTGCATTCGTCGTAAATACATCCTGTTATCCTTTATACGTTGGGCTACATATTTAATATTCCTTCCAAAATGGTCATCCTTTTAAGCTAAAGCCAAAGTTCTAAATAAGAGCTAAACTGAGAAATAAATATTGTTATTTTAAATTGCATACTTTTAGGCGTTTAATGAGAAATTTTTTAGGTGCCCATTAAAACAAAGAAAGGAACAAAAAATTATACTTTTTTTGTCTGGATCAAAAACCAATACGAACACAAAGGATGCACGCAAAATGGACGCAACCATACAACAAAGCGCATCGAAATGTCACTAAAAATCTATTTCTTCACATTTCAATCGACAATTATTCGTGCCCTGACGTTGTACGTTATTCCTTTCACAAATTAACCCGTTTCAGACACTAAAAAAAGAAGAAACAAAAGCACCTCGAAAGCAATCGCTACTGATAGCCACTGGATGTACTTTTCACGAACATCACAGTGAAATTTAATTAATTTGCCAAAATCGTCAAGCCATGATCTTGTTTTCGTATGCAATTGCATTTCTATTCATCGTGCAGTTGCAAACGGAAGCTGCTTAGGATGGTGGTGCGTGGTACAGGCTGGGCGGAAGCTATGGATGGGAACACAACACAGTCCCAGTTGAATGACGGATGAGAAAGATAACAAAAAAACAAAACGAAACGAAAAAAAAAGGATCGGAAAAAAGCTATCTGTTCGTACAAATGCGTTCAACGAGCGGGAAGGAACGAAAAGAAATCAACATCCATGTGCAGCGAGAAATGGAAGTTTATTTGGCCGTTTTATGGCTTCAACGAGCAGTTCGCATTGCAGTTGTGAATCGTTCGTATAGTTTGTGTTTACAATTTTATTTGGCAAACTTGTTTTTTTTCCCCTTTCTTTTTCACTCCCATGTTCTGTTCTGCGTGTCCCGTGTGCGGAATGGCTGGTGGATGTTGTCACCATCTGTTTCTGCTGATTGCCTCGGAGAATGGAGGAGAATGGGAATCAGGCTGGGGAAGCGAATTTTAAATGAAACTGACACCCAACTTGCGCCACATACACAGAGAGAGAGAGAGAGAGATAGAGAGAGATAGAGAGATATAAAAAGAGAGAGTGAGAAAAAGAGTGGTCATGAAGAGCTTACTTTTTCCCCGGTCTCCCACTACTCGGTCAGCGTGAATTCCAGAACCGTTTTCCACAAGGTTTCCCACCAGTTTCTAGTTTGAGTGGTGTGCTGCTATGCTATCTGCTATGGTTATTTGTGTACTCGCGTGAGCCACATGTCAGCTTCATCAAACTCATGCTGCTAGCGGACGGAACTAAGCGATGGAAGAGGTTTATGTTTCTATATAAACGATTTCTTCTTTTTTCCCCGCTGCTTTTGCTCGCTTCCACCAAACGCAAAAGGATGGCACTGTGTCCGAGTAGGGAATTTTCCATCCAAAAACACTGGTCACTTCAACCACCCTTGCGGTCCATCCTTTCAGGCACCCCACTGGCGGGGTTGAATTTTGAGTGCGTCAAAAAATTCACCCCGTCTGACGCACATAAACACACACACACGTACACGATTTCGGCACCCCGATTCCGTCATCTAAATTGGATGATCGGTTTGCGTGTCGTGGTGAGTGGGGTATAAGCAATGTTTATATTTTTGCTGGTACGCAAAGTCAGCCGGTTCCGTTTTGGTTTCCAAATTAAATCAGCACGGTTCGGATGCACGCATGTGTTGGAAAAATTTAATATGTGAGTTATCGTGGTTATGCTTTTTTTTTACTAAATGTTATCCACTTTGCTTCTCCCTGTTTGTAAAGGGGGGAATGCATTCAAAAAAAAAAAGAGCACTTTTGCACGGAATTATGTCGACCATTTTGGGTGGTTCGAAAACACCCCTTTACACGTTCGCCCTGTTAAATGGTTACAACCCTACCAACTTACCAAGGCTGTGGAGTGGACATCACTGCTGGTGACACAATTTATGTATATTTCCTAACGACGTTTTCTCCTTATTTCTCCAACCCGGTCCATGCTCCATCCCACATTTGAATGTTGACAACCCCCCATTTGCTATTGCGAAGATCTCGCGCGAACGAGTTGGCAAAAATAAAATCTCATCCGTCAGTGGTCGATTTTATTGGGCCGGGAATGCCAATGGCGAGAAATTCCAATAGTAACACGCGCACGCGGTGTAGGTGGTAGAGCTGATTTATGATCGATGTAAATGGAAGTAGAATGGAGGAATATTTGGTTCAGAAGTTTCTTTGATATCGACGTTCGACGAGACCATCAAGATGCAAGATGTCAGTGTGAGCGCTTAATGTTGTGTTATTTTGTTTTGGGTTGTGTTAATATTTACCACACCTTCGACGGTGCACCACCGACTTGGTGGTTGGTGGAAATCAAGCGAAACAATTTGTCAATTTAATGGGTCTGGTCGTTTGTGAATGGTTGTTAAATTTTTAATCACAAAACAACACTTTAGAACCGGGTTGTTTTATGTGTTTTGTCACTGATTTGGTTTAATGATATTCGATTGCTTACAGGATCAAATGAAATAATAAATTATGACGCTCCTTCACTGAAACAGCTCACAATAGACAACTTCAACTAGGTTTCACCAATAGAAATTGAAATAAGCTTACGTTAGCGAAATCGTTATTGCACACCATTTTGCAAAATGCAATTTACCTTGTGCCGTTCCTGATCAAAATCGATTGGTTTTTGTGCTGGTGAAACAATAATTTTTCGACCCACCATACGCGCCGGTACCAACCAATTTCATTCGAGCCGACAATGTTCGTTTCAATCGTGTCTGTTCCGGCTGTGAATCCCAAAGCCATCAACATCAACCCAATGCCAATCAACAATCTTCCGCTCGATTTCAGATGAAATACGGAAAGCCTACGGTGGATGCGCACACCCGGAGCGCAATGGCGTCGCCACCGTTCCGAACGTATCAATCTTCGAGCCCTCAAACCCGAACCAGTGCGGGGATTGTGCGTCGCTCAATTGGATTTGAATTTAATATCAGCTTCACCGCACCGAATCCTATGGTCTTACCTTTGCGTAAATCGCAATCACCGTCCGGGAAGGTAAAGTGATTCATCACATGTGAACTTTCTTCCTGTCCAACCTCACGGCCACGTTTGAACGCCTACGCCGGTACGATCGACGTAAGACAATGCAGGCAGGCAGGAAATCGGCCGATAAAACGCTTAAAACGGATACCATAAAATTAATATTGTCGGCTGGCTTCCGTTTGCTATCGTTTGCGAATCTTTATGAAGATCCGGTTACGGGTTGCGGTTCCGGTTGACGCAATTTATGTGTGCGAACCGGCCGACCTACCGGTAGACTCTGTGGCCTTGTAAGCACTTTAGACACTTGTCTGCACTTCCGATCGATGATGATCTGCAGCACGGTGTAATCACGGCACTTCCGGTGGGAAGCATGTGAACCCCCAAATACACGCCATAAAGGAAGATAGCTAAGAAAGGATTCCACCTTGAAGCGACGGTCCCCGGACGGGTAGAGAAGATTTATCAATCGGAAATTGGTTCTTGAACCTCATTTGGCAGCTCCACCCCGAAAGGAACCCTTGGAGGGAGAGTGAGAGAGAGAGAGATCGAACGTAAAAAACAGGCTAACGATAGTGAGAAGAACGTTCCTCTTGAGCTATAAAAGATGTCCTCTTCTGCTAATCTGCAGATCAATTAAGCTCCTACCACAAGCTACCAAGATTACTTGATTCTTGGAAGTAACCGATAGATGTGCACCTGAACAAGAACAGAAAAAAAAACCAGCACCATAAGATTCTTGCTCTAATTGAATCAGGTAGTAACTTCTTCGTCCCTGGGAGTAGTGTAAGATAAATCGCGGCTAGCGATCCAACAAGTGAGTAATTTTTCCCGAATGCATCAGTTAGCTAATGGGATTACGTTGTGGGACTACCGTTTTGCGAGGACGAAACGAAGGAATGCTCAATTTAATCGTTCGGTGGTGAATTGGTGTCTCGAGGCAAAAAAAAAATAAAAACAGGTGCCCTAGAAGTGAAATATCTTCTTGCGAGAATGTTACCAGGTTCAAGCGAAAATAGTAAAAAATGAAGGTTTTTTATCCAGCACTTGCAATCAACATTCTCAGACGGTACGGAATTTTTGGGCACCTTTTTTCTTGTGTGTTTTTCGGGAGGAAAAAACTGCAACATGAAATAAGACAGTTCGGGGAATTCGTTTCAGTAATTTAAAGCACCACTATTGCACTAGTAATTGGATCAATGTTTTGCTCAGCAGCAACATTGATTCAATATAAAATATTGGAGTAGTAGCAGAGTTCCAAAAACAAATAGTAAGTTCCATTAGACGAATCCAAATGCATACGACAACTGAGGATACATCCTGCTACCTTCAGATCAGGTCTTCAGATTTTTTCCTCCAACAAAACATTCGCTTAAAATGCGAATCATATCCACCTTTAACAAAACCGCCTCTGCCAGAGTAATGGACGAAAGGCCATAGCAGCACAAAAACACTGAAAGGTAATCAATGCACCGGGCCTTCATGCATACGCCACCATTTAAGTTTGTTCGTTTATTTTATGTTTCTTGTTTTTACTCGGGAAAAACCTTCTCACTCACCTATTGCTTCAAAGTACGTGCGCCAGTGTGGCCGACCTTTGCCGGCATGTCGATGTTCGACGATACCGATCAGGTCGCATCCAACGGTCAAAATGGTGCGACACCACCACCGTGCGACTGGTGCACGGAAAAACTAATGTCCGGGACACACACACACACACTAAGCAACTAAGGGTGTGTGGTTCGATCATCAAAACTCGCAGACCGACAGTATCGCAAATGAACATCGCGACGCCGTTTCATTTTTGGTGGTCTAATCGATTTGGGAGCTTGCCTTTTTTGGGGTGGCGACCCGTACAAAGAACGGGCCTGTGCATCAGCCACACTGGTAGGCACGGCATAGATGATTTCCCTAGATGGCCCTAGCTTTTTGTACGCGGAACGTATCAGATGAAACATTTTACTCATTTTCATAGGGAGTTGTTTAAAGCCTTTTGGAATATATTTGAAATAAATATATAAAGGACACACGTACCGGTTTTACATGCATACAGCAAATGCAATACGACTTCCGGAGTTTTGTCACTGTTATCATAATTTAATCAACGTAAACAAATAGAAAATGCATACATATCACCGGGACAGGCACATGCATCATGCATCCGCGACCAAAACCATCCGCTATTCATACGCGATTCGCATCCAAACGAAGAAGGAAATTGAAACAACATTGTGGTAGATTGGTAGAAAGAACTAACCCACGATCATGCAAACGCGATCGATCGATTGGCGCTGAGTTGTCCTTTTTTTTGTTGTTATTATTATTTAGCGCTTGGTTCTATTTCTACAATCGCACGCAGTAGCGCACCGAAATAGATATTTCAATTATTTGCAACACACCGAACAGCAGCTGGGTGGGTGCAAATGTACTCATTGGCGGGTCGGTACAGTACTCAAAGTTTTGCCGACACGAAACCAATCGAATCGAACAGTGTCGAGTGACGAATGTGGTCGATCCCTTTGTGTATGTCACTGGTTGTCAACGGTCCGACAATGTATCCGCCACCAGCCCTGCCATGGCCAGTGAGGAGGAAATGCAGGAAATGCATTCTTCCAACACACGCACACACACACACATGTGTGCATGATGATGGAGATGCGTGGTAAATTCAATTAATATTCTACGTGACACGATAACAGTGCGCTCGAAACAAAACCGACAACACAAATGGACCCCACGGTTTGAATAATTTCCGAGCAACAAGCTTTTCATAATCGGTGCTATTCTTCCGAAGGGTGAGATGTAATAATGGACATGAATATCCGGATGGGGTTCTCGCTTCCCCCATGCTGAGTCGCTTGTAAAACCCGACTAAGCCTCTCTCTGTGCTGTCGAATGTAATATCCGCTTTTGCAGCGGAATCCTCTTTCGTTTGCAGCGTTGTGGATGTTTTTTTTTTCATCTCTCTCGCCACATTGCAATCTCACCTCGGTGCAAGACAGTCGCAAAGCATATGGTCAGAATAAATTAACATCAAAACGTGCACATGGTCGAGTGACTCCAACAATTGGTTGGAAAATTTTAGTGAAGAATCCTTCCATTTGCCCGACATCAGAAACACTGATTGACATAAATAAAGCTCCCTACTTTACGCGGTCCCAACCACCCTTCCAGCGTGCATTGTCAGTTGAAATTTTGAACTCCTCACAGGAATAATTGATGGCACGTTTCGTGCAGAAACCCCTTTTGCTGCTGGACGTTCGATTATTCTAGCGCACTGTCAAGAAATTGTAAGTGACAGTTAAAATCCAACCACTATCCTTCGTCCCCGGAATGGAAGCAATACTGAAAAGGGGCAAACACCGTACTGAGCACGGACCGATCCGTACCGCACAAATATGGACAAGTCAGCACAAATTTCACCATGCGACGTGCCGTCGATTTTGTCGACCGAGTTTCATTCGTTCTGTTCCGACCCTGGACACCGGACGGGACGACTCACTGGTTGCGAAATAATCGGTAATGGTGCAGACGGTTTCGGCTGGAATGTCAGCGGTACTCCGAAGAAAACGTCAAACCATCAAACCAACCGTCCACCCGACCACCCCCGGCCCGTTCCCGTTTGCAATCCCGCAACTGCACACGGCTGCATAATCAAATCAAGCTGGGCGAATTCAATTAATCTCAATAAAACATTAATACACCCCATTCGGGGTTTTGGTGAGTTCGGTTTTGGCAGACGTTTCGTGAGCAAGAACGTTTCGCTCCCAGGCAGGTGGTGGGTGGTACAGTTTTCGACCCGTGCTGCGATGTCAAAAAATCGCAAATTAATTATTAACAGTGGATTGCAACTGAGTGGGCAGACATTGGGACGTCAAGTAGCTTCCTGTCGGAGCGCACGGCATGATACTACTTTGTTGAAGTTTTCATCTCCAATGGTGGGTTTTCTGTTTTGTTTTTTTATCCCCGGGTCCCGGCTACCAGTGCAGAGCGCTTCATTGACTTGGATTGTGTCAAAGCGAGAATAAAAATCAATTAAATTTGTATCAATGGTGCAATCGGTTTCGATGCGTTCGGAAAGTCAATGCACGGGAATGGTCTGTTACTGAATGGATGAGTTCGGAGCGAAGGCTTTGCAGTTTTTGCCATACATGTGCAACAATATTTTATTTGATGCCAATGTGTTTAATTGTTTATCGTGTCACTGGATAATAATCGCTGAAGCGAGTTTGAATGTCATATTGCATACTTTTCTACCATATTGCACTGTAATGAGTTTCAAATCAATTGGAAAAATGAAATTAGAGATTAAAACTAAATGTATTTCGACGGATGGTCATTTTAACGAAATTATTTTTATAATTGCCATCTCACAACACATTGTGGTTAATGTTGTGCTGGTAATTTGTAATTTGTAAAGATATCGTAACAGGGAAGTATCGTTATTGTACTCAAGGTGGTATGCAGATTGCATACTTTTAGGCAAATCTCATTTCAAACAACTAAGTAAAATATAATTGCTCTGTACAGCGTTCTAGTTTGTTCGAATTCCAATTTTCTCAAAGCTTTTACTTAAATTGATGATTAAAGATTTAAAATTTATAAATGCACTACATCGCGTTTAGTAAAGTTCTAATTCCATTTGTAACTGATCCTTGTCACAGAAAAAGCTTCATTAATCGAACCACCAAGCAAAAGCACTCACATAGGAGACAGTTGATTAGCACTGCCCCATGGTGGACGTTGTCATTAGACTAACTGATTGTTATAAAAATAATATATTATGTGATACTTTTTTTGTTACTAATTTTTCGCTCTTACTATCTTGCTCATGGAAAGTAAATTCTACCACAAACACAAAATGGCTGCAGATGGGATTGAAGTGGTAGCATGTTTGTTCCACTTTCCAGGATTGCCTGAGCCCCAAATTAAATCCCCTAGAACCGGTGCGACGGTTTGCGTCACCCACAAACCACCCCGATCCACGGGTCCGGTGCCGGTATATTATCGTTATTATTATGTCATTTTGGGGAAAATTTATCGTGACAGCAATCGTTGGTATTAGTTTGATGGTTTGATGGTTGAACGCTCAAGGATCGGTTTGAGCCAATCGGTACGGAATGCAATCGATACGTTACGATACCCTGGAAGGTACAACCGTTCCGGAGCACCTCCGGGAATGAAACACGCAGGGGGTATACAAAGAAGGAGGTAGCCACCCGTTTTAGACTGTACTGCTCATTCCCCAAGGGAATGAGAAGTCCATGGTCACAAAGTGTACGATACACCGGGGGGAGACCACCATACTACTATCAATCGATAAGAATGCTCCCCTATTTTATTTTTTTGAGTGCCGAACCGAATGGATATACATAATGGAGGCATCGTGCTTGATTGAGAATAGAAAGGCAATTTTCCCTTCGGTGTTCCCGAATCGCTAGAGGGTCCTGGCTTCGTGGGAGGTCATTTTTGCATTTTTTGTGTGTTGTTTTTGTCATATGTTTTATGCTGTCCCTAACCTTATCGTCGGGGGTTTCCGTGCTGTGAGCTTTGGGGTATTTTCGTCGTTTCCCAAGTCACCATCAAAATCGATGGTTCGAACATGATTGACAGGAACGAGTAAACAAGGAGAACAATAGAGTGGTTCGCTACCCGTATACACTCACAACATTATATCAAGATACGCAAGGTAGCGCGATTGTAGCGGTGTAAAAGGATAATATACACACAGAAGAAAAAAACTGGGAAAGAAAACCGAACCACAAACAGCAAGGCAAGGATAAATATTTAATCGGTCACATCATAAACGCAAACCAGCCATCAACAATCAACCTATCCGGTTTGTCCGTGCTCTGGATGGGAACCTCCTCCTGGGAAGTCCAACGGCTGGAAGCTCATTTAGTGGAACTCGTGGCCGTAGCGAGCTCCGCACGGTGACCACACCGTACAATATTCTTGGAAACGACCCAAAATTTGATCAGTGAGATGCTCGAACGACACAACATGGTGGCGCTACGCAGCGGGACGGCACACAAGAAAAACAATGTCTTGCTTGCCCGACGGCTAGCGCCCCAAAGCAATCACCTCTTGCGTTAGTCCCATGTCAATTGATTGAATCAATTTGTGCTTTATTACTTTCACGCTTCATGCTTGTATCGGCAGGACATTAGACGGACCTTTGGGTGCTAGTGGAAAGTGTGTAAGGGAGAGCTATTTATTGTAACATTTTTTGTTTTGCTTCCTCGACGCACAAGCTTAACGATAATGTTTCGTTACATGAGGGTGTACACGATACGAGTTCACCACCGGTAAACATAATCAACCGAGAAAGCTCTGGGGTGAAGTTTTTTGGTTAATTTTCATTCGTTTTTTTCTGTTATGGAAGAATTATATAACCGTACGACAGCCATTTTAAAAACGCTATGAAAGCGATTGGCTACCTTGTTTGATGTGTTGATTGCATAACTTTAGGTGTTTTATTACGAAAAGTCACTACACTACTCAAGCCTATACTTTAGAGAATGCTGTTTGTATGACAATTAATGTTAATAAGGATCAATGAAATTTGCCTTATCGCCGTGGTTCTTCTAAAGAATTTCAGTTGTTTTGTACCTAAAATCGAATATTGGTCTGCTATTCAGAATACAAACAATGGTGGTTTTTGCTTAACAAATATAAAATCACCAAACCAGGACGAGGACATTTACTAACCAGCAGCAAGATACTTTAACCTTTACCTTTAATGTTTGGATTAGCGTCATGAGCAGAGAGCTTTCGTTTATAGGACAGCGTTCGGTACAGCGACTGATGGTGCCGGACAGTACCAAGCTTCTAATCGAAGTGGTGGCAAAAAAAATCCGGAGAGTCGTTTTCCCACGTGAGCATAGGCGAACAAAATTACACGAACTTTTACCGTCGAACGCCATTAAAATGCCCGATTCGCTGTTCGAAAAAGGGCATTCGGAAGGGAATGGACAGGAGTGGATAGGGAAAATGGCAGAACAACACCGTGCCAGAGTGCGGTACGACCAGTGGGACCGGCTAGCAACCTGAGGCGAGTTCAAAGGGAAACGAGTGAAAGCACACAAAAGAGAAAAGAACGAATCGGAATTGGAAAAACGGGGTCTCCAAGCTTTCTCCCACTAGGAAGCAGTTAGGAGAAGGAGTGGAGAAATAGTAGTTCCAGTACAGTAAGACTAGACTGTCCGTCCGTTCGCCAGTTGCCAGTAGTTTCTCCCTGCACGAGAGAACAACGCCATGCGCATTCGGGCTCTACAGTGGAAGCGAAATGGAAATCCGTCATTAAATTTAATAATAGAAATTGAATTTTTCCATTAAGAGTCGCCCGAGCCGTTCTTTCTGTTCGGCTGGCGCCTTTTGTGCGAACGGCAGAATGTCGTCGGGCGCAGGGAATATTTAGTTGATTATGTCCTGGGCGTATATCCTTTCCACTAGTTGCCGGGTTCGCTCTTCCGCTGTCCTATACCGCTCACGTGGTGCATTGTTGTGCTGCCGAGTGTCGCGAACAATCGTACTTACGGAGGAAGCACCGAATGAAGGAAAAGCTTTGAATCTTTTCCACCCATGCTAGAACAGACCGGTTGGAGGTCGCTTAGGTGTTGGGGGAACTTTCGTTCGACAGGATTCGATTACTGAGGTACCTCAGCTGTATGAAGCGGCGATGTGAGGTTTTGTTCGCTTTTTATGTGCTTTTGTTTCTTTCTTCCTGCACTCTTTAGCATGTGCTCGTACATCTGTGTTTTATTACTCATGAATATTGATGTACCATTCTGGTGGAAGATGCACTACACGAAGCAGCGACAGCGATGAGTTACGATTGCGACTATCGGAATCGGGAGCGCAGTGCACGTGGAAAGAAACAGAACAAAAATAAGTAGTAACACGGTGACGCCTTACGAACTCACATGCAATTTGCGGTGGCATAGGTGTCGGGACTTGTTTACTACAGTCAAACTGCAGAAACCGATTACCACTGGAAATGACTAAATCGTGACGTGAACAGTGGTAGTAAAATAAAGCTTTTATTGTATCGTTTGCGAGTCGCCCAGATTCGGATATATACAGCACAAAATCACCTTCGAACGATAAATACATTCGATCTTATTTATTCATTACTTTTACCACCAAACCGAACCGAAC
>STHB01000003.1:24450099-24486343 GCA_018908115.1 Anopheles rivulorum | reverse complement strand
GTATTATCCTGGTCTGCACCATTGTTGGTACTTTTACCACCCATGCTAAACACAACTTTTTCTCATTTCCCATTTCAGACTCTGAATCATTCATCGCTGTGTGTAGAAAAGAACCCGCACCATTCAACACTATCGAGTACTAGCGGCCAGTGAGCAACAAACAGCAGCAAACACGCTGCCAATAAGGATCATGACAGTGCGGAAAAATAATCTCCCCCATCGTTCGCTGTCCGCCATTGACCGTGCATGCTCCACCAGCACGCGGAAAAAAGCGGAATAAGAAACCGGTAAATTTTAATTAGCGTCCTATATTGGTGGGCAGCAAACCATTCCCCATTTCCCAGACAGAAACAGATCCATCACCCAATCATCCCATCAGTGTGTGGCAGAGTTTGCCGATCGGTAAAGGTGGTAATTAAAACCCGGCCAGCGAACGGGGGAAAATAGTTTCGAATCGAAAGGCGTACAAACGAGAGGAACCGTAGAAATCGGAAGCTGAATAAAGGCACGCTATTGTGATCTGTCCGCTACGGCACAAAAGGAGTTGGTCTTTCAAGACATTGTGAGTGTCTCGTTGTCCCGTTTGTTTGCCGTCTCCGGGCGAGAGCAACCATCGAAACATGATGCGAATTGTGCAAATTGTTTGGATGAGCTAACAATGATAACATTTTCCGTTCGTGCAATGGGAAAGTATGTTAGCAGGCGGCCACCAAGGTTTGCCCACGATTCATAGCACCAGAAAAAAACAAGAGCACCTGAGCGAAAGAAGCTGCGGACTAAAGATTTATGTTGTTTTTCTTGGTCTCGGACATGGTTCGATACGCTCCAGATGAAGCTTATTTCTTCTATCTATTGCCCAACTTCACCACCACATTGCAGGTGGATTTTCATTAAGTTCTTATGAAATATTAATTGGCCTAAGTAAAACTGTCACTGTCACTGACGGCGAAATGGTGTACCGGGAAGACACTCCGGGGGCTACCGCAAAAGCTGACCGAATGTTTGTCTCGGCTGACTATGTATTTGTTTATCCGTCCTGCGCTCGCTCTAGCCAGTCAGTTTCAATGGCAGCATGACGTGGTGCTCCGTTGTAATGTGGGAGCCGGAGCCATGCCTGCCGAAAACGAACGTCACGCGATTGGATGTAATTAAAACGAGTGAAGCTTCTGGTGGAAGCTTTGTGTTGTTTTTATATTTATATATCTTTGGTAAGGACAACAAGAAGGGAAACAACACAAACAACCAAACGCATCCTTCTCTCGGGCGATTGCGCACGTCACGCTGATTGCGTGAAGGGACACACGCAGGCTTGAATAATACCCGTGGGTAAAAGATAAGTGCGCCACAATGTCCCCCGTAGGGCACCCAATGTATCTCTGTGTTTTTTCTCATATCAAGCGATGGAAAGGGAGTTTTTGGTTCGCGATGGCAGTGGCAAGCGAATAGAAAACATTGGGAAACGAACATTACAAACACGCTGGAGTGCTGGCGATCGTGGGTAACGCAGGACGTGGAAAAGCCTGCCAGTTGAGCAGCTGTTTCGTAAGCGGATCAACGGGTGGAAAATCAAGCATTCTTTTCCCCAGCCACACATGGAGGAGTCAAAATGGGAGTAAAGTTTTACATAAACGTGTGTTAAGGTTACGTTGCTTGTTTGTTTAGAATTAGGCGAAGTTGTGTGGCGGAAAGATCAGTGCGTTAGTGTGTGATCATGAGTAAGGAAGAGAAAGAGAGAGAGAGAAAACGAGAGAGAGAGAAAGAGAGAGAGAGGGATAGAGAGAGAAAAAGAACGCCCTCGTCCATCAGCAATCAGAGCGTTTTTCTTTATCAGTATAATCAGGCAGGGTTAGGCAAACTACTTTATTGTCCTATTAAAAATATTAATGATATTTTTGTTAACTAATTTCGAATTTTTAAATATTATTTAAACATAATAATTTGTGTTTATTTATTTCTGGATTTCATTTACTTGAATGATTTAAAGTTCTTCTTTCGTCAAATAGATTTATTATTGTTCATAGATTAGTTTGCATAACAAACTAATGTTAGCGATGCATTAAGGAAAGCTAAATTTTCTTCTAAGCCCATGTTGAAACAGAGCTTACCAATCCCTGGCGTAAGGTGTAAGATCGTGTGCGTGAGTACTATAAATTAAGGAAGATAAAAATGGCTCTGTTCGCAATGTTGCAGCGCGAAGGGACAAATAGAAACTCCAGGTTCCACGCACAGATAAGACACGCGACTGCGGCTAGAGTTGGGGGGGGGGAGATTTCAAGGGGGCTTGAAGCGAGGATGATGCGATAACAGTTCTCCTGCCTTTCTATCATACGAGCTCGAATGTCAGTTCCCGATTTCAACCGTTTAGTCACTAATCAGTCGTGTAGCCTCGCGTATCCCAAGTGTCGTCTCCGTTGGTTGTGGTGTTAAAATAGGAAATTTTTACGTATTTTGTGTATGAGTTAAATGAAAAGTGTTTTTTTAAAAACGAGTGTCTAAATTAGGAAGCGGAAATAAGTGTATATAGGTAGGTTAGAATAATGCATCCTTTATGTGGAATAGCTGCATAAATCGTAATAGTTAACCTCTATAAAAGTGTTTAACGTTTTATAACACTATCTCTAAAAACGCATCGTAACGTCCACATGAAATCCCAATCCCAGCGATACCTATTACCAAACATGTGTAAAGCGCAAATAGAGAACCCTAAGAAATTCACTCCAACAAAAGGCCCATATTCGTCCATGCTCACAGTACGCCCGGTTTCATCAGTGCCCCGGCCCTTGTTTATCTTAGATAAGAAGTTCACCTTTTTTTCGTCACTCCTTCCACTCATTTCATATATTTTCTTGTGCCTTGTTCTCTTTTGCTTACAGCGATCGCGCGTTATCTTCCCGACACGGCCGTGCAAGTGTGTCGTCCCACAGCGCTAGGAAGAAGTCGGTCACTCAACAAGTGTTTCCGTTGGTGCGAAGCGTAAAGTGTTGTAGTGCTGTACATGCAGCAAAGTGTGCGTTACCAAAGCGTTGGTAAAGGTTTGCGCAAATTAGAAAGCTAGCCTATCCTTTGACGAGAAAGGGGAAAAGTTTAAAGCCTTGGTTAAGGTGCGTTTTACGTGTGTACGTGTTTATATATGTATGTGAGTGAGGGCGGTTGTAGTGATATAAGTGTAAGTGCGTCCGTGTAGATCCGATTCTAAGCGAAATCCTAGCATTTCGTTGCGGGAAATTCATTATCCGTGTGTGACGCCATTTCCCTGCTCAATTCCCCATCGGTTCATTCCAACTTCCGGTGCCGCGTGTTATTTCCTGCTCGTATCGTTAGTGTTGCGGTAGGAAGCTCCTCCGCGGCATCCCTATTCCGGCAGCATCGTGTTATCGCCACCACTAGCCCGGGAGGCATCCGCCGGTGTCCGGTTCGGTGTACCGTTGATATCCGCCACGATGCTGAATTCGCTCGAGGCGCTCGCGGGCAAGATTTCGCCCGGTTCGGGCAAAAATTCGCCCTCCACCCCGAATGGTACCACCACGGGCGAGCTGATCGACAGCAATGGCAACAACAAGTTGCTCAGTGGCTACCATCTGCGGACCAAGCTACCGTACCAGAAGCCCGGTCTCAGCAACAACAACAACAACTGCAACGTCGTCAATAATACACCGGCCGCGGCAGGCATTGTACCGGGCGGTGGAGGTGGTGGTGGTGGTGGTGGCGTAGGCATTGGCGGTGGTGTTCCGCTGCCAGTCGGGTTGCTTAGTCCGCAGGCGGTGGCCATGCTCGGGGTCAGCAGTGTTGCCACCAGCAACACTACTGGCAACAATGGCAGCAGTAGCAACAGTAGTCTTAGCAACCTGAACCCCACCAACACCGCCGCCGTTGCCACCGCGAACAGTCATCGAACCGCGAACGGGACCAGCGACGCCATGATCGTGGACGACGTGCAGATGATGGGCGTATCTTCGAAAGAAAAGTGAGTGAACCCGCTGCTTTGCTATCTTCATATCATGGTGTGCGTGTCACATTTTTGTGGCTGAAATTGGTTTCAGGTTACGATTTTGTCGAGCACTTTTTTCCATACAGAGCATTGTTTGCCTAATGCAAGAGTTGGCAGGAGAAACGGGAAGATTTGTGGAATGACGAGAGATGTACACAGGTTAGAGGACTCGCTCATGGGAACGGACACACTCGGTCGCAGATAAGGAAGATAAATGGGCCGCATTGAGTGTGTGCAGATAACGCGACGTGTCGCATTGTAGTGAGGGGTGGATTAGTCTCGAGAGTCACTCGATTGCGTCAACTTGACAGGTTCCGAGTGATGGAGTTGAAGAGAAAACTGTACACTGCATGAGACAGCTCCCGTTCTGACGCATTACGACTTTTTTTTCAATTACGACAGAGAGATCCACTGCCGCAAGAGAATACATAATCGAAAGCTATGAATCGAATCTCAGCTATTCCGGTAGTTTTTAGCTAGAAGTGCGATTATTCCAGCTATGAAAAGATTCATGTGGGTTTTTAAACCAAGAATAAGAAGATACTGAAATTCTTTAACAAATGTAGAATTGTGAATCTTTGATCAGACAGCTGAATGGACAAATAGAACTGTGAGAACTATTACGACATAACTTCCTAATGTATGCCAACCCAGCAGTCCATCAGTTCTCCCGCAACCAGATAGTAATTTCCAAGCTAATAAATCCAAACGACATCCAAAGAAACATTAGCGACAGTGATTAACACTCTTCCAATCGATAGCGACTTCGTGCTAGTGTTTGGCAGAAAACTTTTACTTTTACTACCGGCACGGGCACGAACTGCCACATTCGGCGATGCCTATCTCAGTAGCTGTCTGTCTGACAAGACACAACCAACCAACAACGGAAACTCTATTCTAGCATGCTTCCAGAAAACGGAAAACAATAATCATAATTCCGACCGAAAACTTTCCGCCACCGCTCACCGTTCGGGACTCCAAGTCCGAAGAATCGTAACGAGACATTTCCGACGACACCATGGTGCACGCGGGCGGTGACATTAGTGCTGCGGAACCGGAGCGAAGAAGAACCACAAAACCGCATCTATCGCAGTTAAAGCGACGACCACCTTGTCCGAAAGGGCCCTCTTGAGAGGTGGACTTTCTGGTCGGAACTTTCTTTCAACTCTCACACGCTCGCGTGTGTTTGGTTCTCTCAATTCCTGCTTCATAAATCGGATTGATGCGATAAGGAGGTAGCGGCCCTAGGACAGGCACGAGGATACGCGACTTCCATTGTGCCCCGTTGGGGCACAGGCAAAAGAAGCGCAAGATAATGAATTAGGTCGAGCAGAAGTTTCACTCTTGCCGATCTTCGCACGAGAACGGGGGTTCGGGTTGATCCATGAAGACAGAGCACAGGGGTATGGTCACAAGTCCATCATCAAGGCCGGGTTTTATGAACGTGGTTTGTCCCCGGAGGCTACTAGCTACGGGCCGGGTCGCCATTTTATGCGACGAAAACTTGAACGCACCAAACAAATCTAATGCTGATGTTTTTACCGTGTTCGCTTACTGTCACTTCCTTGCCTGACGAACGCTTGGTCTGGTGGCCGTAAAATTTTGGACGCTTTATGTGTCCTTTTCGGTAGTCTTTTTTTCGACTGTTGTTTGTGTGGGTTTTACGACCTTTCACATGAACCACGCTGTCGTTATGCATTCATTGGATCTTTTGAACGATTTTGTTCTTCTTCTGTGCCGTTGCTGGAACGGAACATCGAACATCACTGACGTAACCCTTAAATCGTGGGACAGTTCCGCAATGTCTGCACCAATGTATGCCATGAACTCACAAAAAGACCCTGGCGTTTGCCACCAGGTTGTGCGATGCAATGGTACGATAACAATGGATGATGCATGTTCTGAAGTTCTTCCTCTCCGTGCGTGCCCTACTCGGAGTTCGACAACTTGGTTGTACTCCACCAAGTGAAGTACTCGTTTTGATTCATAAGTTCCGATACCTTCCTGTTGTCCTCTCACCTCTGTTAGTTTCACCTTCCGGCAAAAGATCGATGGAGAGATCAATTTCATGCTGGAGGGAAATCAAATGCATACTTTTAGCCAGAGCAACGCCCTTGTAGTGGCTAGCAACGATAGCATTATCCCGTACGGCTCGGCCAAACTCTCCAGCGACAGTGGTCAGTGTGCACATTACCAGTGTTACTGATGACCAGCGACATGCCACTGCAACAAACAGTACTCCCAACAACGGCAGCACATTCGACTGTAGACCGTTGCATTTGGAAATAATAATCAGTAAAGCCTCATAATGATAGCAATAATAATTCCTCCTGCTCCAGACGGTTCCACTATTCGATTAGATCTATCGACCGTGGACACTCCACGAATTCGTGGTCATCAGTAACTCCGATAGTCCACTCCCTTCGCCTTAGCTGTCCCAGCCCGAGCAAAACCTTCGCATACGGTGGAGAGTGAGACACATTTCGTGTTTCGTTGTATCAGCCATCCACGGCACAGCCTGGTGGATGGTCCACCGGTTCGAAAACCCTACAGCGACGTGCAGGACGTTTCCAGGACAATCCGACAATCGTGCTAGTGTTGTGTGCGTCCAGATAGCACAATCATTTGTGGCATCTCTTCACCACCGTGAACCGGCCACCGACAAAGTTAGTCCATTTAGTTCGATCGGCTTTCGGTAGTTCTGATGTTTTGCACCGCATACCGACTGCCGTATGTACTATATCTCCACCAGCCACAAAAGACACCTGTCTCGCTGTATAGCAGTTGCACGTATGACGCGACGCAAGGGGAAGTGCGCTCTGTGCGAGCGCAAATAGTACGTCGCACCGGAATAACTTATGTGCGCGTTCTCGACATATCGGAAGGCATGGCAGGGCATTCCGTGCCGTGTATTTCTGGCGTGCTTTTGTTCCGGGCGTGTTTCGGGACGGGCACCTTCAACACACGTACACGCCGGCGTATTTTCGCCCGGCATTATTGCTGTCATGTGGCGGCGAGGCGATTCAGCGTCCGACAGCGTTGAACGCACTACTAGGTGGTTTGTGTCGCACCGCTGGAGGTGCGCTTGGTACGGAATCAATAAATTTACGATATGACAGCGATATGAAAACATATGTAGATTTTATTACTACACAAGTGCTCACATGTGTGGGTGGACGATTGGTAGCAATGTTTTTGCCGGCCTGAGTACCTATCTCTCCACACAGGCACATCTCTTCCCATCTCGACGGGAGCCACTTGAATTTCGATGCATTTGGCGACACGTTCTCTTCGACACCGAGCGCACACACAGTTTCTCATTCCCCAAAGAATCGCTCTGAATACACGGCCGCTGATTGACACTTTCACTCGAATGACAGTACACACTCTGAACAGGACGTCATTTGGTGTGGGAAGCGGAAGCGTTGGATTGAAATAGCGACGCTCGGTGCTTGATTGAATGGTACGTACACACATGCAGACTGTGCACAGGGTGGCCAAAAACCAGCTCCACTTCCCAACTCTCAGGGACTTTCCAGGGAAATCTATTCCCAAGGTTTTTAGCGTTCCCCGCTTTCTTTATCCTGGTACATTTTTAGACTTTTAAAGCAGAGTACTTTTTTTGGGGGAAAAGCGTCACACACGTGCTCGGTGCGAAGGTGGGCAAAAAGTTTATAACGAGTTTCTTCAGGAAAAACTCCTCACTAATGGCACCTGTTTTGGAATAGCTGTTATGGATGGCAAAAACCTGGGCGAGTGGAAATTCTATTCCAGAGAATAATAATTTCCTCTTCACATGGGATTTTTTTTATCTTAAAACTCTTCTTTTTACTCCTGTTTTGTTGAGTTTGATAACACATAATGTACGCCACATGATTACAGTTGAACGCACCATTTCGCCGAAAAAAGGCTCCCGAACAGTGATCAGCAGCATTGAGATGTTTTTAAAAGGGTTCAATGTTAGATGATCACAAATTTGTTATTCTTTGTGTGAAACCAGGCATCTTGTCATGTTCAGAAGAGTTAACTTGAACTCGATTTGAAACACAATTATGCTGAATCTTTTAGGGGTGAATAATTATTCAAAATAGCGCATTGCAGCAGAGAGCTAAAATGAACCAATCATCATAAAATACTGATTAGGCCGCAAGATTCATTCGCATGTCGAAGAGCATTTTTTTCCGGTCATTTCATAAAGTATGGAGCATTGCATCAAGTAATTCTAAATGAAGACCCCATTTAGCAAACCTCCTCGAACCGCCCTTAGTTCTCCTTACTCTCTTTGGGGCTTATTTTTACGGATGGAAAAGATCAGGAAAAAGTCATTCCTGCTACAACTCTGTTTATTGTACTGATCAAGTCGTAGGAAAGTGCGATGAAGAAAGTCACCGGAGCAACGAAAAAAAAAAATGAATCTTCTGGTACCTCCCGGTCCTTACAGCTTTGCTTACTGGGTCATGGGTGTTTTTCTTGTTTTCTTTTTTGTTTGTTGTGCTTTTAACTGAGCCGTCCGACCAGCAACAACACTTCCATCGGTGACATTGGGTGAGTTTGTTTACCCATCCCGAAACGAATCCATTGCTGCTGGCTGGCTGCCTGAAACATGCCCAGCCATCGTATGTGCGGATAGAAAGAGAAAGCATTTGCATGAATAAGTAAACGGGCCGTTTGCTTGTTGACGCGCGCAGCAACCGACCGGTCGACGATGCAGGCAGGCGTTGTGGCGATGCTTGCCTTATCAAGGATGCGGTCATGCTTGCCGTGACGTATGTCCCAGTGGAGAAGATTCCGCACAAGAACGACAGCAGCAGTAGCAGGAGTAGCACTTCTTCGAAAAACTCTCGAACCATCCCGTCACCACGAGCACGATAGATTCAAGCCGAAAATTCCAGCTGATTATTTCGTGAGCTTTAGCACCTCTATCCCTCCCACCAGTCCACCCCTCAGTGACGGGAGCGTATTGGACCACGCACCTGGTGGGAAGGATAAGAAAACAGAGCAAAACCATCTCGACTCATTTTTACCTTGATCAACTTAATCCAGATGAATGGAGGACGGCCACCAGCCGGATTTCATCGGCTGCCTTCATCGTTGAGCGCATTCTCCGCTAAATAATTTACATATTTTTGTGCAGATCCTGCCACCAAGCGGGACGATGGGATGTTTTTTTTTCGCGTGTGCGTTGCCACCGTCCACTACTAGCTCTTTGGATGTTTTTCCTACCATTTTCGTGTTTGTTTTCATTTTTTCTTTTGCCTTCTCAACAAGAGGATGGACTCAGGGTTGCGTTCTGCGGATTCATGCAGATTTTTTACCGCATCATTCGACCGGGCTACGTACCGGGTGTACGAGGGCTGAGGCTTAGCCGATTTGAGGCCTAAGAAAAACTTACTGGCGAAAATCTCACGCCCAAGCACACCTTCTTCGCACCGGCAGTGCCAGTGACGGTGACGATCTGCCGAACGCTTGCGATGGTTTGATTCGGTACTCCAGGGGGCAGCCGGCAAGTGTCCGGGAGACAAGAGTTGTTTCAAAGTTGAAGAGATTATGTTTCTGTTGGTTTTTTTTTGGTTTGTGTGTACGGAAAGACCATTTTCCATCCGTTGTTCAACCACCCCGGTAAGACTGTTTGACGCTTGAGTTCCTATCGTTGGGCGGAAAATCGAATGAAAATCAAAGCGACCATCGAACGAACATGGATTTTCTGACGTTGTTATTGTTGTTGCTCCTTTACCAAAGCTGTTCATTTGTGAATCAGTTCGGCAAAGTAAGGAAAGGAATATTTTGCTGTACAAAAAGATGGGTGCCCAGTACCTTACTTGCTGGGGTCTGGCAGACGAGTCGTTTTGTCGACCCATTTTTCCGGAATACCAACGAAGCAAAAAAAAAACCGGAACCCGATCCCCGGATTTGACGTAAAATCGTACCAAGGAAGAGGAGCAAAATGCTAAACGAAAGTCACAACCGGTCGCCCATTTCTTAAGGAAATGATGGAGAACGCAGCACTGGTGGTGATTTACATACATTATTGTGTTTTGTTCGATGGAAATGATGTAGCGGTTTTTGGGGCTTTTCTTTTGCAGGCACAATTTTTCTCTGATGCCGAAAAGATACGATTTTTTCGCTCTCGTTTTTTTGCATAAAAACGGTTGTTCTTGTTGTGAAAAATGGTTAATTTTTTCTCTCTCTCCCTCTCTCTTTCTCTGCCTCGGTTGTGGTTATGCTTTTAGCTCGTACCATTCTTTCAAAGTATTGATAAACGGTTGCGAGATTAATGATAAAAGTGGTGTGCAGCCATCCGCTAATCCCACATAAGCCAGTGAAGGATTAGAGGGATATTTCGGTGTAACATCATCCCGTCCGATGGTGGGCCCCGATCGTGCCGTAGCAAAATTGAAAGCGTCAATCAAGATGATAAAGATTGCTGTTTTTCTCGGTCAATCCCCGTTGAATTTGATTACGGCTTCTTCTTATTTTTTCGGTTATTCTATCCGGAAGGAGATGAGTCAATAGGGCGTTGGAAAAAACCTGGGGAAAGGTTTGATACCGTAGATGATAATCCTTGGTTTTACACGATGCTTGAGAGTGAGAGCAAACATTCGGTTGGACGATACGGGAACAAGCAAAAAAATAAAATACAGCGTGTCTAGCGTGAGACTAGACAGAGGAACAAAAAATTATAAACCACTTGACCTTGGGGAAATTCATTTTGACAGATTTCTAACAAAGTAAAAGAAGCAAAAAAAGCCATTTAAGCCGGCTGAGAATGATGAAATTGGATGGAAAATTAACTCGCATCCTTAAAGGATGAAACATAAATTAAAATAATATCCTTTGGAAGAGGTTGATGGACTTATTATCCTTTCTTGATTTAAATTGAGCAATTTTCGTGGAAGAATTGAATTACATTTTCTAAACGCTTTGCGTGCCAGAAGCCCTGAGCTTTATAGTGTGACATCGAATCAGAGTCGTAGTGAGTCGATCTAAGAGAAGAAGGAAAAACAAAAAAAAGAATTCAAATTCCATGTCCATTTTGAATGGAAAGTGAACCGGAAGTAACAACCATTTTACCCTCGCTTTTTACGTGTCATAACAGCTGACCCTTGTACATTTGTGCGGGCACGTTCCACTTTTCGGGATCAAGCGTGTTTTCCCTCTGCAGTGTTGTCCGCATCGGTTGTACAGCGTAGAAACCAAGACAATTTGCCATCCGTTCCAGGACACCGAGCGAGACGCTGAGCCTGGGCCTATACCTGACAATGCCCGCTTCTTCTCAGTAACCTCCTCTGCTAACCTTCTTCTGATGAACTTCTGAGTCTATCCTTCGGTGTTCGTTCAACAGCACATCGGTATGTTGGGTATCCTTTTGTGCTCAACCGAAATAAACTAAACTCTACATGACTTGAATTCGACCATTTCGAACAGGCTGTTGGCATGTCGTTTGTGTGACTGTATGTGTGTGTAAGTGTATGTGTGTGGGTCGCCTAAACAATCTCTAGCGAAGAATACATGGGCAATAATTCTTGAAAGCAAAAAAAATAATCCGAACATCCAGAAATTGTGAAGGAATGGCGCGTACAAAATAGTAACGTTCAGGTTGACCAGCAGAAGCAGGAAAATAAAAAATAAACCCGCATCCAACGCATCGCAATAGTGTAAGAGAAAAAGTATTGGAACGAAAAAAGAAAATGGTACCTGTTCTCCCTTCGAACACAAAAGCCCTGCGATTCGGTGCCGGTTAATCGTGTCCGGTTGGAAGAAACTTCACCGGAAACATACCCAGTCCCGGTCCCGGCAGGGCTGCTGTCGCTCGATTTCTCAACCTCGATAGGAAGCGAACATTTCTGACTGGCAACTGTTACTCGGACAACCAGCACGGTAGCAACACGGTCCATTGACGTACACGGCCTGGGCCCGTTTAACGGCTAATCTCGGGCTAGGAAGACTAATACCCGGATACCCGGAGCTGTTACTAGATGTCCCGGCCCGGCAATGGCAATGGTCTGCTGTTGGGTTTGCAATATTTACCTTCGTAAAACATTGCAATCGATCGAATCGCCACCACACCGTGCTGTTATGCTCCCCGTCCAATGTCAAGAACGCCTTGGAATTCTAGTGCTGACCAATCTGGCAACGGCCTCCTCCTTCCATCCACCAAGGTTGATGGATGAAAAATGCTCGATTTGGAAAAGGTGTAATCGCCTTTTATTTCCCACCGTACCACAGCGCGGACTGGCCAATGGACATGACTCTTTGGAGTCGTAGCGTTTGGACCAGATCTTCCCACCCGTCTCCTCCAAAGTTCTAAGCCTCTGAACGATTCTGATCAAACGGGTTCCTTACTTTGATCCATCGACTCCCAGACACGACGCCGGTTGTCGGGTTCTTCTCTCTGGTGATAAATTTTCATCATTTGTCGTCCATTGAGTGGTGGTTAGTCGATTTTTCATCCATCCAACCGGAGACCCGGATATGGGTTAGGGTTGCTCCCTCGTGGGGTAGTGGAGATCCCTTTCCAATCCCTACGCCCCGCTGCCAGAGCGGCAACATTGAGTTCCACACCTTGTTGACGGATGAGTAGGAGGTAAAAGTATAAAGACTAGTTAAAGGGCACACTGAATGAAGGGCGGCGAACGTTTTGGAGCTAGAACCGAACCGAACGTCAATGATGAGAAGCCCACACGAGAACGCCATGTATGTCCCAGTGGAGCTGGGCAAACAATCGAACCGAGAGTCGGGAGGGATTAAATCAGAGATCATTCAGTGACACGTTTCCCCTTGCTTGCTGTTGCTTGGTCGGTGATTTGGGCAACATTTTGAAGATCCCACATGGGATTGATAGCTTTTGATTCCCATCACTGAGTTGAGCGGGAGATTATTCCAAGAACTGTACAATTCTCACCCTTTTCCGATTTCTGCAACCAACTTTTTTTGTGTTCGTTGCGGAAATAAGGGACGACACATCCGCATCACATAACTGTCAACTGACTCAGCTCTAATGTTCCGGCCCCCGGTACCATGAGCTCCTTTTGGCGGCAATTATTTTTGATAAATTATCTGCAAACCCCTCGATGGATGGATGGTTTTCGTGTGTCTTATTGCGAACGGTCAAACGATAGGTCTATATCTGTGACAGACCATCCCCATTTATGTGAGGACAAATAGGCCGTTGATGGTTGTTTCGGAAGAAGGAGAGAACGAACCAACAAAAAAAAAAATGCCAGCCTGATTCGAAAATCGGCTGATGGTTGCGAATTTATCGAGAGGATAGTTCTGCTGACGTGTGCGTGTATAGCCGATACATGAAATGTTCGCTTGATAATGGCCCTACTAATGGTAAACGCCTCAAAGGGTAGGTCGACGATTTGGATTGCTGACCTTCGGAGATTTTTTTGTTCTTTTCCCTTCCTTTCTGTATGTGTGTGAAAAGTTACCTTTCTGAGTTTATCGACGATTTGCCCAAAATCAAGTCATTATTGGAAGCCATGAACCGAGTCAATCCGGCATGGTATGGTGGTTAGAATTGAATGTAATCGGAAGTTTGTTTTCAAAACGGAAACGTTATAATGTTGGGAAGGGATATTTTGTTGTTGTGTGCCTTCCACAAATCGAAGATGTCCCTTTCGATTTTGTTTAGATGATATTGCACGTTGATCGTAATGGGGGAGGAGAGACAAATATAATGATCTACTGCTACTAAATCCGGTCCGGGGTTTATAAATTGTTCCCTGGGAAGAATTGACAAGGGCTAAAACGATCGTAGGTAATGTGCCTTTTGCAAAAAAATAAAACTGTGATAACTTGTGTGTTATATACTATATTACGTTGTGCCTAAAAGTATGCAACCAGCGGAGCAGAACAGGTCTGTTATGTAATTTAATTAAAAAAACACTCCAACCGTCCTTCAAATAACTATTCAAATTTGTTTTTCTTTCTACTACAAACATTTTTCCTGGAAGGAATCCATCGTAAAATACAACATCGGCCAAACTTTTATCTACTTCGCTCAATAAAGCAAGAAGCCTTGAATGGGGCAACAGCCAAAGATGCGGTCCATCGTTAACCGCATTGACTCACCGCCGCACCGATGCTGTTCATTGGCCACTTAACGTATGAGGTTTCATTTAATTAGTATGAACACCAGAATCTCGAATGCTTCTGCACTTCCTAGAGCAATCTCTTTTAGTTGTTATGTTGCTGGAACTCATATCGATGTTGATTTTTTTCCCTACTCCAGACCAATATTCGTCTCGTTCGGGCACATCAACCCAATCACAAAGTTTGACCGGGTGTTGTGTGTCGAACGAGAAGTAAAGAAAAAGGTTGTATATATCCCAATTTGAGCTCTACACCATGGATGACTGATAAGTGTTGGTTGATTTTCATCACTATATCCGGTTCCAAGCTGACTGCCGTGGAGAGGATTCCGGTTCCGTGCTCGAACGCCAACACCATTCGGCAATGCAATCCAATTCTGATTGCGCATACTGCAGTTCCGCAGTGTCTCGGAATCAGCACAAGTGCAGACGGGATATTCGGTCTGCCATTCGCTCGGTCTCGTTCCAAAAACAGACGGCCAAAGATCCGAAACTAATCACCATTTCAAACAACCAACGTCATGTGTTTTATATAACCGTCGCAAGTGGCTCTTCCTAACAAGTGTGCAAATAAGCCGTCACCGGCCGTCACCGGTTAGGCCAGTTGATGTGGTTCATCCCTGCCGAAATGCTACCATTGATCCGAAGATCTAACGATACTCCAAAATCCCGCTCCATTTGGTGTCGCGTCTGCGGTTTCTGACGGTTGCTTCGGTCGTTTAACAAATTGTTTCGCAGTCGCATCGCCACGGTATGATTCTTGGCGCATCGTGATGCTACAAGCTGTTGGAGCGAACTCACATCTACGGTGGCTGCTGTTGAACAGTTCATTAAATCACGGCAAGTGCGCCCACTGGACAACAACCATCCGCAGTAGCAGTACGCATTTGGGCAAACGTAATTATCACACGTACATGCGAGGAGATGATGTCCGATGATGTAATTAAGACTTTCTGGTCACAACATCCGCTCCAGTTCGTCCCTAGCAATTGTAGCAGTGGCGATAGCAAGCGTGGTATACGACACGTGTTGAGAGTGATTCGTCAAGCGGGACAAGATGGGCTTAATAATACTAGTATGATCTTACAGAAATCTTCGCATTATGAGTGGACGATACTATATTTAGCACAGAGCATGCACGCATGAAATATAGCTACGATATGTTTATTCGGTAAAAATATCCCAAAAGCATAGCAAAAAATAAACATAAAAGAATCGTTTCTATTTGACTTTACCTTGCTACTAATCGGCACTTCAACCCTTGCGATGAGTTTCATTAAATAAAGTTTAATTCACAAAACAAACATTCGCCATCGGTAGTGGACGGTCGGACACTTCATTAGTCCCGCCAGTCCGCTAAAGTATACCATCATCATGATCCATGATTCAGGGGTTTCCAATTCCGACCATGCGCTGCTCTCACCAACAGCTCGAAACTGACAAACAGGAAACTACGGGGCTATTTCTCTCCAATTAGTAAAAACGATGACAGAACCGTGAAACAAAAAAGAAAAACACTACCAAACCGGTGTTAACCTACACAATATCCCTCTCACAGACGGCGAAAAGGAAAGTCATGGTACTCGAAACAAAAAACTGAAAACGTGGAAAAAGGATAAACGAATTATTATTTGCATAAATTACAATGAACTTGTAGCCTAACCTTGGTGGAGGGTTAGCGGGCGGGCCCAAATGTCGGTGGCGGTTGGCTGACGGACGCAACACGTCCATCACAAAAAAGTAGCCAATGTGCGTGTAGGTTTTCATTGTTTGTGGAATAAATTTTACCTGAAATGAGTAACGCTATACCGACTTCGAGCCCATTTTTTGTGGTTTTTTCATGATGGAAGTTAGAGTACGTCATGTCGCACACGCAAAGGATTGGTTACAATGTATGTGGTTGGGGGATTGGAAAAGGGTTCTGGTTGTTTCATTCAAAGGAAGGTTTTCTTTCGAAAGAATATTCAATGGACTTATGTTGAGTTTGTATGTAATATTTTTTAAATATTTATATGAACCCTTTAAACAATGTTCATTTTTCTATGTGGTAAAAATTTTACTTAAAAGTAACGAAAACCTGTATAGCACAAATTAGCATTTACTACATCCAGCCAACATGCAACATACCACAATAAACATTAAATGATAAAATTTCCCTAAATTTAGGAGCCCTTTGAGCATTAAAGACTCTTTTGGCATCACAAATAATGTTTCCATTAAAGTATGCAATCCGCACATCAAATTATTCGTTTTAATGTTGTTTAGATTTGACGTGCACGTCTTTCAATAGTGATTTGGTTAAGTATGGGGGACATGGAGCTATTAAATACGTGAAAAATTATCTTAAAATTGCACATCAAAATGTAAAATGGTTTATTACATTTAAAGAGTTTTGCAAGTCGCTTATGTGTAAGCTTTCCTCTTTAACATGTTGTTCCGACATTCGGACTATCCAAATGAACTGAAGTCATCATTCCGCGCTGCCACTGTCATATGTTAATGTCAATGGCAGCACTGACAAGACGTTTGACGAAAACATCCGATGATGGCATAACTTTCCCATGCTTTCGGATGCTAATGAGGTGGATCTCCAGCGCCGTTCGAGCTGCATCCACTTGATAAAGCCTTGCTACGCGAGCCTACTGAAGTTCGTCCAGGACAGCAAAATAACTTCCTGTCAATCGTGTTCCTACAGGTCTCTGAGTCCAGGACGGACTACACAGGGGCAGACCAAAGAAAAAAACAACAAAACAAACAACTTTACCCCATTCTGACGACTCGTTCCTCATGACGCTCTAGGGAGAACGGAACAAAAAACTTTTTTTCCCCTTCAGCAACACTGGAACACTAGCTGATTGTGTGCCACTGTGCCAATGTGTATTACTGTTCGTACGATGCGCCAATAAGGGACATGGTGCAAAAAGCGTAACCGTAAAGATTCCTCCGATGGCAGGAGCTACCGAAGTTTTGACGGCACACAAAAAGTTTCGCTTCCACGATTGCTCGCTTTTTTGACTGGCGTTTTCACCGCGTTGCCCGGTTGCGGCTTGCTTTCACTTTCGCGGTGTCCCTCGGCAACCCCGGGGACGGGCAAACGCTTCCTAAGCTGTCTTCTATTTTTGTTTCCGCGTTACTTCTTCCCGCACGGTTTATGGCCTCCCATGATTCACCCATGGGGCTGCCTCAATTAGCATAACGAGTCTGATGTTTGCTGATTAATTTTCAAACTGTGCCACGAGGAAAAACAGTCACCCCATTTTGCCAGAGTTTCTCACCATTCCCGAGCAACGTTACTGTTCCGTCCGTTTTGCGCGTGTGTGTGTGTGTACAAGGTAAAAAAAGTCAGAAAAAGTCACCAAGGAAAACTTCCCATCCTTAAAGGTTACGTTGTGCTTCCATAGGCAAAAACCGGCCCATGCAGCCCATACAGCAGGATGATCCCAAAGGACTTTCCAGCCATCGTTGGAGTTGGACAAGACGCCAAACATCCGGCAAATGACGTGTTGAAAACTATAAATTTCGAAATAATTTCCGATTTTGCGCTTTTTTGTTGTGACTCGCCGGCGGATAACCATCGCGGCCAAAGCTGACCAAAAGCTAACAGACCATTTCCTTGCCGGTTCGGCAATGCGGCCGGGCTCGGGCGACGAATTTTCCGCTACGGCTCCACCGGTGTCCGGAGACGAATGAGTTCCGGTCGTTACCCTTGTCCTAAATTTACGTAATTGTGGCACGCGAACGACCCACCAACTACAGAGGGCAGAATGGTAGGCTTACGTTAAACGCACCGTTCGCCACTACGAACTTGCACGTGACTGATCTTGACTGGTTCAGCAGAAATTAGTATTGGAGGCAATTGTCTTTCCTCCAGCGGTTGGTTCGCGTGTCTTTGGCTCATAGTGCGTCATTTACGAGTTTCTAGCATTTATTTTTGCGGAAGAAGTAATGGCAAACTGGGAACTGGAGTAGTAGGTTGAAATAATGTTATTTTCAATTATGCTGGTGGTGTTGGGATGTGTTATCAAATGAAGAAATACATCAAAACCAACCGAGAAACTTAATATCTATCTACTCACACTCTACTTTCACACATTTTAATGAAGTTCTTTGAAAGTAACTTTCCGTAAACACCGAACCCTTGGTAAAATTCTTTTCTCTCGGGTACAACAATAACATTTGCATTCAGTTTTGTCCTTTTACATATACAGTATCCGACTTAAACCCGTTTCAGTTTGCCTTACTACCAGCAAAAAGGGGCAGACGAAAGTTAGGTTACCAACGGTCAGAAGAAAGCTAGTAATCCTCGAACAAAACCCACGGGGGAAAGAAAATGTTTAAAATTATCGATAATTTATGAAACGATCTCCGTCCTTTTTTTGCCTCCCACGTATACTGCTCTCGGTTTGGCTCGTTATCGAAAAGTGATAGTGACAGTACGCAAAGAAAAACGGAACAGATAAGAAACGCACCAGAGCACAAACACTAAGGAACTAGAGATCTTTTGCAGGAATAAGTTTTCCATTCTTCAACCAATAAACGAGACTACCCTTACGGCTAGCTGCTCCCTGTGGAGAGTAAAGTCTTGCGAAATGGAAATAAAAAAGGATAACTTTCTCGGAATGCAAAGCGTACGGATAAACCAATAAGAAGACATGATTTGAATGCAGTTTTTTGGGGAAATAAAAGGTTTCGTTTATCGAACGTTGGTGAAAACGAAAAACTGTAACATAATGCGGAACTTTTTTTTGTTTTGAAGTTAAAAAAAGAATAAAGAAGTTCTTTTGGAATGCAAATAAAAATCTCGGTCCAAAGAACTTTACCTTATTTCATTCTCTTTTGATTTGCTCCGTTTAAGTCATGCGAATGGGGTAAAACAGATGATAATGAATGTAGCAACTAGTTTAGTGTTTAGGGGAAAATACATCAAATAAATCATATAAACCTACAATTATATAAAACTAATACTTAAATTGATATGGAACTACAATCGTTTGGATAAAACGCCTACATCGCTGCAATACTTAATACATAATTGGTTCATTTTCCATTTTAGCGCTGATAGAAGTTTATTAAAGCTGCTAGAAACGCACTTCAAACTCTATCTTCTGGTCAATAAAGGATTCAAATGTCGTACACAACGCGTTTGGTGAAATTAAACTAAGAGAAAGCCCATTACTAAACAGTGATAAAATGATAAGAAAACCCCAATCAAAACAAAAAACACCACTACTAAACCGTGTCGGCTAATACTGGTAAGCGGAATGGTCCTTCCTCGAGCATTGGAGTTGTAGCAGTCGGATAACGTCGGTGGGAAAATTGGCAACAACTTTGATCAGCACCGGATTGTGTGCGTGGATGCCAATTTGCATAAATTTCTGACACATTTCATGGCATCCGTCTCGCACACTGCATACCTTCAGGCTGAAGCGACATACTTTCAGCATTAACTGTGGCTCTACGGTAGCGCACAAAAAGGCAAGCCGTTGTAAGCAGCAGTAGCAGCCTAACGACGTGATCCAAGGGAAAGGATTACCGGGCGTTATTTTAGCTCGTGCCAGCTCGCTAGTCTTTATTGGATCATCACATACGGGAATCGGATAAAGCACGGGAACGCAGCTAGAAAAGCCATCCCGTGGACGCCCGTCTTTGTTCGATTGCGTAAAATTTATTGGCCCGTTCAATCGAACCGGGTTTGAGCGGCTAAAATGGATAGGCTTTTTTTCCGCCGCACCCAAACAAATCCGTTCCGAATACCGGAGGCACACCACCATAAACCATTACATTTTGGAGACATTTTGATGTCTCGATATATCGCTGGCAAGACGCGTCACCAAAGCGATCTTTCCCGAGCGAGCAGTAGTTCGCTTTTAGTGAAAAAATATGATATTTTTATGATCCCGCTTCCTAACCTTCCCGCATGTTGGCCGCTGTGCTAACGCATTCTTCTGTACGGTGCGGCTGATTGGAATCAATCAATCAAAAAATCCGGTACGTCATATCACCTGTGACGACAACCCGCAGCTATTCACTCTCGTGCATGCTACCGCTCGATAAAAGCAAAAATATTACTTCCTCACAGTAATGGCCTGTACATGTGTATGTGTGTGTGTGTGAAACATGTTGCGTTCTGGTGGTTGTTTTACTCTTGTGCGTGTACCTTATCACATGTGCAGGAAGGTACATTTGCTTTTGTCGTTTGATGTTGAATTGTGCGATTTTATTCCGTTGGCTTTCGGGTGTATCGCATCTTATTGGTGTCATAAATTGTGCCTCAGATGAACCGGCCACCGAGAGATGAGCGGGGTTTGGTGGTTGGAAAACGGAAGAAAATGAAGGAAAATTGTATCAACTGTTACTTCCATCAGGAAAGTGTTGTAACCGTGCAGTAAAAAGCAACGACCCGTAACAAGCTGTAAGCTGCAACGGTTTTTCTTCCCTGGTTTGATGTAGAGCTTTGTTTAAGCGTATTGAATCGCACATACTGCGCAGTTTGATGGATACATGCACCTTAGAAAAATGCTCAGCGCAGTTACCAGAAAACGCCTGCGTTTAGGCAAACAGCATAACAATACCAAGATTTATAGTTGTACGGTGTAATCCGTTTGCTAAAACAATTCATTATGAAACTGCTACTGCATGTATGGCCCTCATTCCATTGTTCAATAAAAATATCTCCACTTGCTATTATAGACCAACTTTCTCTGGTCTGCAACCCACATGCCAAAGAGTGCAATTTTTACAACCAATGCAATTGGTACCACAAAATCCACAATCGGAAAATCGCTTACAACACCCTGGGTTTCCATTCCTTCCTTGCTCGTAACACTAAAACCAAAAGGAAAACAAACAACTTCGAGTTGGACTCCGCTTTTTTACACCTCGCCCATTCTCTCTGTCCCTTCACCGTACGGTTTTACACTTTTGCGTACACATCGTATTCCCTTGTGACCAGCACGAAGCGTTCCCGTTCGATTTACGTTCCATTTTTAGCCCATCGTTTTCTTCTTCGCCGAGGTTGTGTTTTTTTTTGTTGCTTCTTCTCGCACACTTTCCACCCTTATCACCCGGAGGGCTGTAAATTTTAATCGAGGAAAAAACGAAACCATTCCATTCGTTTCGGCACATAAACCTGAAATTCGAAAATGGGGGAAAGAACGCATCCAGCTTTACCGTTTTCGGTGCCATACATTCTCAGCCGCTTCCGCCCAAAATCGGTCCCATTTCGAAAGGGAAAACCATCCTCACCACGGTTTTCGGGTTCTGGGGGTTTAAGGATTATTGAGCTCTGCAACTAACCCAGGAGACACCGCTGGTGTGAGCTTTTTGGGGTGGAATTGGAAACCGATTTTCCTGGACACAAAGTAGCTAAAATAAATAAAAACTTCTCACCTTTCCGGGCGTCCCCTGTCCCGCCACTCCTTTCACCCAGCTTCATCCCGCATGGGCTATCGTAAATCTTGTGCTGCCTGCTTTGGGGTAAGCAACCGGCACCAACCAAAACACAGGCCAGACCAGACCATCGGGTAAAACAGTTCCCAAATAGCCCACGAACCAACCTGGCACTCCAGGTGGTGCGGCGCAAAACGTTTCAAAGTCAGTGCCGCAGGAGCAGGACGGCTCGAAAAAAAAAGCTGCGCGAGGTAAAAATTATTTTAATCTATCTTCGAGGCAGATTAGGTGTCAGGGGAAATATTTATCACTACCATTAAAATGGGATACTTTTATGTTGTGGAAGGAGAAGTTTGTACCACAATCTCTTGTTTTTTTTTCTTTTTTGCTGGCAAGTAGCATGTCGGGGCAACAGTGGCAACAGTTTTCCTCTGTTTGGACGTGCGTCCTGTTGCATTTTCAAACGAATTCGATCAATAAACCACCGCACACTGTACGACTCGCATGATAGCATTTTAAAGCCTTTTGTTTTCTTCTATTTTCAGGTAAGTTTCGCTACGCTCTGGAACATTTACGTCGATGCATACGGATAAGTGAACACTTAAATATTTGTTTCGTAACCAAAGATAGGCTGAAACAGGAAAGTAAATATGGAATGTTAGCTTTTTATGGAATGAAAAAAAAATATCCCTTGTAGTTATTAATTACAGAAAGCTTTCATTTTGCCTAACTTCAGGCGCAAATAGTTTTTTTTTCCTGAGAGAACACCTTAAAACGGTTATTGTAATTTTATATTCAAAGAGATCATACTTTTTTATGAAAATAAAACACTTTCATTAAATAAAGCTCGTGCTCGTTCCACGAAAACATTAAAACCGACCAAAAACAACTTACCCTCAGTTTTATTGCATCTGTTTATTGCATTTATCTCCACCTTGCTTCCTTACCGAAGGACACAAAATGACTAAATCACGGTATGAAAGCAAGACAAAAACACAACACACCCAGGTTCTACAACACCTTCCCTCAATAAGGTCACCTCAAGTGTTTTTACGACGACCAGAGCAACGCAAGGAACAATCCTCCCACTGTCGCACGTTTACGATTTAATTAAATTCACTCAAATCATTGCTCGGACGCAGCCCGTCGTGGTGGCACCACAAGCCAACCTTCCTTCTTTTCCGATAGAGCTCGTAACCGTCCGGGGACAATAAAATTCGTTTCGATTTCTTGCGGGATTGCATGCATCATAAACCACCGCGGCGAGATCGTTTGAAGGTGCGACACATTTTCGGCCACTTAAAGATGGCTTACCGTGGTGGGGGTGGCACATTAAGGGCAAAATGTCCTTTGGCCCCTGTCGAATGCGAATGCTCGGCATTGCGCTTTGTTTTAAGCTACCCCACAGGCTCGGGCTGTTGCAACTGGTGCGTTGTGGATCATTGCGAGCTTAACTGAAGTATCACAACTTTATGCTTCGCTGAGTATTATGCTCAAGGTTCATGATGCTCTAATGGCTGGAATTGAGTGATAGTCTGGAGTGGTGCATTGTTAAGCATTTCGAACGAAATAAATTCCAAAAAGTACGAGTGATAAAACAGTACAAACGGGAATGGAAGCAATCAATGGCGAAAAACGTGATTTGCAAATGTCAAAAATCAATTTTCTTCCAAACACCGGTCTCCAGCAACAGAGAGTTCCCCTGGAACTTGAATGTTAAGAGTTTTTGCTTTCAATCCTTATCCTATTCGTACACAGAGGTACAATAAAAGACTGCACACCAGTGTATACTCTCTTCCAACTCTTTCCATTCGAAAAATTCGCATTATAAGATCCAACTGCTGGCACCTTCACTAGACACAATGCCGCACACACCCACATACACCAGTGCCAGTGTGACTGGCGCCAGCAAAAGCCGTGAAAGTTTTCATTTTAAACACGCGATAAAATTATGAAACTATAATCATAAACGGACGCCCAGCGTTGCCGCCGGTTCTGTCCTCTTGCCCTCATCCCACCCACCGGGTGCCCACTACTCCTTCCTCTGCGGATGTTTCTTTCCGGCTTCCTGCTCCCTAGATTGGGGTAACTTCCACTACGAACGGGTGTGCTACCCGCTGTATGACGACTGCGTCAAGCTGACGTTTTGTCGATATTAATTTTTAATTCAACTTTTTTACGACTACGGTGTTATTACTGCCTCAAACTGCTGCCATGACACTTTGGGTGGGCCGAGGCTTAGCGGAAGCCGTTTGTCGGCGTGTTTATTTGTGCTGGTTTTTTTGTTTGTTTGTGTGAAAGGATAAAGGTACTGCTTTTACCAGTAGTCCAATGCAGTAAAGTTAAATTAAGGATAGTTTTTATGGTTTGAATACAGGTAAAAGACTGAATAAGGTGATCAAAACTATAAATCTTGTTTTAATATTAAAAATTAAAAAGAAATTACTAAAAACAGGAATGTAAAAGATTTCAAAAAATTTTAATACATTGTTTAGCAAAAAAGATTAAAAAAAATACTTTGCTGAAGTTTCCTCCACGTATGATATCGCAAAATCTAAAAACCACCGTGGTTGTTCATCAAAAGTTGTCCAATCTCTTTCAACTCTGCTTAGCGGCGGAACACTTTTGGAGTTTTTTATTCCACACTTTGAAAATTCAATTTGAGCGACCGGTGCGCGAATGCACGAATGCCGGAAGCTCGATTGCATGTGAATATGATTTGTATTTAAATTGATTTAGACGCCCCACTTAAAAACGAACTCGTTGCATACCACACCACTCAGCCAGGTGGTGGTGTTAGGTGTGGGTGAGAATTCGATTTAGGAGCAACTTGTGAGTGGAATATTCGGCGGCACAAACTGATGTTTTCAATTCGATAGTCTGGCATGAATATAAAGAAATTGTTGGAGCTATTTTTGGGGGTTTATAACCGTATTATAATCGCTCTTGTTGTATCTCTGCAAATAAAATACTAACGAACTTTAAACGATGTTTTCATTTATGTTTGTTGTAGTTCGTTATTCTTAGTTACTTAGCAAAACTCAACCAGCTTATTTTTAGTAAGCATCCTCCAAACAAACTTCCAATCTACTATAACCGCGCCATTCTTACATGAAACCATTCTACATTCTTCACACGATCGCAGCTTAAAGTTTTATGCTGCCTTTGCTCATAAACAGCACCAGCGGCTCGCTGCTGTTTGTTCCGATGAAGTTGTTTTCGTTCGCTGTAAAGACGCATGTACCAGCGTGAAAAATGAGCAACACCCCACCGGACACCGGAAGCCACACACATACCCGCACATCCAACCGTTCAAGCGAGCAGCACATTAAAAGAGCACTGTCGATGCCTGTTGGGTTTGGTTTGGGCAAAGAAAATGATCAAACCGAACACAACGGTGAACCTTCAGGGGCCGAAAACGATGTTGCTGCTGTGAAAGTAAATAAAAGTTGGAAGTGCTTTATTAATTTCTCTTTCTCGCAACGCTTCGCACCGACCCGGAAGCACTGGCTGTTCAGTGTTGGTGGAAGGACGCTCGTTCGTTCCGGAGATGATGTCCAACAGTTCCAATCGGTTCCACCGATCAATACACAAACAACACATCCACATCCGTTTGGTGAAAATCCGGTGAAGTGGTGAAGCCGGGCTATAAGCGAAAACCTGCCTGGAGGCAGGCAGACGTTTACGATCGATCATTAAAGGAACTTTGTTGATTACGTTTATCAAAACATGTCGTTTAATATTCGATTTCCGAACGATAATAACGCTGTAGCGCTGCGAGCGAACCGTACCGGATGATGACGGTGATTATGATGGAAGCTGGGAGATGGGAAATTGTTTGGGTGTTATGTGTTTCTTTGTTTTTCGTATGTTTTTTGCGATGTCTACCAACAGCAAGCGCGTTGGTTTGGAATACCCCCAAGGCACGTTGCAAATGAATAGTGGAGCTATCAGTCGATAAAATGCGTTTCAGGAGGGAAGAAAATATGTTTTATGATGTGGTGCACATAAAGAGAAAGTCAACATATTTCAAAGCTTTGTTAACAGCTTATAAAATATTGTTAAAGAGGTTTTTTTTTGCTTGAAGACAAGTTTTATGTTTTGCACTGCATATTGCATACTTTGAGGCAAAACTTCCATGATTTTTGGATGCATTTCAAACTCTTGAAAATCATTTCATATTTGCCATGAATTGGTAACTAATTCTAAACTCTGACGTTATTCGGTAGAGCTCGCTACATAGTCGAGAGTGAGGTTATCTACGTTTGCAATAATAATCTTTCATTCGAGCTAAAGTTCTTCACCGATTATGATGCTGATGAAAATGGTGACGATGGTTCACCAAGCATTACACCATCACCGTACAGTGCCATCATCTCGACCATTAAGGCCCACACCGGATCCAGTAGCTCTTGGTCGAAATTGATCCGTTCAATAATATCCTGCTGACCAAATTCTGATCCAGTACCCCAACACTAGACATAGACCAACTCAGTGTCCCATACATTGAAAACCAAAATGAGCATACTGGTCTAGTTCTTGGATACGATTCCATGACCACAAAACCTTCACCAAAGTTCATTGCGGTGTTTTCCTTTCAGTAAAAGGCCACCATTCGACACCGTTCGGCACGGTTGCTCGATGCGCTGTACATCGGAAATATCTCATGCAACATTTATTTGATTAGATTTCGAACGGTACCCAAAATTCATGTTTTCACTTCGATGGTCCCGGAGACCTTTTTTGGGGTGCTTGCAGATGACAGTTTGCAAAGGAATTCTAGAATGGTTCTTGTGCTGGCATGCCTGTGTCAGTGACAGAACGGTCGTTATCCTTGGACGATGACGAGTGACCCGAGAGTACACTGTTGGCTCGATTGCCCAACCATGGCCATTTAACGAAACCGGTGGCTCAATGGCAGAAAATAGGCTTCCGGAAGAGGGAGAGGGCAATATATACATGTATACATGTGGGTCAGTATGGACAAAACGAGAAAGCACGGTTGCAGCTGGGATGGAAGTTTCAACTGTTCGTCATCACCATATCCTACCGGCTGGTGGTGTTATTTTGATTGGCTTTGCAAATCTGGACGCAACCCAAAAAACCAAGAATCGCCTGGTTCGGCTCTTGAGTGGAGTGGTTGACCAACGTGCCGTGCCGTTTTGGACGTTGGTGCCAACTGATTCGATGCCGATTTATTCACAAACCAGACCAATACCCAAAAACCTCAACATTCCACAAACTTTCTTGCATGAGTTCGGCAAGTGCTTGGGCGTTTGGTTTGGTTGCCGTCTATTCTGCTAGGAAAGCTGTGGGAAACTCTCGATGTCCCAAAACAAATCCATCCTACGCTTTGGCACCTTCTAGCTGGGAAAAAGGTTCACATGGAGAGTTCATTGAATTCTCGGAGGCATCATCATACTTTAGGACGAAATTTTGCAAAGACACAGTCAAGCACATCAGGAGATTATTTTAAACTCATTCTTATCCTCTCGGTGTCACTCTGGTGCTAAGTACATTCAGATATATTTATGCACGGGTTTACCAGTTCAACTCCGAGTGTGGAATATAAGAGTTCCCATCGGGACATTATGTAGTAGATAAGTTGGATAGATAATACACACGAGATATATTTTAAATTTCAAAACATCATCCTTCGAATAATCAAAGAATATGTAACTAAAACTGTTATTTAAAACATTTGGCAAAATCATTGCAAAAACTTCCCAGACGTGGCTAATAGACATTGTGTCTAGAAGACACGATCCGATAACCTGCACAAAGGTTTGGCTAGAAAATGAGCGTAAGATTGCTTTTCCATTACCAAGTCATAATCTGCTCGTGCTATTGTGTAGTTACCTTTCGTTGTGTTTCCCCAAAACAAACATCAACACTTCTTTCGACTCCTGGGAAATGAGCTCCCAGTAGGGACGGTGCTACCCAGCCTCTATTAGGCTGATTGAACGATGCCAACTACTCTGGATGGAGGGTTTGTCTGTGTTATTCCTTTAAAACTTCTCCTTAAAATTGATACCGTTCACCCAACGAAGGAATCGAGTGTATAGCTTTGAATTTAGCAGGACTTGGACGTGTATCGTTTGGACACCCCGAAATAGCTCCGAGTTGATGACGATGTGCTTCTTGCAAAAAACAATGCGGTTTTA
Organism: Anopheles rivulorum; assembly: GCA_018908115.1. Classification (NCBI taxonomy): domain Eukaryota; kingdom Metazoa; phylum Arthropoda; class Insecta; order Diptera; family Culicidae; genus Anopheles; species Anopheles rivulorum. Next base: position 24,458,705 of record STHB01000003.1, on the reverse strand, counting down.
CGTCGACAAAATACATTGTCCTGGGAGATTTGATCAGGTCTGGTGCTGCTTTTTCACAGACTCATGTCCAGAGTCTGGCGATGATGACTATGTTGATGATGATGCTGAAGTTGATGAGTACCCGTTGACGTTATGCTTTGGTGTGCCCGTCCCAGGATGGGTTCATTTTCGGCATAAAGGCACAACAGGCATAGCAAGGGGCCACAAACAAAAACCTCCCGGCGCAAAACCTCCATGGTGGTGGCGGTGGTCCGACTCATCGATGCATTTAATTAGATGAATGCCTGCTCCATCCATAATTGGATTACTCAAGATTTACGAACGAACAAACGGCGTATGCGGACAATGAGTGGAGTAGTGGAAGATGGTCGGACTCGCTCCGCACTAAATCCAAAACTGCCCAAAAAGAGTTGCTGGTGTTCGGTGTGCGGTTCGGAAACAGGACGTCGCTACCGGACGTAGCGGCTGCCTTTGCACGACACGATAGAAGCAAACCGAGCGGCCTCTTTTTCGGATTAAGTTGTACCACTTATCCAGCTACGNATTAGGCTGATTGAACGATGCCAACTACTCTGGATGGAGGGTTTGTCTGTGTTATTCCTTTAAAACTTCTCCTTAAAATTGATACCGTTCACCCAACGAAGGAATCGAGTGTATAGCTTTGAATTTAGCAGGACTTGGACGTGTATCGTTTGGACACCCCGAAATAGCTCCGAGTTGATGACGATGTGCTTCTTGCAAAAAACAATGCGGTTTTACGTCGACAAAATACATTGTCCTGGGAGATTTGATCAGGTCTGGTGCTGCTTTTTCACAGACTCATGTCCAGAGTCTGGCGATGATGACTATGTTGATGATGATGCTGAAGTTGATGAGTACCCGTTGACGTTATGCTTTGGTGTGCCCGTCCCAGGATGGGTTCATTTTCGGCATAAAGGCACAACAGGCATAGCAAGGGGCCACAAACAAACCTCCCGGCGCAAAACCTCCATGGTGGTGGTGGTGGTGGTCCGACTCATCGATGCATTTAATTAGATGAATGCCTGCTCCATCCATAATTGGATTACTCAAGATTTACGAACGAACAAACGGCGTATGCGGACAATGAGTGGAGTAGTGGAAGATGGTCGGACTTGCTCCGCACTAAATCCAAAACTGCCCAAAAAGAGTTGCTGGTGTTCGGTGTGCGGTTCGGAAACAGGACGTCGCTACCGGACGTAGCGGCTGCCTTTGCACGACACGATAGAAGCAAACCGAGCGGCCTCTTTTTCGGATTAAGTTGTACCACTTATCCAGCTACGGAATTTTTGGTGCACTAGCGTTCCGTGTTCCATGACTGGCCGATACACAAACAACGAAAGATGTCCTGTCCTTTTACCCTACCAAGCATTCGCTTTCGGGGTAAATGGCCATGTAATTTTAAAAGGTATTAAGAACCGGATCCCTCTGTTCGGTTCTACATTGGTTGCTTTGTCGCCGGTACACGTGCCGTACGAAAGCGAAAGCTAAACATTCTAAAGGGAAACAAGGGATGCAAAGGGATGAAAATCGGAGAATCAGTTGCCCACACCGAGCCATCGGGCCGATTTGCTGTCGTCGAGTGGATTTGCTTGTACGAGTTCCCCTTTTGGGGTTCGTCAGGTGCTTGTTACGGTGGTGTAGGCTACTCCTAGCCGGGGCATAAAGACCCATCATCGTCTCTGGATGAAGTAAAACGCCATTGCGAAAAGTTTTCCGAGGCGACGCCGTAATTAATGTTTCACTTCACGAAATGTTGGTGTGCAAATCGGTTCTCTCCGGTCCTGTAGTGGAAGCTGTCAACTGGCTCGAACAAAATCCGGCGAACCCCCGAATGCAGAAGATGAAGTGAAAAGCATGACACAGTCTGGATGCAGTGGCATTTCCGGCGCTGCATGGCACTGTACATTCTTGCCGGCGTCTAATAAAATAATCATTAAATTTTATTTCATCATCGTCTATTTAAATACCGTGCTGGCTTGTCAGCTTTTTGCAGCACTATTGCACTGTGCTTACACAGGGCGTACGTGCGCCGGCGAGAAGCGGAGTATGTTGTCGTTTCCGCAAAATGTAATCACAAACAGTTTGGCTAAGTGGTGTGTGCTTTCCGGCTCCCGGGAATCGGTGCCTTACTTGACAGATTAAGCATTTCGCAAGGAGTTTTGCTGCCTCGGGCATTCATATGTGTGCTGCACTGCTAAACTACATTTGCAACCGGTAGATGTGCGCAATTGCTTGATGAGATGTAAACCCTCTTAAAGCATTAGCCCTGGTGTATGGTAAATGTTAAAGCACAGCAATTGAATGCGGACTCGCTGATGGCTCCATCAAAACTGGAAGCATTGCTCTCAAAAGAATTCAATCAAGGAATTGATTTTATCGAACCGTTTGTTTGTTTTGTAACATGCTGGCGTGCATGTAAAAACATGAAATTCATATCCTTTTGACAACCCTCGACAACCTTCATCTCAGCCGACCGGAACGGAAACGACACATTCTGTCAGTCAAAGGCAAAACAATTCGGTGTGTCTTCTTTTATTTTTCCGTGCTCGAAATCAAAAATCCCACCCCAGCAGACCAAATATCAAATCCAACGGTGGAATAAGATGGGACTTTTGCCAACCTCGAGGGGTTTTTGCAAAAGAAGACAGCTCCCGGTCGAGCCGTTGAACCGGAAGCCGGAAACGAATTCCGACACGCGCTACCTTTCCCGAAACCCTGCTGCCCACATTTGTTCCTAACCGATTCGATGGGACACTCGATTGAATCAATCACTATCCGTTTTCCGCCTGTCATGAATTGATTTTCCATTGGAGCTACCGGCTGGGGGTGGAAAAATCTTTCTTGTTCTTGGCCGTTTCCCGATGGATATGCTACGTTGCTGCTGCTTCTTCTGCTTCAACGTTTCAATTGAAGCTCCAATGCTCCCGTCACGATCAGGTGCATTTCCGGATATTGCCAGTGCCTTCCCGTTGGAGCGCACCGGGCGAGAATGCAATAAGGCAGAAAATGCTGACCTGACACTTGCACATTCCTAGCACGCCATCCACAGGTATCCATGTGTCTGCACCATTTTCCAAGGGTCGAACTGTGTCCGTTGAATGGAAAATCATTCATTATTTGTTCCACGGTTGCTTCTCCGCACCATTAGCTAGTGGGGAAGCTTAGCCGCAAGGGAAACAGCATAAGAAAAGGAACATACTAAAGGGCAACACAAATCGTTACAGCCCTGTAAGGCGATACGATGATCCCTGACCATCCGCAAACCCGGAGAAAAACGGGCAGAGGATGAAATTGATGTATCTGTTTACTTTCCGTGGCACAAATTGGTTTCATAAACATAATCGAGTGGGAAAATAAATTTCCATCGACCATTCCGGGTCGCAAGCCTTGTTTTTTTCCCTGCCCGCCCGTGGAGAAAAGTTCGAAATGTGCTTCCGGTCCTCCGAGATGGGATCGGTAAGATGATGCGTGGCGAGTTTCGGATCTCGTTATGACTATTATTTTTCACGCACGCCAAACGCACCCACACACACACACACACATAGGGAGAGAGAGACACCGTGGTGGTGTAGGTGATAAGTGACACGAAAACCGGGTGATAAAAAGTAATGTTTATGCCTTCCATTCTGCCGTCTGGTTAATGGAGAATTTTCGGTTGCAGATGATCCAGAGCCCTTCGGAACCGATCTGCTTTTTCGGCATGCGGGATGCGGGATTGGGAAATATGATATTTTAAGCAGCCATTTTCGCAAGTATGACAGTGGTTTTGTGGGGAGTTTGTGTATGTGTGTTTTCTCCCTTATGTTCCTTCGGCAGTGTTATTTGAGCAGATTGAGGCAAACGTCTTATGGATTTTGAGGAAGGTTCTTCATCAGACGCAAGTAACACGAGCGCAGCACCAATAATGTGCGACACCTTGATGGGTTTTTTGATATCTTCTACTCACTTATCGTCGCATGTGCTGTTGTAGATCCAATTTCCAGCGGCACCATTCGCCTGCATTCGTACGTGTATGCCTGTTGAATGATAAGCGTCAAACGTGTTACAGGTGTTGAGGTTTAGATGTGTTTGTTTTTCTGTGGTAAAGCAAAACATGTTTATGAACTTTGCTTGTCGTTCTGTTGCTGGCTCTGGATACATGGTGTGTTGCATAACATTATGGCGCATTAAACAGGGCTATGATTATTGGGTCATATTTCCGGCCTTGATGTTACATTATGTGTGATTGATTTGATGAAGCCGGCAAGAAGTACTCTGAGAGTATTAATCTAAAATCAAAGTTAGTTTATAACCAGAATTATCTATCTATGTAAAAGGTAAACTCTTGTGGCCATTAGGAAAAAAATTAATGAAGCTTCACTGCACAATCAAAGCTGATGCTTCCAACAAGCACAAGTTCAGATTTTGTTGAAATATTCTTCCAAACCTCATTAATATTTGAAATGCAAAAATGAGTTTCTGAGAGTTAGGAACTCTACGGGTTGAATATTTAAATATCCGTTTCTCAAAACAATAAAACCCTGTTTCTGCTTTGAAGTTGTTGTTAGATATGTAGCACGTGCTGTTCGCAATTAACTGCCATTATCGTATGGAATTCTCTTCATTCTTTGAACGGGGTTTCCTGCAAACTTCCAGTATTTCTATTCGTTGAATCTGGCTAAATTGATTTCCGCGAATGTTTCGATGTACGCTTGTGTGTGTGTGGTGGAAAAGAAATAAATCGCTTATTCCTCGCCCAAGCCAAAGCCTGCCGATGGCAGGTTCTGCATCCATACTAAGCCAAACAGCAAACGTTGCATAAACTTACATTTTTCCACCCTGCAATTGCCTCGTGTAAATGTCGTTCTACACTGTGGAACGTCATCGAAAAGCGAAAGGTTCCCTTTTTTCGGGTGACTTTTCTAATCGCTTTTCCAACACCCCTGTTGGACCAGCTTTCCATCTTACCCTCACCGTCAAGCAGCGTCTCAGCATCATTCTACAGTTCACGCTGTGTTCCCGCCTCACTCTTGCACTCTCTTTGTTCCTCCCACAGCATTTTCCTTCCTTCTTTGCTCGTCGCGCAAAGTGTCGTTTTCTCAAGAGTCATGATACAAGTAAGTTAACGAGATAAGAACGACCGATGCCGGCAAGCATGCAAACAAACAACCGGCGACAAGCAGCCGGCCTGTCGTGCTCACGGGATTATTTAAGCGTAAGGGCGGTCCCCAACCCCCATAGAACCACCGCCGACCGGTGGTGGTAGGGAAAAGTGCCAAGAAAAACATATTAATCCGATCTCGTTGAAAGTTTGCGAGGCCTCTCGCTGCGAACCCGCACCAACAACGGTTTTGTGTCAGTCTGGCGCAAACCGGGTGCTGCTGAGCAGCACCAATGAACACCGGGTCCGGGTGGGGAAAAAACACATTTCCATCATGCCATGTGCTCGGTTTGATACTGTGCTTGATTTTCCTGCTTTTACGCGGTTACCGACACACACAGTCGCGCTGTTTAATTACAAGCCGGAGACGGCAGAGACCGTAGAGGATGAGTTTTTTGTTTTTGCTCAGTCGCAAATGCGAACAGTGAAAGATTTTACATAAACAGCTAAACAAAAACAGCGGCAGAAGCTTGTCTGGCGCATAAATCAGCCGAGCGAGCTAAATCAGCAACAACTTGTCAGTGCGCGGCGTTTTTAAATTATTCCGCACGCCAACCTTCAACAAACAAGGCGTTTCGCTTTGTTTCGTTTGGTTGTTAATGCTTTAAGCGGCATCGTTTTCCCCCGGTCGGTTTTAAGAGCAGCACCATCGACACATACTCCAGCAGCATTGCGAGGCAAAACTTTAGATTAGAGATTAATGCTCATCCCATTCCATGGCCCCAACTCGGGATAGAAAGAAATTCCCGGGAATAAAGTAAGAAAAACGATGTCGGAAAACCAAGGGAAAACTTTACCACCTTCATGTGTGGAGAAGCGTTGCTGTTTTGACGGGTAAAAATGAATCCCTTCAGGCGTGGTTGAAGACACGACGAACGAACGAAAAGAAAATCGTGAATTGCACGTTCGTTCGCTAATTGGGAACTAATTGGCTGTGTCAGCGTCTCGATGCAGAGCGTTCTGGGGGGAGCAAAAGTTTGCCTCCTTAAATCCTACAGGATGCAGCAAGGTTCAAATCAAGCAGCTAAACTATTCGAAAGACAGAAATGAAGCACAAGAAGCTGGGTGTGGGAAGCATCCTATCATTTAGTGGGGAGCGCGCCGTTTAGCACTTATGTGATATGTATGTTAATACGATAAGTGTTGGCAATCACGATCGTTTGTTGGAATGGGGTAACTAACAAAAGGTAGTAACTAACAAAACATAAATATCAAAAAGAAAACCGATAAAAAGGTGAATTGGTCTTTAAAAGCTCACAAATACTAAAAATTGCATAAATTTAGGCGGATTTACGCGCTGAAAATTTTAAAAAGGTATATTGCGCTACAATTCGCATTCAAACACATACAATCAGAAGACAACAAATTGGAAGAAAGAAAGTTTTCCATCATTGAATCCTATTCTTTAACAAATTTTGTTTGGTGAAATTTGTTTTTCACACAAATCTAATTAGCATCATTCTGACCCTAATAAATAAATCTCTGCATCGCACGTCCACCACCACTGATGATGCTATTAGCACGAACAACACACTTTTTTCCCCGTTTCGTGCAAACTTTTTCCCCCGGAAAAATAATACAAAACCCGGAAACGGAAGCGAAAGATTGCCAAAAATGAGAAAATTATAATTTTCATCATAATTAATTCTCTCGTCGCTTGCTTATTCTTGTTCTTGGCGATCCCATCCGCGTACGCCTTTCATGCTTCTTGGCGTATCCTTCCTAATGCGAAGCAAGAAGAATTCAAATCTGCACCGATTTGTTGCACCGTTCGGCATTCCACAAACGTTCCCATCTCCTGCCCGGCAGTGAATAACATTCCGTGCGCATTATGATTCCATCAAAAACCGACACAAAGCATAACAACTTTAGCTGCGTATATTTAATGTACGGGCCGTTTGGCGTTTTGTGTGCCCGAGCGGTTCCAGACATTCCGTGACCGTTCCCCGTTGGTTTCCGGGTTATTTCGTACCCCGGCCAAACCCAGCTGGCCAAACAGAAACACCCACAAAACACCCGCGCAAATATGCTCGGGTGCAAAAGAATATGATGCCAAAAATGATCCAAAAATATGCTTAACCTTCACACCGCGAGGGCCAAACTTCAAATCTCCATCGCTTCTCCAGGCACTTTGTTGTTTCCTTTGCTCGTGTTTTTTTTTCGTGCGCATTTCCGGCCACCGCATCACTTGCACCCGCAATCGTTTTCCCAAGACATTAAGGAAAAAGTGTAAAACACACCAACCACCGTGTCTCAGCAAACGAAGGAGCTGCCGGAAAAGCAACCCAGTCGATGAATTTTTATACTTGGCAATAATTAATTATTCTCTCTTTTCATTTTCACCACAACGGATGCAACAACTTTAATAATTGTTCTTTAGTTTGTTTGAGGGTTGGAAGAAAAAGTCTTTCCATCAAAGTATTGGCAAGAGAGTGGTAAAAAAAGGCACTCCGAAGAATGAAGGATCGATTATGTTTGTAGCAGTTTTTAACAATGCAAATTAAGGGATGTTATCCAAAGTGTGATACAAGATGAGAAACGACCCCCGACCAACGAGTAGTTGTTCTCTGTCGTTGCGCTACATCTATGAATAATGCATTACTTCTTTAATCCCGAATGGCATACACGTCCCAGTACGTTTCCTTGGTGAAGCATTTTCAATTTGCTCATTCGTATATTCATGTGCCGAGCATCGTTAAAGCGCCCAATGTGATGGAAAGGAGCATTATTCGCTCGCTCGCCAAAACGCGGGCTCCTCACAGCGACAGGCGCAGATAAACGAAACAAAATGGATGATCTGCCATTAGTCATTAACTACAATTCGATCCAAACCCGACGGGGACGTTGGGACGTTGTTGCTTTCTATCGGTAGGTTTTAAGAGACAGCAATCGTTTGTTTCATTTTCGCCTTCCATCCCACCGGGTTGGGTTGGGGAATTTTCTTGCAAGTAATGTTGGGCTATTCTACTGCCTACACAGACGAGCCACGGCGCGAACGACCAGCATAAATCAAACGCAGCCATTTCCGCTTCACAGCTTAGCTTAGCCCAGCTAGATCGGAGTTCTAATTTTCTCCAACCAAATAACAACAACAACAACAACAACAAGAAAGAACCTTGGAAACGAGCCTCCCCAAAAACAGAAAACCAACAAAACGCGTGGCCAGTTGTGCGTGAAAACTCTCGGAATGAAAAATCATCCAATAATCAATCAACCGCATACAATGGCGCAGTTCGGCGAGGCGTCCATTTTTCCGGCATCTTTAGACGATTTGGGAAGATACTGTTCTACCATCGAGTCAAGTCACCAGTGCGACCTTCCCACGACCAGTCGGTCGTCCCAAAATCGATGCCAAGTTTAACAAAATTGACAATTTTTATCCACCACGAAGCGAGTTCTTTTCTTGCCACAGTTTCACATTATGCTTAACTTCTGAAGCTATAAT
>STHB01000003.1:24417505-24450023 GCA_018908115.1 Anopheles rivulorum | reverse complement strand
CCGGATCGTTCGCTGTGTGCGTTTGGAGACGAACCACTGACCTATTTTAAACATAAGGCGCATTTATTCCTTCCCCTTCTTAAGTGGATCAAGCAGTTTAGTGATCATTTAGCATCAAGCCAGATAGCTTCTTGCTCCACAGAACAGTGAGTAGGTGCAAAGTGAACCGAAACCTCATTACTCATAGTCCACCAGCCAGCCAGTTTGGTGGTGAGCCACCGGAGAAGCGAAACCATAAATCGACCGATCTATGGTACGGCGCAACACCGGTATCTTGAAGGCAGCACCGGCCGTTGGCGGTGGAATTCATTTTTATCTTGTTATCAAGCAAATTGGAATGCGTATTTCTTCAAGCACTCCCACACTCTCGCAAGAAAACCGTACCATTGTGCGGTTTTCCTTTTTTTTCACTAACGCCACGTTGCCACTCTTAAATGAAAACATTATCTGCAAATTGCGGTGAAATTGATATTAATTTTGCCAAGTCGGCTAGCGGTGGTGCTTCTGGATACGTTCGCCAAACCCTCCGACATGGTTGGCCGTGGGACAATGAGCATTATGCTAATGTGGTTGCATAGAGAAATATTCCGCAGAGCCGAAACACGCGCTCACACACACACAAGTTGGAGAAGAAAAACGTTGACAAAATTAAATAAATTTACTCTGTTGCGAACTGGGGAAGCGGGGTTGGTTTGTTGTGGTTTAACCAAGGGGGAAATTCATTGTTTTTATTTAGGTGGGAAATAAATTCAAATCAAACATAAACATAGAGAAAATCAACATATATGGTACTGAGTGTAAGTTCAATTTAAAGCGCCTAAATGTATGCAATCCTCAAACCATCAAGACATTTTCAAACTGAGACAGGTCCCAATTTATTCGAACCTTCGTTGTAAATAATATCCCCAACTAAACTGTCAATTTCAAATGTGTATAATAAATTATAGCTTCCTACACAAATTTCATCACAACACTTGATCAGTGACGGTGCATAAGATAGCTTTAATATTTGTCAATATATTTCAGTTGAAAGGTAGTGTTTCGTTAATCTGTATCACACGAAAAACCACACACGCACACACGCGTTCGATCGCTCGCTCGATAACTTTCCCCAAGACGAAGGTTCACTGTTCCAAATTCCTTCCTTAATCCTTCAACCGTATGCAGGACCGCATGACGTCTCTGCGCACGAACCCCTGTCGTAAAATTTTGAAAATTATTGCCTCCCAGCCCAACCACAAACACCACCAATAGGTAATCTCAAACTCACATGCTTTGTACTGAGAAAAAATACTGAGAAAAAAAAAGTTCTCATCTCAATTCCCCCATTTTGGCACAAAGCCATCGTGAAAGAGAAACACTCCCCTTGTGAAGCGTTTGGGTTCGATAAAAATTTACGCACGCACAGGATAATAAAATCATAGAATCCTAATTGTTATCTTCCTAAGGCGCATTGTGTGGCTGGCTGCGTGGGACACACTCTCAAAAAAAAAACAAAAACGGAAAAAAGGGTGCTCAGAAATAATAATCCGCTCGTATCAGACATGCCACAAAGGGTGCGTGCACGTGTGTATGTAGTTGTGAATGAGCGTGCCGAAAAATGCTCATTTCAAGCAGATGAACGAAGGTTGCGTGTGTATTAATAAACATTTGCTTTCATCTCATCGCTCCAGCAACCCTGTTGTGTCCCTGGGGGTAGGTAGTGTTTCCAGTTTTTTTTGTTGGGCTTTGTTTTAGCAGTCGGCAATAGGCTGCCATGGTTTTGTTTATTGTTTTTCTTTTCATTATTGCCACCCTTCCCAGCCAGTTCGGTTTTCCTGTGCGAGCCATTTTTGTCCCAAAGTCACACACTCGGTCGTACGAGTCTAGTTGCGAGAATAAAAAGGAGCATTTTTGCGTGGCGGACCACTGATACGACTGGTTGGAGTTTTCAACACGGTGCACAACACACGCCGCACCAGAAGATAATCGAAGGCTTTGGTAGTGCCACACACATGCACACACACATACACACACTCGAAACGGTGCCTACCGGGGTGGGAAATGAATAATGCATGGATGAGATGAGATGAGCCAGCGGCGAATGAAACGATTGACAATATGGACGGCCAACCGTCCGATAGCGCCTGTACTTGGATAACGGTGCAGAAAAAACGAGAAAAAAAATTGTATAACGAATGAAAAACTGGAAAAATGAAATAACATTTAATGCGTTTATTCGCACCCAATCTTCGTTTAATGTGAGCAAACACGCACGGCATTGGTTTGCCGATTTACGCAGACGGAAGCGGACGGCGCGACACTCTGTCCTTGCGTGGATGGATGGTACGCAACGCAGCCAAGAAGGTGTCCTGCCCACCCAACCGACGCGAGTGGGTCGGCACTGCCAGAGCACGCTCGCTTTTGATGAGGGATAATAAATTCCGTATTAATGCACCAAATTGACTTCAAAACCGGAGCGTTGTTTTGCAGCGCGTGTGTTTTTCTCTTCTGGTGTGTCTCGTTTTCGGTGTGATTTTTTCATGAGCCAACAAACAACCTGCTGCAGTGTGTGATTTGGCCGATGGCTTGTGGTGACTGGTGTGCCACCAGTGAGGAAAGACAGAAAAGAAGGGCCGGGCTGAGAAGTTTAATTGCAAATCGTAAAATGGGCCCTACCGTTTGTCTCTTGGGATGGTTTTATTCTCGTACGAGCATCATGATTTTGCACGCATCCTTTTAGTGTGCTAAGTGTGTACTTTGTGTATGCGTGTGTGTGTGTGTATGCTAGGGCTGTAATAAAAGATGTTTCCGAAGAGGCTATTTGGTTTGGCAAAGTGGAAAAAAGAATCAAAAAGATGCTAAAAAAGAGAAATATCTGGAATGAATAGGGCAGCTTAATGGTAGCATAAGGTTTTTATTTTGATTTCATTGCGATGCCATTGGATGAGTTGCCCATTTACGTTGGTAATCGGATGGCTGGCATGGATATCCCTACTTATTTTTCTTTTACTTGATTTATCGTTGAAAACTTTACAGAGCTTTGTGTCATTATAAAGTTTAAAAAGGGGAACCTCATTTCTTTGTTGAAGTGAAAATAAAATTTCTAACAACAAAAGACTCGTTTATCTTTAAAATATTGGTACTTGCTACTAGGTAACTTATGCCAGCCGGATTTCACCATTCACTATGAAATGGAGATTCACTTTTAAGCTCCAAAGAATGATAATTGCATACATTCAGGCGTCTTTATAAGTGAAAGTGTACCTAACAGATGTCCATGAGTGACAAAATGAAATTCAAAAGAATTTTATGAAATTTATCATCTCGTTAACGCTTAATGCTCATTTAGGCAACAAATTCTTTGAATACTCTCAGATGGAATAAGTGTATGTTTCTTTTATTTCTAACACCCTGCATACCAAAAACGAAAACCCAATCCCGCATCCAGTTTACTCACCGATTTTCCATTTTGTAAGAAAGCTCGACTTACAGGATGTTTGTTTCCCTTTTTTTTAGTACATATTGACATTCATTCATTTCCGCACCGAACTGACAGTCTGCCGCTTCTCTTAGGTGCGTCCTACCGGTTGTCATGGTTTTTTTTATATTTTTCGTCTGGATCGGTCCCATTCGGTTGGTGAAAAATCACCGCTTGGGCCAAATATGGAGTCCCATCAAGGATGAACGACTTCGGGCCCGGTGTTGATCCTTTTTCGTTTTCGCCGTACACAAAGTCCTGGCCAGAATCGTACAAATCAAACAGCAACACCCGAAATTCTATATCGCATGGCTGCCACACATAAAGAAAGCAAAACCACCAACCATAAAAATATGAAACCAACCCAGATGGGTGTCCGGGAAAATGGGCCAAAAAAAATGAAGAACCATCTTTTTGTTCCACATCGGATCGTGCTCGAAAAATGCTAGACCCTCTCACATTTCACTTTTCACCACCTTGTGTTTGATGTTTTTCGCTTGCAGGAAGACTTGTGTCTCCGGTGGAATGATTCGTTCTGTTTTGTGTGCCATGGGTGGAAGAAGAAAAAAAAAATACATCAACCCACCAAAAACCGGAACAACCGGAAAGGAACGCGTTGCTAGGGATAAGGAACAACAGCGCACCCGGGAGAGCGATGACGATTTCTAAACATATAATAAAATTTTCATTTCGACCTCGATCTACGTGTCGATTCTGCAACGACCGTCGCTTTGGTGGGGGGAATCGATGGGGTTGGTGCTTGGAAACCGACGGGAAAGCCGTGTCGCCTTCCCGCGTCCCATGTTCCCACCTTTCCCAAGCTGTCGCCACCGTTTTACGGCCTTTGTTGTGTTGTCACATTTGATGGGCTACCGACGGCTTTGACGGTTGTGGCTCAAACTTTTGTGGGTTTTGGGGACACTTTCACTTGCTTCCCGGTTTTCGCAGCAGGGTGCTACCGTGCGCTGTTTGACGACTTTCTTTCATTCCCGGCCTTTCTTTGAGTTCTTTTATTTATTTCTCGCCTTCCCGCTTTGTTGGCCAACCATTAAGGGTTCAGGTTGGCACAGTGCCGTCAAATTTCCTCTTTGCAAAAGGTTCGGAAGGCACGGCTGATGTGTGAGATTTTCCTTCTTTTCGGAAGCATTTGGCGTGTTTTGCTTTCCTCTGCGCTTCTCATGTGCTTGCCTTCTCCTTGCTGCTACGTCCTGGAATTGCCGTATCCCTGCGGGGCTTTCCTAACACTCCTTAAAAGTGTCTCGGTGCACGGATGCTAGCTGTGAAGGTTTCTTTTTGTTTTGCTCGTTGTTTTCTTACGGGTCGCGTCAAATCCCACCACGAGAGCGCACAAAAAGCATCCGAGCTGAAGTCTCGTTTTGGGAGTCATTTGGGTGCTTTCTGTGGTGCTTTTCTATCTTTTCACCGCACAGGAGGCTTGTTTCTTTAGCGTAAAGAAGCGTACAGTGCTGTGAAGGCACAGAATACGAGCTTTCATGCACAGGAAAGGTAAAAGGCGATACGAAATGGGAAAAATATGTATGCCATCTAATGGAAAGTGTACCGGTAAAGGTGTCAAGGTGAAACACACCTTCCGATGAATACAATTCATTATATTTTATTATTTTTCCTGCCTTTCCAGCTGTTTGATAAATGAAATGATGCTGGAAATGGGATGTGCTTTAACAATGAATAAAAGAAATAAGCACAATAAACAGCTAAATAAAGCTCTCTAACGAGCAAGAAATAAATAATATTTCCTAAATTAGAAACATTTGTAATGCGAATTGCATAATGTAAGGCGATGATGTAAGAACAGATTTGGACACGAAGAAATAAAAATTTCTGTATTATTTTTCTACAAATCTTTAGACAGAAGCCTGTAAAAATGTGTTTATGCAATTGAATGCTTGATTTGACCCCATTTTCCTTACGTCTACAACATAACCACCCAATCAACCTTCTCATTAGTTCATTTTCAAATCTCACCAATGTACTCACAAGCACCGACGTACATACATCCCCTAGCGAATCTTTCTAAAACCAAAGACCTACTTGTGAAAATGTGACCAAAGATGAAAATAATGCACCATCAGCCAAAAGCGAAACGGAAATCACTCAGCAATTTGTTCCACTTGACTCCTGCTGTTGCTGAGGTTGGCAAGGGCAAAGACAACAACAAATAAAAAAAACTTCCCCCACAGCTGGATGCCGATGGTTTGACGCTGATAACACTGCCCGATCATGGCGCAATGTTTTCCCGGTCATGCCCGGTTTCGTCGACCTTCGTCCTGCCATGCATCATATGCACGGTGCTGACCCATTAGTTCTGGTTCACGTGCCGTCTCCCGCAAGTGCTGACGTGCCACTTGCTTGCTTGAAGAAATGCTCAAGGATACTTGCGAGGCAAACCAAGTACAGAAAAAAAAAAAATAAAATCCAAGCGACGGACATGGAATGGAAGCCGCCATAGCAGGTGATTTGCATTGACTAATAGCTCCGACGACGGACGCCATTTCTCATGTGTTTTTGTGTGCTGCTCGTTCAGCTCACAATCGGTCGCGGTTGGATTCCGTATTATCGGAGCTATCTGATTCAATTTTTGCTCCCTGCCTTACATTTGCACGTTCAGCCTTTGCGTGAAGCGTCTCGCCACTTGATGCGAGAGTCTATTTGTGCCCGGTGTTCGGTGTGTTCTCTCCTTTCCGAAAGGATCTCCCGAATGGAAAGTGTTGAATAAATTTGCATAAATTTCTCAATCACCAATCGGTTCGCAAGCATCAGTTTTATTCGCCGTGGTTGTGGAAAAAGAGGCGTGCTTTTCTCGTCTGCCCCCGAGGGTGGCAAGACATCGCAAAACGAGACAGGATCCATAAATTTCGAAAGACTGAAGCGGTGCATGAAAAAATCATAAGCGATCCGCGAAATGACCGGAAAATCGATACTTTGCACCACTTTTTCAAAGACAAATGGATGGAAGTGATGCCGCAAGGACCATGCAAATGAATGCATGAGTTTAGGCGCGGAGAGAGAAATATGAATCGCAATAAAAGGAAAACAAAAAAAATGAATCTTGATCCTCGGTCAATGAGAAGAGGCAAATTATTTTTGCATAAAAATGTCGGAAAAGAAACTTGACCCATATTAGAAAGTCACAATTCATTCGTTTTGTGAAGTTTGAAGCGAGCATTATGTAGAGGTATTTGAATGTCTGCTGAAATGTGGTTTGTGAGAGAAGGCATAATTCAATCTAATAAGAAAAAAGGTTCTACAATATACGTCGACATTGGACGACATTGAGACAACAATTTGACCTCAAAAATTGAAATCAATGTCAAAGAAAATCTCATTAAAACTGGGCTTTCGGCACACTTGAAATATTCTAATTATCCTCCGTTGCTACATGTCGACTGTCCGTCCTGTGATGCAATAAACATGAAACTAGCCAGAAGCTCGCTTCTTTAGCACTATATAAAGCCCCCCTTTAATCAGTAGATAAAGCAGAAGAACAGCAGCTACACATAAAATAAAAGGCTTCTGCTATGAAGCAATAATCGTAAATCCTATCTTAATTTAATCACAATATAAAAAAACTCAAGTATACCTCTCTAGTGGCTATGTCGTTTTTCCCGAGGCTACAGAATTTGGCAAGGGTATCTGTTAGGCGCAAGCAAAAGGAAATTAGGGTAGGAATCATGGTGCGAATGTGTTTATAAAGTAAAATACATTACATTAAATGTTCTAAAAGGTTATTTTTGTAATGAGGATTGCATACTTTCAGGGTGATATTTTGATAATCGCTTAGCATCGTATTACAAACAGCCTAAATGTATGCAAACTGAATACAAAACGGTGAGCAATTGTACACTCAGTCATATTTTGCAATACTTTATTCGATTCTGGTTTCCCTCAAGCATTTGTTTCCGTAACTAAACGCCAAATTGGCGCGCAACTAGTGCAATAAAACGCTAAAAGCGTGGAAAATATTTTGACAAAATCCAGCAACCTCGCTCGTATTCGCTAATTCGTTAATTTTCAAATTACCATCACCACGGGAGGTTGCGATTGCTAGCAAATGGGTTCCGTTGCCGCAACACAGCAAGATTAGTGTATACTTGTTTCCGCCATTCCATTTCACTAATGTGGAAGTGTTTGCGTTCCGTGACCGGTTTAATTGTTGGACCGCGCTGATACAAAACGTGGGTGGACACAATTTAAAACCTCGTTAGTGTGATACGTTTAATGCGTCTGTTGTGTCGTGTTCCACGCAATCCACCGAGTCGCAGAAGGAAAAAAAGGGCCGGAAAATTTCGAAGGTAGTTTTTTCGTTGTTACTCTGTTTGCTCGCGTGCTGCTACTTCAGATCGTTATTTTGGAGGGAAACAACATACAAACCGAAAAATATATATACATCCTCCCGTTCCGTTGCCATATGCAGCACCAGGGAAAAACGGGGTTCCAAAGGAAGCAACACAAGCTAAGAAGTTGAAAACTCCACCCTTACCACTATTGCTCGGTGCCTCATTCCGATGCAGTCTCGACCATTCGTGAGGACATTTTGAAATATTGCCCACAAAAGTTTTGTCACCACCATTAAGGTTAATACCGAAGCGAAACATGCGGAACAGCATTACTTTCCAACGGTGGCAACCGTCCCGCGTGCATGGGTGGAAAACTTTTTGTTGTCTGGCATGGCAGCCTTACCTCGCCCGTTGACAAGTCGTGCAAAGTCCATGCCAATCCCGAAAACGATCCTAAATGGTAAGAAATTCGGTAGCAAAGTTCTGCCGTTTTGCTCCACCGTTCGAATGCTACCGGGGCGACCCAGAATAGAACGAACTGGGGGAGGTGGTTTTTAGGATGAAAGTGAAAGTTTTCTGCACGTCAGAACAGCAACGCGGCAAACGATGCGGTCGGAAAGGGGGAATAAAATATTTAATATAATAATGCCTTTCCGGTGTAATGTGTCGTCCGAGACGCGATTGTGAAATTTTCGGCCTCGGTAAATGGTCTTCACCGCACCGACGGCGCACTGTTAAGAGCAGTACAAAAGTACATTCGTGTGTAGGAAATTCCGAAAACAGGCCTTACCATAGTGGAGGTTTGAGCTATCCCGCATCACGATTTCCGTCCACACTACACACTCCATTAGGAAGTTGCACACTTTAAAACCATTTTCTCACTCAATGAAATTTGTTACAAGGGGAAAAGCTCTACGTATCACTTAATCCTCTCGACTAAACCTCACGAGGCTCAAGGCAAAAAAAAAAATGCGTCTCAGCAAACAACCTAGCAAGGGACCGTCGATTCGCGGAAAATGTCGTAAATTCTGTCAACGGTGTGACGAACACCGATACTGATGAGGGTAGTGATAAACTGTTCCCAAAACCCGTCCTTTCCATCGTTGGCCACTACTACTACTACTTCCGCCTCACTGAGCTGTCTAACTGTCAAGCACTTTTTCCCCGGGAGGGAAATGTGTCTCGCAGGCCATCCCAACTCATCGTCATCCTTTCGCAGCCAACATCCTCACCGGGCGCTCTGCCTCGGATTGATAGCAAACGTCTGGGGTTGTTGTGTTTGGTTAGGAAATTTGCATTTTAATGAAGGTGAGGACCATCCGACGCGCAGAACGTAAGGAAAAATGGATCCGTGACGACTTCGGGCACTCGGGCTGCTGTGTCTCGTGCTATCATCGCACACTTTAGTTAACAGTTGTGGGACTTTGGACTTATAATTGGAACCGTCTTTGCCGACACGATCTCCCACTCTTTCTCTTTGCGGTGTTATGGAATGGTGAGTGAGTGTGTCTCGTGAGTCAACCGTGAACGATTTACACCGTTTGAGGCAGTCGCGTCTTGCGGTGCGACGCTGGAGAACAGAAGCGCAAATACGAACAATTTCGCTCGGCTCAGCTGTTTACGTTTGGTACTTCGGGTAAGGTTGGCCTCTTCGCGTTGCGGAGCCAAGCATGGGACGCCGCAAAAACGGGTGAATAATTAAAAACACTCCAGGTGGTGGAGGAGTAACAAAATATCACACTCTCTTATTTTCGGGATATTTAGCTACAGCCGGCTTCATAAGATGAGGGATTTATTTCGCCTTAGTGCAAGCCCCTAGTAGGATGACTAAGTGACGGGTCGGATATGTGTACAAGCAACTTGAATTACACACACCTAGTACTTAAATCCCTCGTTCCTCTTCGACCTAGAACAGTCTAAGACACTCCTCCAATAGCTCTAATATCTTCTTTAGTAAGGTGCCAAAACTTAAAAGCTGACGAATAAAGCCACAAAATTGAGCCGCCCACGGACGATGATGAACTGCTGCCCTATCACCGCATCGCAGCGCATCGCACACTGTCCGAAGCGACAGTGCAGAAGGACATCAAATTATTCTGCATCATTAAATTTTCAACCCCTTCCTAAATTCTCGATGGAAAAACGTGACGCTTCGCGCGGTAGCCGTAGTGACAACAACGCGAAAACTGGCACGACACCGAGTGGGTTGTTTTTGTTGGTGGATTTGGGCAAATTTATCAAAATTTGTTTACTGCTCTACGCGGATGAGGTGATGATGAGGTGGCAGAGGGTTGGAAGCGAGTGTTTTAAGATATTACTTCTCAGCAGTCTCATGAAGACAATCTAGACCCAAGCGAAAAAGCATTGTGGTCGGAAGGAACAAAGGAGCTGTAATTAGTTTTTACAAGACGCTTTGAATGCAATTATCACGCTCTTCATGTGCTAGAAAGGTATTGCAAATTACATACACCGTTCAACCATGGTCTTAGCGCTTTAATTTTTGATGACTTGTCACGAGACATGTGTTGGTGCAAAGTTCAAAACAAAACAGCCTTAAAGTATGCAATCTGCTGTGCAAAATGAGTACAATCACTTCTTTAATTCTTCCAAATTTACGTGCCACCAAGGATCATTGTACAAATTATGGAAAGCAAACTTTTGGCTATCCCTTCGTAAAACAATGAGCGTTGATTTTGAAACCAATCAACACTTTTAAGTGTTTCTGTTTGAAAGCAAGCAGCGAAAAACATACACACAAATCTCATCACTCGAAACTTTGTTGACGAAGAAAAAAGGGATGATTCGCCACAAAAAGCAAAACAAGAAATCCTTTCCCATTTTCTCATCAAACGCGTTACGTTCTGCCTGCAGCTATTGCCTGTCTGAAAGCAACTGGGGAGAGAAAAAATAGGCCAAAACTACGCGAAGGACTGTGACAAGACAACATTTAAGAAATAAGAAAATGTATAGAAAACATTGTCCACCCAAGACGAATTTCAAAAGGCCTTTGAAAACACAAAAAACAAACGCACACACATACATATATAACTTCCAGAAAATAGCACCAAAACCAAGACGTTTAATTGGATTACGATTTTTTTTTCCCGTTTCTCGTTTTCCACTTCGTTTTCGTCCCATTCGCTATTTCTCGAGCACTGGACCGACGCGATCGATACTGATGCTCTTGATTCGTGTACTTTTTTTTGCCTTCCCTAGTGTGCTTCCTTCCTTTCTACGAATTCAGTTAAGTTTTCCACCAAATCAGGTTTTCGGGAAAAGGTGTTCATTTTTCCTTCGGGGGGTCACGGGGAGTGTTTTTTTTTTCTCTTCTTTTCTCTCTCGTCTGCCTCCTGTCAGGTAGTTCCGTCCACTTGTGAAGCCCTCGATGAAAAGTAACACAAAGAAGCGAAAGGTATTAAAATGCTTTTCAAGCGCTTTTCCGCATTGTTATCGAGAGAACCAAAAAAAAAGAAGGAAAACCCAAAAAAAAGAATGCTCTCCCGAATGGGACCATCGGAAAGTGCGTGGCTTTCACCCGAAAAGTGGCGCGACCGGATCAAAAGACCATCCATCGTCGTTCGTTCCGTTGCGTGTTTGTTCGTTAGTGTTCGTCTTTTCGGTGGTAGTTGTACGACGGAAATCGACAGCTTGGGCGAGGGAAGAGCGAAAAACCATCCATACTTCTTTTTTTTTCCTTTTGCTCAACAAACACCTTTAAGAGGTGGAAAATGTACTTCACCCAGAAAGTGATCAGAAACGGTCAAACGGAACAACATTGGATAAAAAATTGAACAAAAATAAGGTATGCCGTTACTGAATGGAAGGCGGTAGGTAGCCTGAAGCCTTAACTTTGTGTCAAAAAGGTCAAAGTAAACAAAATCAAATGACACCTTACGGTTTCTTTTTTTTTGTATTTTGGTTAATTTACGTTCAATCATACTTATTGCTGAACTTCTGTTTCACACTTTTATATTTGTTTTAATTATTCTATCCTGCATTCGTGTACAAACACTGTTTTGTTTGTATTATACACCGCTAAAAGGTATTCTAACACTTATAGTTGCACGGGTTGCATAACTTCAGGCGCTTTTACAAGACAATTTGTAATTTTAACGGAACACTTTGAGCGTATGAACAAAGACCTTTATTGAGATATAAATTTTGCTAGCTTGTAACTTTCAACAAACAAAGACATACAAGGAATAAATACCAGAGTGTTCATCGTTTCGAATCCTGTTATTTGTTCTTCTTTTTTGCGCGATGCAAACCGAACAATATCCTTTCGAAACATATCCTCGTATCTCATTCCATTTTCCCTTTCAATGTTTCTGTCCTGCCCACGCTCCCAATATGACCGAAACTTTGAATAACATCGCTTGCATAAGGGATAATAATAATATTTTCATAAACAACATCGAAACAACCTCAGTCAAGCACTTCGGTGGCCAAACTGTTTACCTTTTCAGTGCAGGACCGGGTTGAAGAAACGCAGGGGGTGAAAAACTTCTAAACATAACGTGAAAAAACATGATGCAGTAAGGAAACATAAAAACGAAAACGAAAAAATCTTCCCACACAACCACAGAACTCAATCGAACAAGAGAAAGGATGAAAGAGAAACAAGGCAAAAGCTGACGTAAAACACACGGGGACGACGAGGTGGTAGTTGTTAGAGGGGGTTGACCAAAAAAAAAGCCCTCCCAAAATCAAAAACTCCAGTTAGCGCTTGTTGCAAAAACTTTGATTACTTTTTTCTCCGTACCAACAACAACCCGCTTCCAATCCGTGCTTTACTCACTTTTTTTTACCAATGGGTCGATTGTGAAGTTTCTCACCGAAACACTTATGCTTTCCAGCGCGAACGAAACCACTTTCCTGTGTTTGAGTGCGCGCTTACGTGCGTTTCCGTGGTTTGAATGATGTTGATGCTGAATGTTGAACAATATTTTCCAACCCCAAATCGACTCGGTAGATATAGAATGGTTCAATTATAGTATAAACCGCGGACAGCGATCCCGTTTATGGGATTCACAGCAACAGCGAGGGTTTTTCACTCTTTCTCTTGTAAAAAAATAACACATAAATTGCGGGAGAGAAAAAACACACCGGAAAATGAAGCGTTTTTCGCCTCTTTAAACATCGAATGCCTGCAGGAAATATATCCCTAAAAATTCAGCACAAACATGGTCCGGTTTTGGGTGTTATTGGGTGAATGTTTGTGTGTGATAATATTTTTCCATGTGCTTTCCGATTTATTCTGTGACTTTTGCCAAAATGTTGTAATAATATCGCGCATTTGCTCACAGAAGACAGTCAATTTCACGAAAAATTGTTCCTAAAAATGATATAAGAAATGATAATAATAAATTTCAACCTGTAATAACATTATTCCAGCATGTCCTAACTACACTTTAAAGCGACCCAACATTGCTGCCATCGCACCAGCTTGATAAAGTAATAACGTCAAAAACATGAATAAAACGAGCATAAGTAACCCCCGGCCCGGTTTGCTAGAGGGGGGTTTGTTCACTTCACGCGGTGCAACACACCTAAGATCCGAATTTGACAAGCTTACTTCATAGCCGTAGTTGCGGTTAAGTTACTACGCGGAGTCGCAACTCGACGCGGGTCGCTAGTCAGCTAACTATTAACTCAATTTCCCCATCACTTTTGCCACACTCGCCGTTAAATATTCACACCTTCACCAGCTGCTCCAGGGGGCTCCCGGTTTTCTCCTAGTCACTGGTATGCTAACCCTTAACCGGCTGGGCCGGGTCGGTGAGTTGAGTCTCCACAAACATAAAAGCCTTACGTTTAAAAACCTTGTTTATGTGGCGGGCAAGTTATTCAAATAAATTTTCCTTTATTATTTCTATCCCACCGAGCGAAACTAGGTAGTTGGCTGGTGGGGACTGGCTGGTTCCAACCATTCTGGAGCGCTCGAGCTAACGACATTTGCCGTGAGTTTCCCGTCGCACTGTGGGCGAAGCGGCCAAAAGCGCAAAGCCAACGGTGGGCAGTAAAAATCGAAAATCGAGTAAACCAACACCTGGGGAATGGTTTTAAGTTTCTCAGCTTCGTGCTGCTACCTATGGGGCGCACGCCACCGCTCGTAAACTGCAAAGCGATGATGTATGCTGGTATGGAAGCATAGTTTTCCGTTATGCCTTTGCCTTATTGCTCGCTAACTCGAGGCCGCACTTTCACTCAGAACGGACTCACCCTAACTATACGAAGGGGCGTAACTCGAGCCGACCTGTGCCGAATCGTTGGCAGAAGGAGTCAAGGATTGAGGATACTGTTTGATGGACAGTGAAGAAACTTCTCGGCCAGCTGTTGTGTTGTTTTGGGGGTGAATGCATTATTGAGTTCCATAAAATATGTACCCGGGCACATCCATGCACGGCAAAAACCGAGCAGGAGTTGATTTTACGAGGCTCTTGCCGTGTAAGTTCTATAAGTTTAAATCCTTCGTCTGTGGCGTGTAGCCACCGTTACAATGCTGCCGAATGTAAATAATTTATAGTTTGCAGCATCAAACAGGCTGGGTGTACTTTGAGGCACACGGGAACGAAACTGGCCAGCTTAGCAAAAATGCTTTAAATAGAATTCTTTGGCAAAAGCAATCAAACTGGTTGAAATTTATCTGCATACAGTGGATAAGTTCCCGAGAAAGCATCACCTCCGCTGAATAATGCAAACAGATACAGATACAGTGAATGACGGGAAACATCGACGGGATGTAAATTTCATTCATGTTTATAAATCATTTTTTTAAAAACAAACAACACATTCTCTCTACAACCTAAAAGAGACGTATCATATGGCGTCCTAATACATAAAAATAAATAAACAAATAACGCCTTGGCTTAATGATAATGGCAATACGTTTTGCAGGTTATTGTACCTAAATATTACTTCAAAACTTTTACCCAACAAATAGGCAAGCACAACAAGCGCTTCCATTCATTCAACCGACATGCATTGACGGTTGGAGGAAAAAAAGGCATTAGTCTTCATCGTGCGCTTTATAAAACAAATGGTTGTCGAGGTAATTTATTCGCCTATTGACACTCGTAATCAATCGTTTCGCCACTTTGGAAAGGGATTGAGCATACAGCAAAACAAAAAAGGACTCATTTCCCCTCCCACGTCTCGGTTGCGCCTGTCTCCATTCCTCCCTCGGTTGGGCAACCACCAAGAAGAGATCGTGATAAGAATTGCTTTCAAGTCACGCTTTCACATTCTTTTCCTGGGCGCTTGTTTTCCCTTGGTTGTTGTACTTTACGGGGTGCGTACAGTGAGCAATGCGAAATAGGAAAGGAAAAAATAAAAGGAAAACCATTAATTTTGATTTCAATTTCATTACCAACCGCACGTTACCCGCCCGGTTACATCCGACAAAGGTGCTGAATGTTAAAATTTCGTTCGATTCGCTCCTCACCATCCTAAAGGTAGCGATCCAGGAGCAGGAGCAAAAGTCGTGTCGGCAATCGAATCACTCCAACCGAATCCCTTCCCATTTCGGTTTTGGTTTTGTTCGCACAACAACTTTGTGTGGTTGTCTTACATCGCGGCTCTACCGCTACTGCCGGAAAGAAAGCATTCATTTGCTTTTGGAAAGCACCGAACTGAACAGCTAGCCAAATTGATGCAAAGCACTGTTAGGGAAATTGGTGGAGCCGATCTTATGAATAATCTTCAATCGCTTTCAGCAAATGGACGCAGTGCAATATCGCGTGAAAGCATAACGTGCTTGTGTAGCAAATACACAAAAACGAAGGGTTCACCTGAAAACTACAAAGGCAACATTATGCCGACGGTTCATGACCTTTTTCCAAACGACTTTCCCTTGCGTACGTTTCACCCTACGGTTTTGCTGTGTCAACGTTTAGGTAAATTCACTTTCTTACCGCAATTTTTCTTCTCTATACTTTCAGGTAAGTTTTGCGCCGCCGCCGCTGCCCTAAAGCTTCTCGGAACACGATCGTTACACACTTCCGGGTGAGCTTTCGTCGAAGCAACTCATCATTCAGCCGACTAGAGAGAGGGTTGTGTTGTTTTCTTTAGCGTGCTCTTTTTTTTCCCGACCTTTCCTTTGCCGTACCGGCCTGGTCGGCAAGTTTGGGTAACAAATGGTATTTATCAAGTTTTCATCTTGACCTCCTCTTGCTACTTTTACTGCCTAGCGCACGACCTTCCGCCGGGCTGCCTGAAACAAAGTGCCCTAGCACCTAACCGAATTACACCCATCGTGGCTCGAGTTCTGCCGCCAGTCCCATTTGGCGGAGCTGATATGACTACGAGGGCATGGGCTGCTTGAGCGATACAACTTTGCCTGATCAAGCTCAAGATACGTTGAGGCGAAACGCTCGAGTAAAATCCTTCCCATCGAAGAAAAGTGAAAGCCCCAAGAAAAATGGACCTAACCGCGACTGGGTGGGTACTACCCGCCGTTCGGCTAGCGGCGGAACGGACAAAAAAAAAAAGCTTCGAAACCAGGCGTCCCCATTTCCTTGCGTTCCTTCCAAGGCGCATCGAGAGGCGAAAAAGAAAAGCCCGCTGGCTTTTTCCCGGTGTGTTCTAAGTTGAGAAAAACTCCACCCAGAGTGAAATGAATATTTATGGCAAATATAATTTATCAATTTGCTTGTAACATTTCACTCGCCCGTCGGGCCATCGGGCCACCAACTACTCGCTGTTTCCCACTGGCATTTTTTTCCTTCTCTCCCTGCCCTTAGTTACATTAAGCGAAAGGGAAACACCGTTGTTTACTTTGTACTTTGCGGTGTGCGATGGGAGAGAAATAAAACGGAAAACCCCACCCGAGAAAGCACGCCAAGACGCGCCAGCGCCCATTTAGTTTGGTCCGGGGGGGATTTTTTTCTTTTACTCACCTCCACAACTTTCGCCGAAGAGCTTTCGGTTTGGCCGCCATTCGGAGCCGAGATCGATTCGGGGTTGTATTCTTTCTGTTCCACACCACGCGGGTGGCGGGTTTGCTCGTGTTCGTGTGGCTTTAATTAATGTCGATACGATACGGTTATGCGCGTCGGCATCGACTGTTGGTATTTGCTGGAATAGCATCCGAGCAAACGAAAGGAGGTGTGCTAGGTGTCCTGTTGGCACGCTGCAAGCAAACGCAACCCAGTAGTTCCCACCGGGAACCGGTAAAATATTACTTTCGATAATTGATTTTCTTCATTTCCACGCTAATTTGAGACGCGCGCGCGCGCTGTGCTGTTGCTGCTGCTGCTGGCACGGCACGTGGACCGCTCCATTAAAGAAACTACAACCAGAGTACGTGAGTGCTGAGAACTCTATGAAATTTTAAAGAAATATTAGAAAGCTTAGCTTTTTTGAGGAAAATTATTCATTCTTTGATGAATGCAAGAGTCAAAATTCCAAAAAGGATAATGATTATGATGGTAGAAAATAATCTTTCTTCATCTCTTTTCATGAGAATATATAACAATAATTAAATAATAGCGAGGAACTTATAACTTAATATTGTTAATTGTCGGAATATTGATTTCAACCATTTCTCTTCCTAATCCTGAGAACATCAGCTTTGAAGAATTGCTCAGAAAATATGTTTTAAACCAGTTTATAATTGTACTTAAACACGCTTAATTTCCACATAATTCGAATCATAATCTACCCATATAAAAACCTTCCACAAACGATCAGGTCTTCCATCATTGGGATCGTTAATAATAAGCAATATCTTCATTACGAGCTCATCATAATGCACAAACCCCGTTCGCGTTACAACAGCGCGTCCCTCATCGAAAGGAAGACATATTTTACATTGCGAAAACCGCATAACAACGTCCAATAAACACCAGGCACCATGCTGCGATTGGCTTTCCATAAAAATACGTACACACATACGCGCGCCCGTTCGCCCATCGTTCACATTTAAAATTGCTCCAAATCCAATATGAACGAGGGTTTTCCACAACGCGAGGTACACAAATATGTGTTCTCACCCCCCCAAATAGGTTGTTGCTGATAAAATGTTTCCTCCAACTGTGCGCGCACGTGTGTGTGTTGTTCAAGTTAAAAGGAAATATAAAATCGCACCGGAAAAATGAGGAAAAAAATATGTGCACACACCGCAACCCCAAAATGCTCCGAACCACTTTATAGCCGCTACCCCGTTATTTACGACACACCGAAGGGGATGGAAACGGGGCAAAAGCCCTGTGCGAAAAGGGAAATACTGCTGCGACTGTATCAATAAATGCAAAAGCCATACATTTTCCTCGGAAAAACTTTCGAGTGGAGCGGGAGCGAACATTTCGAACGGAAAGTTCGGAATCTTCTCTTCATGGGGTTTCAATAATGGTATGCGCCTTAAAGCCATCGACCCAGGACAAGGGCTAGAATAACTGAGGGGAATGGGGTCGAATTGGAATTTGGGAACACTGGGAACCATATTCCAGCGCAACGTATTCCCAGTAAATAGCGAATCATCTGGAAAAGCCATAAATTGTCCCACTCAACTACGCAAAACCTTGGAGTTGCATTTGCTTCTTGCAAAACTAACCCTTAAAATTGGTTAAATCTTCCACACGGAATCGGATTGCGAATGGCAACCGCAATAGATAAAAGAGAGTAACAGTTCGGTTCAGTTTGCGCTGGCACTTCATTATGATTAGCATCTGAAAAGACGAGCAAACCGAACGGAACAAACGCTTGGCAAACGCGTTCCACTCCCAAACCATCAAACCGCGCGACCTGATGATAATACATCACGTTCAGCATATTTCATTCGTCGCTTTTCTTGCATTACTCGCACCCGGCCGACCATGCATATGACGACAAGTGAAGAAAACAGGAAGAAATATTCAGCTTCCCACAGCCGGGACAGAAACCGCAGCGCTTACTTCCGGCAGGGGTCGCACCACGACGGTCGAGCAACATAATTCATATTTATTCAAATCGCTTCAATTTATGCTATATTTCGAAGCATGAATAGAAATTGCTTTTGTCATCGTTGTGTCATGCTGCACGCCATGAAAAGCATCCCACCGGATGCGTAACGATGCGTGCATAGGAAGCGAAATTTATGGCTCGCATGTGTACCGTTGCGATAAAGGAATGGGTGAGCAGAGTCATCCTTGCTTGTGGATGGGCTGTAGTTTTTTTTTTCGTTTGCTTCGTCGCTGCTTAGAGTTACACCGATTTTGATAGATTCTTTTGCTGGTGCTGGTGGTCGGTTTCTTTTCTTGCTTCTGCAGTCCAAAGTGAGAATGATGGCTTTAAGTAAAGCTGCTTTCCTTTTTAATGCAAAAAAAGCCTAGTCCGTGGTGGGAAGAGGGAGAGGGGCATGGCAGACAGGAAGGAGAAGCAGAAGAAGGGAGGTGTTTCCACTCCATTAAATTTATCGGATTTTAAGTGAAATATGTTTCCGATATGGTTCTGTCATTTCGCTTTCGTACGATGTTTGCCCACGGAGACGCAGCAGCAGCACTGTCCACTGTCATTACCGAATCAGTCAAGCAAAATGTGGAACCCATTATGCAAAACTTGCACACTTGCCAGTCGAGTGAGTATGAAAGCGACCATTCCTTTCGCGCGTATCGATCCGTTTGCATGCTAATGGAGGAGGCTTCGCATGCCGGAAGTATTCGCTTTCAGGCATTTCCTTGGAAAAGTGCAACGAAGCAATTATTATCCTGTGTGGGTGAGATTTTGCTAATGGAACGGTAGTCGCTTTTTTGCACGAAGTGAGCAACTTATTGTGAGGGGAACGTACTTTTTTTTAAATAAAATGTATTTGTTGAATAGCATTGCATGGCTTTTGGAAAGAAACAAATATAAATTAATAATAATGAAACGAGCATCGAAAGCTGATATTGTGTTGCGGATTGAATACTTTAGGCGTTAAGTGTTAAGCGCCGGAAAGTATGCAATGTTTTCAAATCTATTCATTCATTAAGTTGTATTAACATGATTTAACAACTTTAAACGATTAATTTAAGAACACCATCCAGACAATGTAAATTTTACATCTTCAATGTTGAGTCCATAAAATTCGCCTGCATTCATACCTGCAATGTAATCTATCACCGAGCTAAGCACTCCACTTCCAGGTCAGTAAAGGTGGTAATTATTATTACCATTCGAACTCCCAGCCAACCATTGCACTGCAGCCACCAGGCGCAGTGAAACGTATGAAAGCAACAACGGAAACGGCAACGGAAACGTTTTCTCGTTTTCATTCTCGTATCGCTTCACAATCGCACATCACCCTACACGTTGAGATACGTTCATTCTGAGTGAAACGACCAGCTACTCCGCAACGTTGAAAACAAATAACATCTCTTCATCCAAATACGAAGGAAGGATTGAAGAAAGGAAAAGCAAAACATAACAAAAAAAATCGCTAAAACATTCTAAACCTTTAGGCCACTGTGGACAGGCACGGATGGAACGAATTCTCCCCCCCACACACACATACAATATACACGTCAAAAAGGGACACCCTTATCAGATGTAGTGTGGAGGAAAAACAAGAACTGGCGAAGAAAGCAACAAGAATACACGTGTAAATATAAAACTGCATAATTTACAAGTGCAATTAAGCTTTGAATGATTTTCTTCCATTTTCGCTCTCCCGATGCGAACCCTCCACGTTCGAGACCAGTTCCAACAAGAAAATGTTTCCGAGCGTGTACCATTCACGATGTAGCAATTGCTGGATCCGACTGACACAGGTACAATCAACATCGAGCGACACCCGGGAACAAGCGTGAAATGAAGTGGAAATGAAACGGAAACGGCAACGGATTGAGCGGGCATTTGGGGGTGGCTTTGATACAGAGTTCCCTGCCCGAAACGAGTTTCCACTTTTGGCCACCGGTGTGCTGTGTAGAAATGTTCCAGTCGATCTTCCAGCAATTTGTGAATGAAAATCCTTTTCCTCTTTAGTAAAATTGATCTTGGACGTTGCACTAGCGTTGACGGCTGTCATACTACAAGCGAGCGAATGCAGCTCTTTGTGCTTTACATGATTAAATGGGAAAGAAGCTCACGAAGTGGCAATTAAAATAATGATTGCTAAACGCTCTTTATTCAACCCATTGTTCACGAAATATGTTTAAACGTTGAAAGCAATGTAGATGGAAATAAAAGAATAAAGTCCCATTTAGGCGCTATCCATCGCCTAAAGTTATGCAATTTTTGTACCAAATTCACCTTTTTCAATAGCAAGCAAGCCAATTCAACACCGTTTCATCCACGATGCCCCGTTTTGTTATGTTTTATTATGTTAGAAACCCAGCCACGACAGGGCGCCTTGACCAGTCTTAACCATCCACTAAGCAACCCCATCGGGCAGGCTTAAGTTTACGGAAGATTTAGTCAATTTTCTTCAACCTCTCAAGTCAAACGATCCATCATCCATCATCGCCAAAGACTGAGCCGGCCCTGGGAACATCCGGAACTAAACCACCCAACAAAAACAAAAAAGTGTTCTTCATCCTACGAAAGATGAAACCACCGCAAGAAATGTTGCTGTTTGATAGAAACGGAAACCACGTAAAAAGAAAAAAAGATAGATGAATAGCTGGAATAGCTAAGGGTTCTACGTCCGAGATTGGCTTTATAAACCGAGCACAACATCCTCGTTACGGTGGAAAGGATCCCAAACGGAACCAACTTAACCCACTTTGCTGGTGGTTGTCCTCACCGCGTTGACCCTTTTTTCAACCGGACGTGTGTCTGAGGCCGAAATCAAGTCCAATCCAATGTAAACGATAAATGAATAATTGCATTCTGTGGTAATCCGCTTTATGAAGAGCGAGAGCAAGGTTTCCAAATCTTTCCGCAGCACAACTAAGCGTAGCCACGGAATGAGATTGTAGCCATTTTCTCGTAGCTAAGTTCTGTACGGGCTACAAAATGTGGGACGTTGTGGGAAAAAGTTTACCAAGCCGGAATACGTTTGCGTCGGCCGTGTCCTTGGCCGAAGTGAGTATCTGTTCCATGAGGCACGGGAGCTGCTTTGAACTGCTCGGGCTTTTTGATGATGAAATAAATATGAATTTTATGGTTGCATTCTGATCAAACAGCCAGCACATGGGTGTGCCTGCCGAAACCCTGATAGTATGAAAATGGTATGAAATTAAACTCAAACTATTACCTTTAGCAACATAAAAAAAGGAAGAGTCCACAGATATCATACTTCATACCCAGAAGTTTATGATATTTCGCAATTGGATGAACCAAGAGGCGGCAAAAAAAGAAACTATTACCAAGTGATACATCCGTCCAATCACTGACACAACGCAACCGCACTGTAATCCGGCGAAATTGTACGATAAATGTCCACCACGGCAGGGGTGGAAAGCAGAAAACTTTCGGCATTATGCTACATTCGGGGCAGTGGTCCAAATTGCTGGAAATTAATATTTTGGTTTGAAGTCACTGCAGCTTATCATCCGCATGTACCGCCCAATCAAGAATTCCGAGAAAGCTTGTTCTCCGGGATGCCTGATGTCCCTGTTACTTGAGCCGGATAGATGCACCTAATCGGACTACACCTGCTTATTACGACGTTTCTCGTCACATCGTTGGCAGAAAGTTTCATCACTCACCAACCATTCCTGTTCCAGGGGGGAAAATCCGGATTTTCAATTCATTCCTTACGCCCCTGGACTACATCTGCGCTGTGTGTTGTAAAGGAGCCTGATCAGAAATAACTTTTATCCCATCTGCAAGCTATCATTTTACAGCAATACACACAATTTCGGGTTTCGGATTTTGACGTTAAGTGCGTCTCCGCTTAACTTATCCATTGGATACCCAATGCTCGAAGGGTACGCTGTGCCCGTCAGACAACGATCAGATTCCCCTTGCGCGACACTACAGTGTGACACAGTTTAGAAGCCGTAGTAGAATGAAAAGCCCCAGAATCCGTACATCCGTCGGATCCCATTTGTGGGTCCCTTCGTACACACTTTACGTGACCGCAATGTAGAATGTGTAGCGACCAGGAGCGCAGTAGAATGAAATAATGATTAATTCTGTTTCTATTCCGGTGGCGTTGTGCGCTATCATATTGGGACAATTTTTTTTTTTCGTTCCTTTTTTTTGTGCTCCGTTATCAGTTTCATCATCTTTTAACTAGTTTGGGATATATTTTTTTTACGGCGCCGTACAATCATAAATGGATAGCGAAGCAAAAACTGTACAGAAATCCCAATCAGTAGACCATAAAATCCTTCCCGTTTTCTGGAACGATACCCCGAGACGATGCTCGAGCGGTGCCCGTTCGTGTCGGTTGCTGAACGGTTCGTTAATTCAGCAAAATGGCTTTCGTCTTCGTGCTTATTTATTCTTCAAGACGATAAACACGTTCTAAAGCCCGACCGATTTTAAGCTGGAGTGGGAGGGCATTTTTATCGCTAAGTGTGTCGTTTTATTAAATCCGTGCAACGCAATAAAATTGAAATGGTGTACGAAATTGTTTATATTTCCAAACAAAGGTTTGTTAATTCCATCTTATGACAGGAAGGACAGGAAAAGGTTTTATAATGTCTATACACAAGGTTCAAGTAATATCTTGTAAAACAAACTATTTTCTCACATTACATTAGTGTTCCCAATTACAAGCTTTTAGATTGCTGGCACCAATACCGAGTAAACAAACATTTATTTCATGTCTAAACATGTCTGTCATAAAAGA
The DNA here is from genome assembly GCA_018908115.1 of Anopheles rivulorum. Taxonomy (NCBI): domain Eukaryota; kingdom Metazoa; phylum Arthropoda; class Insecta; order Diptera; family Culicidae; genus Anopheles; species Anopheles rivulorum. The sequence continues at coordinate 24,426,568 of STHB01000003.1, read as the reverse complement.
CTCTGAATGTCCAGGAACTTGGACGTGAAGAGTTCCAGTGAAGCAATTCCACAACTTATGATGGATTGCCTTCTTCTCTTCAAACTACCATATCCTATCCATATCCCAAAACTACGACCCCAACTCACAATAATAAAGCACAAACTAATGACCCACATAGCAAATGGGAAAAACACTAAACGGCAACAAATCACGGCAAATCATTCCCATTCAAACGGTGTATACAAATGGAATGAGTTTTTTTTTGCGTATATACATATAATCGCCGTCCTGAGCTTGTGCACAACTTACCAACTTCTTGAACGAATCTTCGTTTTCGGGGAACAGGTCCTACTTTGGGGAAGCATACTTTTAAACGATTTTCCCCCGAGGTCGTGCCGTTTTCTATAGCACGTTTTATCGCACAGCCGTCGTTGCGATGCCTTTCGAGTTTCGAGTGCATGTGGGAGCGAATGTTTTGGCTCCAGAAGGTGAACCCACACTAAGAGAAACCTGGATAGTTAAAGTTTGTACAGTTTTCGGATAAGATATAAACGAGGTTGAATACGTTGGGGAGGGCATACTTGTTTTTGAAAGTGCATTCGGTTTTTGACGAAATGTTTACTGTGGAAGGTAGGTTTTCTCTTTATATCCACAAATGGGAGAAAAGTCCTTTTAATGTAGGACGAAATATTTTGCATAAAAATGAATTCTTCAAAAGAAGGTATGAACTAAGCACATTTCCTTAAACCGAAAAAGCTCTCCCAGCACCTTCTCCTCATACAGGCTCTATTTGGCCCTAGTATCTCCTTGTTAGCTCTTTCTCGTTTCTCTTATAAAAGCTGTACACAATCAATTGGGCGATTCATTTCGTCCGGAAGAAACGAGCTCACACCACCTCATCAGTGTCACAAAACCCGACCATTAGCTTGATTCGCAATATGTTCGAAGCAACAGTCAAACACCGTTTTGAAACCGATCGTAATGGCGCTACAATGATACGTAGAGGTTCATCCATCCATGGCCAAACAAAACAAAAAAAAAAGAGGAAATTCGAACGAGCGGTTTGCGTTGGGTGCAAAAATCAATATCAAATAGACCTTCCGAAACTCCCATCACCAGAAGCCGTGGCAGGACACCGTAGCAGGACAGTCAATTCAATCGATCGGAACAGCGGCGAAATTCTTCCGCCCCAAAGACACGAGCACGATGGTACAGGATTTTGCAGCTCGAAACAATAAACCTGCACCCGACATCCAGAACTTCTAGCCATCGATAAAAATTGGACATCCTAATACCCCCAGTACGGTACGCCGGCGGGCAGGCACCGTAGCTTGGGATACCGGCGTGCAAACAAACCCGGGCTTTCGGATGGATGGATGGATGGATGGGTATGCGAACAAATACTGGGGCCGGATTTTTCCCGTTTGATTTTTACTGCCCCTCGGCTACTCGGCAAAGGGACGAATAGGATCCTCCCGATCTACCAACCATCCTACCCCAGGGAGAGATAAGCATGGGACGGGAAACGGTCTATTTGGTTGGGCAAGAAACCGGAATCGTTTTATTGAAATTGGCAACCAGATGCTTGTTGACGGAAACAAAGGGATGGTGAAAAGTTAAATAAGCCCAGTTTTATCACATCTCAAATCGATCGAACAATAAACGGGACCATCAGCCCGTGCCATACATATCACGTCGGGCAAAACGGCAGCTTAACCCAACCGATTTGCAGAACGATTAAATTTTACGCGAAATGATTCACTCCGGCACAATGTTGCGGATAATTTCAGTGCAAAACTCGAATCGAATCGCAACCAACTGGGCGAACTACAATATAGCTTTCTTCATTCTCGCACAATAAGGGAAGCTTTTTTGTGGTGCAAGTTTTTTTTCCCCCCGAAGAGCGTCATCTTTTTCCACGTGAAAAGTTTTTAAGCTGACGAAAATCTATTCACCAATAAGTTTGTGGTGCGATAGGACGCGATCATGTCGACGATCAAAAAGCGAAGCGAGAAATGCAACTCGCTCGCTTTGCATGCTATTGAGAAGCTTTCCCCGTGCGAAGATATGTTGGATGATATGCTTGCACTTGCGTGGCGAAAGATTTTCGCCGAAAATCCATTCCTACGATTCCACATCTTTACGCAACAACAAATAAAAAAAAATCACGAATGAAAGATTGCAAAAATCACCTGCAACTCGCTGTGCGGCAACAGATGCAACAGTACGGTAACATTCCCCATTCAGTATTGGGTAAAAAGCGGTGCATTCCGGTAGATGCACAGAATAGTTGCGAAAGATAGATTGTTGAGATAGTTTTTCCCTGCCCAATGCGCCCAGTTCTGCCCGTTCATTCCTGTTACCCACAATCTGTTATTGAATTCATGATGGAAATATGTCGACCTAAAGATGAAGCAGGAACACACGATAACAACAACAAGGAAGCAGAAAAAAAACCTCCAAACCATCGACGGAATGAATATCTTTAATCCGTCGTACAAGCAACGGGAGAAAAATACGTGAAGCGTCGAAAATCGTCCATTCTGTCAAAAACCACCATTCATCCATATTTCCCCGGCACGGTAAAGTGAAGAAAACCACCGTTCGACAAAGTTTAACTCCAAATATTTCAACCGTGCAACCGGATGTTTCCCGACTTTCGTCCTTTAACGCTGCCTCTGGCGCCCCTTTTCCGACGAACGTTTCCACGGTGAGAAGCATTGGTAATGGGTAGGAAATTTGTACCACAAATCGTACCTTTTACGGATTTTCCCGCACGGGTGACAGTTTTGAATTTCCCACAAAAAAAATAAAAAAGGCTACAAAAAGAAAGAAAAAAAGAATTTTAAAATCACTACGATACGAAAAAAATCTTTCCACTATTGATGTGCACAGCAGTCAAGATGCACCACCTGAGAGAAATCCCAAAACGGGTAAAAAAGGACTCTATCTCACACACACAGAGAAAGTAGAGCGCGAAGCAGCCGAACAAAAGTGAACCACCTCCGGGTGGAATGCGACATTGAAGTGAAAAGCCACTTGGCGAAGAAGAAAGAAAATATTTTTCCACCAGGGAGGGAAACTTCTTGGGTGCAACTACTGCTGATGGCTGGTACTACGGGAACTGTTACGTTGAAGTAACTCGGTTCGCTTACCAGCCGTGGAAAATTCTTCCTCCCCCGAAAGACAAAGTAAAGTGAGACCAACTTTGGATGCTCGAATCTTGGATTTTTTTTTTTGAGTCAAGAAGAATGGTGGTAGCAAAAGGAGGGGTGGATATGGGGGAGGGAGTAAAATGCAAAGAAGAAGAACAAAAAATAAACCAAGTGGTACAAACTTTAGTCCACGCCGTGGCTGAAGATCGTGGATCATAACAAGAAGGATTTTGTTTTTGTTCGCCCTGCTCGTATTGCACAAGACACTCCCGGTAGTAACATGCGGAAAAGAAACACGGAAATGAACTTTTCCGCATAAGCTCTTCGTTTTGTAAGTGTGTTTAAGATTTTTTTTTCGCGACAACCACAACCTTACGCAGCAAACACAAAAAAAGAGGAAACCCCAATTGCGACAAACCCGGACTCGATGAGGGTTGGAAAAATCAATGCACGAAGAATGAGGGAAGTCAAGCACTTCTCATTGATCGAAAAAAAAACTTTCTTTCATTCTTTTCTTCAAAGTTATGTGCATTTGTCTGTGTTTTGGTTCATCAAATATATATATATAAGGTTACGACCTTTGCTGCTTTCAAAAACCTTTGAACATTTTGCTGCGATAGGGTTTCTTTCGTAATGAAGAATACTTTGTTTGGTCTTTACCGAAAACCCCGTTGAGCTCTACCGGATCCGGATGGACGGTTGGGGGAAAACTACCGAATGCTGCGATTGTTTAAACTGATCCCTCAAAAGAAGCTTCGAGCGACCGCCTATTAAGGGATTGACAATTGGATGCACCCTCAGGAAAAACAAGCGCCTAGAAGGTAGTAAATTTTCCGCATCAGCGAGATAAGAAAAAAGCACACAACATCGTTCACTAACCTGCGGAGCATTAACTTTTGAGTGGAGAAGAACCAACGAAAGGTAGGGCGAGATAACGAACCTGTTGAATCAGCTTTGTGATGTGCTTTGAACCTTTGTAGCCAACCATCTCGATCGATTCATCTCGACCGTTAAAGCAGATGGAGGAAGTTCAAAAAACAACGCAAACCCCAGTGCCCTCTGCGTAGCCTCCGGTAGTCAATAATAGCACAAACGATGCTAGAATACGGATCCAATTTTTCCGCAAAGCTCGCTATATCGGTCCTTCGCTGCTTCCTTGCTGTTTTCCCCCTCTGTCTATAAGTAGCTCTCAATTTAATGTGATTTTTGTAGAACAGGATCTCCGTGTGTACCCGGGAAAACACGAGCCCGTCAGCAGGAAGCGTATCAGTACGACAGCGCATGCCGCTCTTCAAGGTGAATCAGATTATGCCCGCTTAACGTATGGCACACGCGAAACAAGTCTTTTAATAAGCCCCATGCCTCGTTAACCTAGATATCCGTGGGCTCCCCTTTGCGAGGGCGCTGTTTTGATGCCACGACTCACTGTCAAAATGTTAAAGTACGCCTGCNGATTTTTGTAGAACAGGATCTCCGTGTGTACCCGGGAAAACACGAGCCCGTCAGCAGGAAGCGTATCAGTACGACAGCGCATGCCGCTCTTCAAGGTGAATCAGATTATGCCCGCTTAACGTATGGCACACGCGAAACAAGTCTTTTAATAAGCCCCATGCCTCGTTAACCTAGATATCCGTGGGCTCCCCTTTGCGAGGGCGCTGTTTTGATGCCACGACTCACTGTCAAAATGTTAAAGTACGCCTTCATGGTCTATAATTTAATATCTCTCCTGCCGAAAGATGTGCGTGGCTTAGAAGATGAGCGTGTTCAAATCTGAGAATCAGCGTAAATCGTTCAAAAAATCCCATGCGAAACTTGACGTTGACGTTGATGATGCTGTAATCAATTTATTGATTTCTTTTTCTTCTAGTGTTAGTGACATGGAGTAGAGAGCATCTTTAAATAAAGAATCATACATGAAATAGATTTAAATGTAAATAAAATTGTTAAGGATTTTTTGGGAATATTATTTGCCAGCTGCCATTGAGCTGAAAGCAAACATGAAATAATGCGCCTAAATGTATACAATTCGCACGACAAAACTTTCTGTTGAAAGCTAATGCTCCGGCTCGCCGGAGTAGTTCTTAAAGTCCATTAAAGTGGTTTGTCCTCTTTTCCTTCTTGTGTTTGCTTGCTCGTACAATCGTACCGACCACAATCACGGTTGCGACGCAACAACAAAAAGAGATAAAAGTAAAAGCCCCAAAACATTTGCAACAAAACCGACACACTGTCGAAACGCGCCAGTTGCGGTTGGCAAAGAAGTGCCTCCATAAAACAAGATGCCTATGCCTAGCAAACGGCCCTTATACGCGAGTTCTCTGCTCTCGTTGTCATCGTTCTCGCATAATGGCGGATAAGTGGCACTTTGCTTTTTTCCTTTAAAAATAGAAACGAAAGAAAGCAACCCGCTTGAAATGCCCGGTGCGCTTCCGATTCTGTTTTACTTGCGCTTCCGGATCCGTTCACACCGTTGCTGGGAGCGGGTTTGGCCCAAGGACGGATATCTCTCTTGAGTGCGAAGCTACGAAACCCGAAGCAGGATGGTAGGAAACGATGCCACTCAGCACAGGCCCATGGCCGGCTGCGTGTGTTCACCTTCACCAGCTGGATGGGGTGGGGTGGAATCGTTTGGTCTCGGTATGCGACCCACCCCGGTACGGTGTGTACCATCGCACCCACACACACCGCCAGACAGCAAACGGAAGATTTTCATTAAAGTGGCGGACGCATAAAAAATGTACGCCGTTTAAAAGTTGGCTCCGGTGTACGCGAGCTATAGATAAAGGATCGATAACGGTGGACGGTCCCTGTCGGGGCCGGTAGCTTTACCATTTTACCATGCCAAAGCACGGGAAGATAATTTAATAGGTTTATCGTTTTCTTATCTGCACTTCGTCGAAGGACGACGTTGGGTTAGCGGCGCTGTTGTAAGCTGGTCGGTAACAGCAACCGGATATTGAAAGAGTATCGTGGATCGATTTCATTCAATTTTCCACCACTTCCGGGGATGGCGTGGTGAGAAAAACATGCACCAAAAAGAAAATAAGAAAGAACTGGCGTTATTTCCGATTTCCTTTCGCACTTGGAGAGATGCGAGTGAGAACGAGCGAGTGCTTTAAAAATACAGCGCAAGAGTCAGGTTCCTTTTTTCTGTCATTTTTTTTTGGGTGCCGCCTGAGGTGGTGTGAAAAAGGAAATTTTGGTTCTTTCCTGTCCTCGTCAGGGGCTCGGATGCAAAAAATGACCTTCAAACGAAGGATCGTGAAGCACTCTTCTTTGCACATTCAATTTCGGTTAGCTTCCGGACCGGCGAATGGTATCTTTTCCGAGCGGGATGAAAAATGTTTCACATAAAAAAACCCAAAAAAAAAGCCAGAACTCTGTCGAATAATCGATGGTGCGGACGGACCCACCAAGCAAACGCCCGGCATCCCGAATGCTAAATCAACCCGTCGGCATGTAAAACCATCATTCCAACAACAAAAAAAACCCGTCGCCCCAGACATTACCCAGATGCCGCCACGACCACAATTCGCTACCAGTTGTCTGGCGTTGGCCTCCACGTTGAGTGCCGTAAATCATTGCTGCGGTGACGGCTGGCGCTGACGATGTTGGCACCGGGTATCGGAGAGTGTCGGACGTCCCCAAAATGTTGCTCATTTCCCGATGCCATTCAGCCACTTCCCCTTCATTAAACGTTTAGCTCGCCTCCATTACGACACCGATGGCTGGCGGGGCTAGCAAAACAAACAACAAAAAATGCAAGCCAACGCAACCAGCTAACAAAAACCAGCCTTTATGTAGGGACAAACTTCCCATTTATCTCCATCAACCTCCGTTTTCCATTGCTAAGTACCAGGACGAAAGCAAGCGGAGACTATTATTAGCCAAATTATAAGCGATGTCGCGCCACACGAAACGTTGCCAAAGAGCGCATTAATAAATGAGCTAGTTGCAACGCAGAGCGGTCATTTGGTGTGGTGATTCCCGGCTGACATGCTTTAAAAAATGGCACTAAAAAGACACTTGGGTTTAAAAAGCAATTTTTGGGTTAGCATGAAACAAAAAAAAAACTGAAAATTATTTACATTGCATACATTCAGACTAATTTGGTAAAAACTTCTAAAATTCTGCAATTCAATGGAAAATGTTTCCTATTATGATTTCTTGCATTGAGATCATCAACGGATATGTAGAATCAGATAATGTAGACATCATTTTTTCCCGAATAACCTCTTCTGCAAGTGTGGCCACAGTAAGCTTTTCGGACATTTTGAGGACAATTTCGAACATTGCAAAACTTTGTAAACGACATATCGGGCTTACTTTCCAGATTAAAAGCTGTCTTCTATTCATCATTCAAATTTATTCAGTAACCATTACTATTATTCTGCTTCATCAGTATAAAAATTCTGCCGCACTCTTTTCAAAAGACACGGCCACTGCTATTGTGTCTCGTTTGGTCTCCACCACCATTACTGAGCATGATATTTCCCTATTCATTCGCCGCAAGTAAGACATTGTGGCGGCCGAGAACTGGAACGAACATTTTCCTGCTAAAGCGCCATTGTTTCTTTCGGTCAGAATAAAATTCTTCCACCGTAATACGCCATTTAGTTAATCCTTTTCTTTTTGCGTTCTGCACATGTCTGGGGCTCATGCTTTTTGGATAGAGGAAAAATGAGAAGAAAGTGCACGAGAACCATTTCTACACTAACCACCGATATATCCGCTAGTAACTTCTAATTTCGAAATTTTATCATACCATTATCATGTGCCGAGTGAATGTATGCTGCTAACCGAACAATGGTTCGGTGGAAAATTACTGCACCAAACAAAAGGTACTGAACTAACCTCAAAAAGTGCAAACGGGAACATTCTTTAGTAACCCAAAATCGGATTCCCCGGGTTTGCCGACCAGTTCCATTGTTTCACTAGCCGGCGCCATTTTTTCGTGTACTTTTCATCTCGTCTTGTTTCCTTAACCCTCTTTCCCCCTTTCCCATCGGTATAGTACATCGATTGGCATGGTAGAACATGACCTAACCTCACATCGTATCTCTCATTCCGACGGTTCATTGTGACCATTTTCCACGAGCTACATATCGGTTTTTTTTTCGGTTTACTCAACCAATGGCGCCAGCAGCGCTGCCGGCTGGATCCTTTCACCATCGCAATCGACGCACCACCCGTGCCGGATGTGTTGAAAATTGTAACGAAGTCGTAAAACATTGAAATCATAAATTTGCCAAACAATGAGCGACCTAAAGAGCTGACCGACATGGCTGCCAGTGCTGATGCTGCATCTCATTTTTGGCCGGCCAACGACCGGATTATTATCCCTCGCAATGTTAGCCTAGCAGCGCAGCGGTGGGCATGACATAGTTGAAGGAGCGTGATGGAGTACAGGAAATGTGTAACATTAGTTCCATGGCTCTGTTGAACGGCTGGAATTGTTGAAGTACTGGTACACGTGTCCATGGCGATACGGTGGCCCAGCAGTGAATGCGACCGCACACTTCAAATGGATGGCGATAGCGTCAAGTATTGCCGCCGTGAAAGACAGGAAAACGAATTTTAGGCACTATATATACCGTCCGTGGTCCGTCCTCCCCATTATGAAGAAGTGCCGAAAAGTGGCAGGTGGATGAAAATACGCGATACCAACCTAGTTGCTAACGCGAAGTACTCATGCATCCGTCCCCGTATCGCATTGTCCACGTTTGACCAGCTGAAAAGATAATGTTACATCAGGCTGCCTATTCTGCTGGTTTTTGCCGATGAAACCATGAAAAGACTGCCATGTTACAAACCCTTTTCACCCGAGGCACGATCTGGCCTAATACTCCAACATTCACAGCAGCGATAGCGTAGCAAATGAAATACTCTTCACCATAAGCGCTACGTGGCCAATGTGCAGATGTGC
>STHB01000003.1:24286908-24416230 GCA_018908115.1 Anopheles rivulorum | reverse complement strand
TTTTGGTGAGAGCGTTTCCCGTTCATCACCGTGCTGGGAGTGGGCTGAAGGAACATATACAGTATTCAGAGGTTAAATAGCCTTATCTGAAACGCATCGATTCCGGGGCCCACTTCCGGCGGATGACGTAGTTGAAAGGAAATTGTCTTCCATGTGCCCCGGCGTGCTTCTTACGCCGGTGCACACTTCAAACGAGAATCGAATGGCGTATGTGTGCTTATGAGTGTATGATTAGCCGTACGCTACGGTGAACAGGGGACAAACTCGAGATGATAGCTTGTGCATTACATCAAATATAAACACTTTAGGTCGCTCGGGGAAAGTGATGACCAGCCTTCGATCAAACGAGAATGCATTGCACCTAGGTGAAATGGCTTGCCCTATATTTCTATGGGGTGCCGAGCACGCCGGAAGCTCTCACGCAGCAGCATTGTGCAAATGTGTCGTTGTGTTTGCGGGAAAGGAAGTCAATTTTGCAATAACATTCTGTGCTACCGCAGACATCCGTCAGAAGTGTAGCTTCCCGGAAAATCACTATTGGCTGTGAGGCGCAGTTTTGTATAAATAAATACAAATTGCATACTTGCCGTTTGCATTTTACCGTGTCTACTGGGACGAAGTGGTTCAGGGAATTGTGCATCCCAGGAAGCTGCACCACCTTTTTCAATTTCCTGAATGAAGGTTTGCGCAGGTACTGTATGTTGCTGTGTCTCTTTTTAGTGATGAGAAGGTAATTAAGAGTTCTTATGAGAAATATTTGCTAGACGATCTAGATCTAGTTAAACTGAAGGAGACATTCCTATTCGACTGACTCAGTGACCGAGATAGGAGCTCGATAAGAATTACCTGTTAATAACCTTTAGCACAATCAAACGCAAATAGGCTTCTCACTTCATGAAGCATTCAACAAAATGCTTAAAATACATAATATAAATAAAATTAACCTTTGTACAGTGCAATATTTCAAATGTTTATCCCATATAAGCTTCCACCGAAATTAGTTTTATTTGGCCAATCCTTAAATGGAACCACATCTACACACAGCACGATTTCAACAAGCAGTTAAAGCCATAACCATACACGGTCCCCATTGCAGTTTATCATTTTGCGGACCTTTTCGCCATCGGCTTTTGGCCTTTTCCGGGGGAATCCTGGTAGCTCCCACCAGCCTACTCCAATTTTGGGCTCACTTGGCCCCCCGAATTCGGAAATGGGAAACTGATTGCTTTCATGTTTAGAGATTATGAAGGCTTCGGCAACGCGGCAACAATATCCCGGACCGCCGTTTCTTCATTTCGCACAAACCCATAGGGGCCTCAAAAACGTGACAAGAATATTGTCCCCAAAGATGGCATCCGGATGGATTTCGGAGCCTTTTTTTTTTCTTTCGTTGTTGTTGTCACGGTTCGTTTGCCGGTTGTCACCGAATCCATCGTAATCTAGTCAAAGGGACGGCACGAATGTGGCCGTCACGTCACGTCAATCTCCGCCACGGAAGAAAAAGTCTCTGCCCAATGTTGGAGTAATTTTGAGCACTATTACGTTAATGCTAACGATAGCGTTCGATTGGGACGGGAGCATGCATTTACGTTAGGTCAACAGCACTGAAGTTTTCTAGGTTACGTGACGGGGCAGTGTTGGTTTTATGGTTACTTTAAGAAATGTACTTTCCGATACCAGATTCGATGTGTATAGTATGATGTAAAAGATATTCAGAGAGAAATCGTTAAATATTCAGAGCATATTTAAAGAAAATGATATTTTTAATCGCTCATTGATTCACCAAAATGCCAGCTTCAACCTTACAGTGCGGTTAAAGTTTAGCTTCTTAAGAGCATTGCGATTTATTTTTACAATTCGTGGATTCCAACTTGTTCGTGGAGGATTTTCCGAAAGATTTCCATGAAATGGATTTCGATGAAGATCTTTCTCTTACAGTTCCATAAGATAACTCCCAGTGACGTCAATTGTTCATATCCACTTCCATCGGAAAACTTCTCCCTTGCCTTCAGCGTTAAACCCCTATTGTCTATCGTATATACCAGCGAGAATCTCCTTCTCGTCATGCCAGATATAGACTATAATCCTGCACTAACTTCTACCATTTTCCAAACAGTTGCTAGTGATATGATAAGTTTTGCCGAAGAGCTACCCGACATATATCCGAGTAGGAAAAAAATGTTCAACGGAAGTGGCACACTTGAATAGTTTGCGCTCGGGAAGCCACGGTAAAGCATTCGAAATGAGGTCGTGTCCGATAAGCATCAACCGTGTGACGAAGCGTACCGTCCTAAGGTGGTGAGCCATTTTCTGACTGATATAATTCGAGAGTGCAAACGATAGACAAAAAGAATAGTTCACATTCTTCCAACGCTTCAGGGGGTTTGCGGGTAAATTTTGCATCTCGAGCTCACTTCTACCGAGCCGGAAGTTCACCTTTAACCTCAATTTCTTCCCAAGCAGAGAAGGTTACAAAAAACCACCGGAGCAGTGTATCGTAAAAATAAGGTTATGAGATGGATGGTTGAGATATGACAATGTGCTCCATTCTCGAGTGCTCATCTTCGATGTTTATCCCGTGCCACACAGCGGATAGCACCATAAGCGAACCGAGATTGTTGCATACCTTTAGGAGGTTTTGCACCTATTTCATTTTCTACTTCCGCATGGGTGAATGATTTTCCTTTTTGCCACCGGTAGCACAGGAAATGACGATGGTTTGAATTTATTTCATTTTTAGAGGACATTTTCAATTACTCAACCACTCCGGGCGAACTTTCGCTCGTGTGCAGTAATAATCTTAACATAAAGGTTAACTTTCCGGAAATTGCATTACCTGACCTTTTCAACCGTTTCTTCAATGAGCCTGTGGCTTGATGAATGGCACACCGTATGCTAACAAGATATTTTAAATTTTATTTTGAATGGGAATGGATGGCCACTGGTTTCAACAAGTGCAGTGTTTGAGTTGCACTTAAATGTTTCATATAATCACTAAATAATTCATTCCACACCACGTTAACACATAACTAGAGCCAGTTACATTTCATTCAATATTTGTACGCAAAACACATTTCTTAACTATGTACAGTTTACCTTACCTATTTATCCCGAGTTCTCTAAGTTTTAACAAATGGAACTTACCGCGATGAAACACCTTTCGAATAATCCTATTTGAAATGGCAAGTTGATTGTGTTTTTTGAAATAGTTGCACTAGCACGAGATTCACATGAACGCACCAAAAAACTTCGCTCTTTCGAGCGATGTTCGAAAAGAAACTGAACATTATTATGATCATTATGGTTCGCTTCTAACGTAGTAACACTGATAAGCCGCACTACACATTCTAACGGAAAAAGGAAAGGGAATGCAAATAAAAAACTGGCAAAGTAGTTTGTTATATGCCAATTGCACTGTATTTTGTGTGTGTGTGTGTGTGTGTGTGTGTGTAACGTATCCACCTGTTCTTCTCATACATCCAAACCGAAAAATCAAATTGTGTATGATAAACGCGTTGCACTTTGACCACAAGCTAGGAGATTGATCATCAGAATACGTAGGAAAGGGAAGAGCAATGATTTACGTACAGCTTTGTTTCTCTCTCATGTGCGAATCTTGCCAATATAGAACACATACATACAATGTACGCAACGATCAACCGATGGGCATATTTGTGGGCCCAATTTTACCTCACAAGCTGATAACATTTGTGACAGAGAGGATTGTTGGCGTTCGAGAGAGAATCAACTATCGTTACTAATTGTTCATAATTTCTGAAGGAAAAGGCTCATTATTATAATTTTGTTTGCCATCATAACCATATTCATTGTAAATTGCATATAAATCCCTTCCTGAAATGTTTTCCAATTGAAAACTATACAGGTGTTCTTTGAGTGTGTGTGTGTGCGTGTGGTAATGAAACCTTTTATCAGGTGTGAAGTAGCAACAGTAAAAAATACGACTGATTATGATGAAAACACAGAGCGATAAAGCAAACTATCGATCCTATTTGCTGCTATTCTAAGAATTAAGACATTTTTTGTTTGGCATTTAAATGCCTGCGAATGTTTAAATGTCCGATAAAAAAATTTAAAGGCTTGATGTGCAAACAGAAATAACGGTAGATTGGGCACCTCTCTCTCTCTCTTTCTCTATCAATATTTCTCTTTCGCTCGTTCTCCATTAATCACTCTCTCGCTCTCCCTTCCTTTTCTAACTTGCACTAATCACGCAGAAGTATTGGTAAAAAAGATCATATCGCCTCTGATCATCTCTCGTGTGACACGCAACGAAACATTATCTCGAAAGAAAGATCCCGCTGTGTGCTTATTCGCACACACACTAGTATCCTTTTATCTCGTTGACACTGTCGTGTCTTATCACTAGCCGATCTTAGTGCAGCTCTCATCTCCTGCTCGATCATTTCGTTCTCGTTAATCTTTCGAACCGGTTGCGTTGTTTGCTAGCGTTTGTGCACCGTCAGATTCTAACCTTACTTTGGCACGCCGCTGAACAAAGATAGCTACAGTGTGCACCTGCTCAACTACCGGTAGAAATTCATCTGCCCGGGGACTGCGCTAAAGTTATTCAAAAGCAAGCAAAGAACGGAAACCACGTGTTGAACGCGTGTCGTGTGCAAGTGTTTTTTTTTCTTCTTCGAACAAAACCAGCGTCTTTGTTACTTCCTTTCCAAAGTTTATGATCCCACGTGCGTGACCCGTCTGTCCGTCGTTTAGTGGACGTCAACTTTATCCAGCATAAATACCGCCGAAAAGTGTGGTATAGTGAATAGTTTTTTTTTTACATCTAACGCTTGTAGCGAAGACTTTAGTGATTTAGTGAAGTTTGTGACTGTGACTGTGAAAGGAAGGAAAGATTTTTTTTCTACTATTTTTGCGTACGATCAATTGATTTTATCGAGGGAAAAAACAGTAAAAGTACATTTTATTCAATAACATGAAGATGCTCACCTACACCACCCAGAAAATGTTGCAAAGCGAAGATCAGAACCTGCATCCGTTCATGTGCCCGATGGCAATCGATGCTACGCCGGACGAGCTGGACAATGTGTAAGTATGCACAATGTGGACGGCAACACATTTCTTCCATGCGTGATCTGATCGGACGCCATTTTGTGTCAAGTGTGGAGCGTGTAGTACGTGATCGCACACCACTCACTTTCCACCATACAAAGGCGCTTGTTGCGTGCCGCTGTATTATCCTTTGGTGTTTCGTCTGGTCGAAGGTCAATTCTTTTTTATATTATTTGGCATACAAGTGATGATGACGTTGTATAGGAGAGGTTGAAACCCTTGATGGTTGCACGAAGTGCTTTATGCTTTATAGGTTGAACCTTGCTGCCCTGTCGGGCTGTCTCAAGGTCAGGGAGACATACGATTTGTGCTCGGAAGCACAAAAACGACGGTACAATGCCTGCAGCTTGCAGCTCAATGCTTGTTCCACCCGGCTTTATCACACAGTCGTACACACTCGGTCTGTTGCACATTTCATCTTTTTGTAGCCCTTTTCGCCTAGCCTTTTTCTGTACATTCTTTGCTCCATTACGATGCGTTGGCTGGTGACATGACTCCACTACTACTGCGGTTTCGTATCGAAGGCTTAACCCTACGAGCAGGCAAAAAGTCGCATTGCATTCCAGCCGGTGCTATGGTCGTGCAGTGGGTCAAACCATTCGCCAGTACATTTCAACAGTCGTTCAATCCACCTTACAGATTTACTGATGTTTGTTCCGAACGTTTCACTGCAGTGAGTATACCTTCTACAAGCTTAATATAAAGGGTGAAAAGTTATAACCGCTGTTTAGTTTTAGATACTGCTGCATCATGCACACTGGCAAGACGAAGGAGAAGACAAAAAATGTCACATTTAAGGAATACAAAACTTTTCCAAGCGCTACAGAGAACGAAACGTAATACATTCCACGGCAAAGCCAACGTTCGTTAAGTGCTCAGGTGCACTGCACAAGTGGAGCGAACCAGTAGAAAAACCGGAATGATCTTGTAATGGCATTACGGTTTAATCCTTGGGCCTGGGCACTGACTCGGTCCTGGCCGTACGGATAATCACGTGGAAAAGCAACACAACCAAAAGTGAGATAGTGGGGCGTTCCAACTGTAAGGAAGCTCGCCGACTACTGTCACACAGGACACATGGTTTGCTGAAAGGGAAGTGGATCTGACTGTTATTCACACTGTTGGTTTTCATAATTTCACAACCACACAAACTGCTGCTAGCGGTAAGGACGGGTGAGCAGGATCCGGGTTAGAAGTTACCGACCAAGAAGAAGATAGCTACTTCAGCGCTAAGAAAGATTCTTTCACAATTCTACCCATCCTACGGTGCATTAAAAAAATACACGGCAAGTCAACTGATGGAAAAGAAAACTTCATGAACGAACGTAAGCGCCGGGTTCGTCGTAGCTGCATTCCCCAACGCACTCGACATTCCCGCACCGTTGCATTTCAAAGCAAGATAAACGTCTAAAGACTTACTCAGTTTTGTTTTAAAATGTTATTAATTAGTTTCACCAGCAGGGCAACCGTACCGGTCCGGAAGTTGGTGTTAGTACAGCAGGGCAAACTGAAGGCTTGGCCACGTCTTCTGACCCTACTTCTTATCCAGTTATCCTGTTTTGTCGCCATTCGCTGGTTTGTTGTCTGGAATGGTTAGTTTCGTTTTGCTTGTTTCACCCGCTTTCTCTCTTGTAAAGTTGTCTGCTTGGGGTCAGATAACGTTAACGCGCCCGGGCGGTGGCAGGCTGGCTTAAGCCCCACAAGCCCGTCCAGATTCCAGATGGGAGGGATTCCACAGCGAGGGAGGTGTTAAACTTAAGTCAAACGAATTGCTATGGTCGTTGAGAATTTCTGTAGACGGCATGATAAAGTCGCCACCCTTTCTATCTATCTTCCGCCAAAGCAAGGATGGAGAGCCAGCGACACATGTACAGGCGATACAAAAACGCAGCACATCACACAATTTCAAGTGNGCCCGGGCGGTGGCAGGCTGGCTTAAGCCCCACAAGCCCGTCCAGATTCCAGATGGGAGGGATTCCACAGCGAGGGAGGTGTTAAACTTAAGTCAAACGAATTGCTATGGTCGTTGAGAATTTCTGTAGACGGCATGATAAAGTCGCCACCCTTTCTATCTATCTTCCGCCAAAGCAAGGATGGAGAGCCAGCGACACATGTACAGGCGATACAAAAACGCAGCACATCACACAATTTCAAGTGTCGCTCGCAAATGGTACGGATGGGAAAGAATTTTTGGTCGGTGCGGTCGGTTATCCCTGGTCGCGCGAAGACTTGGACTTGATGTCCTGCTTACCATCGTTTGGCGAAAGTAATTAGATTGCCCGTACGTGATACTGTTTTGGAGTGCGGAACAAATGTAAAACCACTGGTGGATAAAATTGCATGGCAGAATTGGATTGCATCCTTTCGAGTAGCTGATCAAATCTTCATGTACAACAACCAGCAGTTTAGGTTTTTATTTTCAAATATACGCGAAGGAAAAAAAACCACCAACTTTTTCTAAGTTTATACTGTCCTAGGTACTAGCCAGGTAGATTCAACTCTTTCTTTTTTGTTTGCTAGAAAGTGCGGTATGTAGATGTTGCATTTGCAAGCAACATTTCTTTGCCAACTTTTCCACTAGTGCTTTTTTCCCTCAGCCACGCTGGTGTTACCGCGAAGTATCATGGAGCGTTTGCAGAGTATGCGGCAGGAAAGTTTATAATTAGCTGTGAAGCAATTTTCCTTTAGCATGAATAGTAATTAATTGACGCGCCCGGTTAGTGGTAATTAGTGCTGTTTACATACTAGCTTTCTTATGCTTTCTTTTCAAACTGTTTTACGACGAATAAAAATATCTGCTGGGTTTTGCACTGGTCGATGTTGGCTTGTGAAGTGAAGCAAAAGTTAGATTTTGAAACCGTACTTTTTTCTTGCCGCAGATTGCTGTCAATATGTCTTTTGCACGGTGTTGCTCATTGATGCTTGAGCAGCGTTGAGAAGCTAGGCAGGACATTCCAAAAGAAAAGCGGCACACGCGCGGTTTAAAGATGCAGATTTCAACTTGAATCAAATGGAATCGCACTAGCATCTACAAAGTGTTTTGAAGAGCTTGAAGAACTACAGCAAAAGTGGCCATTTTGCAGTGGGATCTACGGCAGATGTACATGTGGAGGCGTAGGACATCGCACTGGCATACTTCAGAGCTACTAATTAACAATAACGTGAAAAGATGTGAAAAGATGGCTGTGCGGCCATTTATCCATTTTTACAATTTTCTTGTTAAACTGATCTTGTTTTTCTTGTTGAATAAATTGAATCGATTGTATTAGCTGAAACGAATTCAGTCACAACGAATTTAAAAAGCATTATTCCAAGAATCATTTATATTGATGGTATCTCACACCAAGCACTCCCGAATATTCGTTGCCAAGTGTTTTTCGTAATAAAATTCTTCAAATTGCTAAAAATTGCGAGAAATACAACGCCCATTCAGCTTCCGAATCACATTCCCTAGACACCCTGGTATGGACCTGGGGATGGAGGCACAGTTTTTTTTTTTATTCGTTAGGAGCAAATTCCTCGCATTGGCGTTTGCCATTGATTGTACCATCACAAAAATCGCGCCCAACATTGACCAGTGCGCATAATGAAATTATATCAGCTACAGCGCGCCATCTGCTAAATCACTCAATTTATTCGTAATTACGTTTTTTCGGCAACCACCCGCGCATACGCTTCGCTGACCAAAAGCAAAGTTTCTTGGGTGTTGTTTGAGCATCATCATCATCATCATCACATCGCTTCGGTAGCTTGAGCAAAGGAGAATGACGCCTCTGTCATCAATTTAATTCCATTTCCTTTGATTCAATTAAGTGTCCTTGGCGGCATTGTGTTTGTCTGTGTGTGTGTATCCCGACAAGCAGCTCTGTCAAATATGTTTTGGCTCCTCATTTTCGACCTCTTATAGCGAACTCTCCTTCCCGCTATTCAACGCCCTTCGGTAGGTTCGAAGCTACTGGCTTGTTGTGTTTAATTCTTGGTGTTTAATTTGATCAGACGTTTTTTTTTTTTGTCGTGCCTTCACCAGCTACCACTCACCTTTCCCAGCGGGGAAACAAAAGGGAACGAAATTATTCAAATGACTTTTCCCGCGTGGAATTTTCTGTGCCGGTACAATTAGTCTCGGAATCGAAGTCGTCCCCACCGTCACCGTGGGCGCTTACAATTTTTATCCTCATTTCCACCTATTGCTCACGGGAAATTCGCTACCGGGTGGAGTCTTCCACCGGTCTGTTGTTGGTAGGCAGTTAGACAAGATGGAAGCGTACGGAAGCCTGCATTCATTCAATGTTTGCCCCGCTCTCGTGAACAAATCTCGTGATTGATGGTTGAGAATGCGTGTTAGGTGCCGCCAGGCGTGCCCGGTGTTCTTACGTTCGAACTGACGACCAGCATGATAGCGGCCGACCATCATCAATCGAGGAAACGCGCACCATTCTTTACGACGTCGTCAGCAAACGGAAGGATCGTCTTCGAATCAGTGATTTGGAAAATTATAATCCACTCTTCGACGTTGGCTTCGGCACGTTTAGGGATGGAACGGCAACGAGAAGGCGAAACGGTGCGACGCAAAACTAAAACAATCGACAGAAGGATGACGGTGAAACGAGCATGAATTCGTCGTTTATCAATCGTCAACCTGGTTAGGCTCTGGGCGTACATTTGATATCCCGGAAGAAGGATGCCATTCGGTGAATTGATCAGCGGCTCGTAAACATTCGCTCTAATATACTGTTGGATTGTACTTCGACCAGGCAGTTCTGGCCCCTTTGGGAGCACTTTCTAAAGGCACGTGCCGGACACGCTTGCCAAGCTTATTGGAGCGAAGCTTCGCGGATGAGTGAAGGAAATGAGCGAAACCATCCCATTATTGGCTGAGGCGTACAGAAGCAACTCGATCAGGAGTTTGTGTATAGTTTTTTTTAACCCAGCATATTATGCTGCCACCGACGCGTCCGGAGCGCCGGAAGGTAGAAGAGCAAAAATGTGTTTGCTAGACGAACATATTTATCATCGTTGCTCCTGACTCATCTTCCATCATTCTGGCCACAACCGGAACGCACATGGGGATGGATCTATATTTTCCCGTGCTATGTGTGTCTCCTCTTTCGACCTGTCCAGCATGCATGTCTGGGGCGTGTGCTCTCGATGCGATACGGTGCCGGGCGGGAAGAACCACGGTGAGTTCATTAAATTCGCCACGGATCGGCGAACTCAAATGCAATATCGAAAATAATTGAATCTAATATTTCATGCTCGTCCTCTTGGCAGGATGTGAAACGTTCCAGCCCCGGTTTCGAAAATCACTACATACAGATAACCGTAACGAGAAGTAGAACGGGAGGAAGCAAAACTGCATCCTTGGGGAGCACAACTTTCGAACTGTGCAACATCGATAATAACAAAGTGTCTCGTCCATCCTCCATTGTGGACGTGTTCTCGACGTACGTTTATATCACTGTGCGGCGTACAAAATTGGCGCAACGTTCTAAATATGGAAAGGCACACCGCCAGATCACCGAACCGGCAAACATCCGGCGTGACTTCTTCACTCAATTCTTATGACCCACCACGTCCGTTTACCGAATCGCTTCAAATGGCGACGATGCGACCACGGCGACGCTTGCTACACTTGGATGCCGGTGGTTGCAAAAATCGTTGTAGTCACGCTGTTTATCACCCGGACCAACAGATGGCTTATTCGTTTACGATCCACCATCAACGTTTTGTTGCTGTTGTTAGTCCTTGCGGCGTGTCGTAGCCACGCCACGCCAGGCTCGTCCCCGTCGATTGCAGGACGATAATAGAGCGCCCGTGCCGTGGGGGTATGCGATTCCGTTTGATTGCACAGCTTGCACACAAAGATGATGAGGATCTTTTCGCGCTAATCAGCATTCCCACCCCGGAACACATTGCGGTCATCTTTAATATTGTACGTGCTGGTGCTGGACGAGCACTTGACCATTCGGAACGATGGTCGGCGTCCACCATCCGCAAGGAAGTGAAACCCATTCCTTCCGAGAGCCCGCTTAATGAGTAATGCGTTTTATGTCGCACATTTCCTTCTTCTATTTTTTTTTTTGTTTTGTTTGCCGTTGCTGTTTGGCGCTTGTCCGTTTTATTAGACGATAAAATTTTTATCCACCACCAACAATATCCACATTCCACCGTTGGCTGTGAGCGAAAACCGCGGGTTAAGAGGTCGTGGTTGGGTTTTTTGTTTGTTTGTTGTTTTGTTTGCTGTTCCCTTTTCGTGTGTTCGTGATTCTTTGTGTGAAATAGCGAAGAAAACGGTGTCATTTCGTTCCGAAACATGACCATCAGCGGTGGAAAACCTTCAAAGGGATGGATAGGTTCAGCATAGGTGTCCTTCCCAGGGCACACAGCACAGATTATTATGATGGTCGGCGTTTCTGCCATTTTCGTTTTCTTCCTTATTTTGGTCACTTTGTCCGTCAAACGCTGTCCGTGCGATGGCCGTGGCCGAAGTATATGAACATCCTCCATCAATAAGGTGTGACGAGATTAGGTTTTGCCTTCTGCTTTGCTTTGCTTCATTCGCCACGACAACCAATTTGCGTTGCTTGGTGACTGCTTTCCTGGTGCGAGGTTGGCTGCGGCACTCTGTTCCGAAGCAATAGGAAGCATTCGGCATTCGAGGCACGTCCCGGAACGCGACGGTGAAGAATCATCCAGGGAGTCTGCCGTTAAATTGCCACATCGTGACAAATGATTTTCATAACCGAACGATGAACCACAACATCGGCCAAAGGAGAAAGGCATCCTGGTTGGGTAGGGTGGTACGAATTTTCCCGTCCTGAACTTCGGTCGTAAGTTCACCCCTCTTTTATGTCGCTTAGTGTGGCAAAGGTGACGGAAATGTGCAAAAGCGGAAACAATCATTTAATGCTGGACATTTTGAAATTGAATTGTGTTGCCCGAAAAAGGAAATTCTTTCGCTGCAAGGTTAGGATTGGCGTCTCTTTATCTATTAGATCCTTTCTACATGTAATGGTGGTATGTTTTTCTTTTGTAAATGAAATTTTTCCTTTATCGATACGCGTACCTCGTACATTGATGTCGTTTGATTCACCGATAATCCAGCGCTAAACCACTTATCGACTTTCGTCCGGTTTATTCCGTTCCGTTGCAGTGCCATCATGAACATGACCAACACCGCCAGCAGCATCAATGCGAACGTCACCAGCATGAACCTCAGCCCCGGCAGCAACAACAATAACAATCATACGCTGAACAACAACAATCCCAAGGTGATAAACAACAACACGGCGGTCGTTGTCGGGTCGGACGGCACCGGCAAGTTGTCACCGTGCCAGGACCAAGAGGATGAGGCGGTGGGTGACCAGCCCGACCCGGACTACATCAAGATGTTCGTCGGGCAGGTGCCACGGTCGATGGACGAACAGCAGCTAAAGGAGATGTTCGAACAGTTCGGACGCGTCCATCAGATCAACGTGCTGCGGGACAAAACATCCGGCCAGAGCAAGGGTGAGTGTCCTTACTGTTCCTACCAACAGCAATAACGTCGATCCTTAGTATCATGCCCGGGGGAAGGCGATATTTTCCCGTTAATTGATTTGCCACTCAAGAGACAACAAAACGGAAGTGGACAAAAAGGGAACAGAGCAATAACAACAACAACAACAACGACCAAAAAAAAAGAACTGTTAAAGCGGAAGTGATGTTCTACGGTTTGAACGCAGGAATTTCGTCGAGGACACCCAACCATAGTCACCGACGGGCGAATGAATGTCTTTTTTTTTGTTCATTGCATTCACCAGTTCCAAACGATCACAAGTGCATGGGGAGGAAGGCAAAAAAAAACTCGAACCGAACCAAAGTGAAGAGAAAGACGTACATTCCGGATGTTATCCGTTGATTCTCCGCATTCTACCTGTCGTACCAGCTATGAGAAAAAATGATTCGAGTGTGTGTATTTTGTTGTTGTTGTTGCTGTCGTGAAAACCAAACAACATGGAACAATAAAGATTGATTTTTTTAAATACCTCCAACCATTCAGGAAGAGGGAATCCGTTTTGGCAGGTGGTAGCAAACACGCTGCCCTGCGTACCTGTGCCCGCAGGAGTGTGAGAGTTTTGACGCCATGCTTAGTGCTTTCGTGTGGCTGCTTGCCATCCTTTGTACATTGTGTGTTGGGGAATTTAAAGTATGGCTAGAGGAAAAAAAAACTTATCTACAACGTGGAGCCTTTTTTTCGTGCACCATTTTTTGATAACTTGTTCCCTTTTGTCACACTTGATGACCTTTCCCGGTGGAATGTCCGTTCGCAAGCGCTGGAATGCGCGGAGCAAAGCCGAACAATCGAACGACAGGCAAGTGAGCGGCATCAACTACTAGTAGCGATGCCTGCAAGGATGAAGGAATTGGAAATCTCGTGACTGCCCCGGGGGACAAAATGCGCTTGATGTTTGTGACATCCTCTGTCGGGTTGCGAGAAGAACCTCTCACACACACAGAGCGAAGCACTTGTCGGGAATGCCGATCCGATCAATGTCTCCCCGTACACACGGACGTGCTGGAACGGCGTTTGCCATAGCCTCGTTGGTCCGAAGTTCAGGGAAAAGGCTGACCTCCAAAGAACGAACTGTCCACCAGGGGCACACAATAGCCATCCCGCAAAGGTTCGTGGACGTCCACGGGCGAACTGTTGATTTCCAATCCATTACTCATTTCTCTCATGATGTTGACTGGTTGAACGTGTTGACCTCCGTGTCGAAACCTTCCAGCATGGCTTTGGGGGAAGAAGATCGAATGTACAAATGGCGAGCGAAAAGCAAAAAAAACATCAAACCTGGTGCGAAAGTGCTGTGTGTGCCGGTGCTGGACCTTGCCCCGGCCATTACCAATTCTTGGTGGACCGCGTGTTGATGAAGGATGGTGGTGGATGCCGTCGATAATGGTCACCGTGCTTCGTTTTTAGCTTGTTCTTTTGTTCCTCTTTCCCAGCGGCACACCGTGCCTCGGTAAGTGAAGATTTGCGATGACGTCGTTGACGCTGGGCAAATCGACACCATACTGGTCGATTTATTCCAAGCGGGTCCAGTGTCACACAGGGGATGGACGGTAAGATCCGTCATGCTTTGGCAACGTTTGCAAAATAAAGGCATCACACTTGGACAGGGAGACTTACTTTTACGTTTACGTGGATTTTCGGTGGACTCCAATGCAGCTTAAAACTTTTTTTACGACCAGCAACACAAACAACCTGATACACAAGAAGGAGAGGGAGAAAAAAAGATGCATTCAACTACGACAAGTGGAAAAGAGCAGAGATTAGTGCTTTTTCCCCCGATGGTCACCGGGTTTTTGTTTGCTTAGCTTTCGAAGTTAGCAAGATTGGAAGGTGAAAGTACTTTGGCAAATAAATCGATTCTTGGGGCTATTCTTCGGGAACTCTAGAGTCCCTTAACTGGTTGCTTTTCTATCAATTTGAAAGGCGAAAGAGTGCAATTTTGCAATGTTTCCATTGCATATGATTCAACTTTAAAAAAGCCATTCAAGTTTTGAGCGCAGTTTTATAGTTAATTTTCACAAACGTTAGTTGTCAACTCATCTTTTACTTCGCTTGTTATAGCTTAGATGAGCACCTGAATTGTGCATGACTGTTTGAGCATTCTTTAGTTAATAACCCATTTTAACGATCTTCTCACAAATTTGATTTTATCATATATTGTTTGAATATCCAGAGATATTTCATATGCGCTTTTTATATTAAATATCTAAAGATGACTCAAATACAATTATTCTATTTTTCGGCTTTAAAACTTTAAAGATTTAATTCAATTATTCTACTGTTATTGAAGATCCACAATCACTGTTTGACAATGTTCGTTTGTATCATCAGACTAGCCAAAATTGAAAGCGAATATGAAATGGTTATTGATAAAGAAAGGCATTGCTATGGAACCAGCGCGATCGATCTATGTCAACGCCAATTACAAAAGGATACATCATGATTCATCATTATTATCCTTCGAATTGCGAAAATCCGAAACATTTGCAAGATTTCCTAGCAGCACGTTGTTTTTTTTGGGGTCGGTTGTCCTTACGATACAACTTGGAAATGGGCAAATTTCAATTACCCAATGTGTAGTCATGATTACCGCGATGATTTTTCTCTTTGGCGAAATATCACCCCTCCGGCGGGGGTCGGGGATTGGTGATCGGCCGGTACAGAAACGTGCCCCGTGAGTACGTGTCATGATGGAACACAAAACTGACTGCCTGACAAGACATCCAGTGGCAGCATCTTAGCACATCTTCCGCCCATTCGGTGTGGAGTGAAACAAAAATCCACTCACGTCACCGGGCGGAAAGCCCGCATTTTGTCATGATTGTTACCGTTGTTACGAGAGAGAGAGACAAAAAAACACACGCACCGCACACAACCCGCAGAATAATTTTTTGGCAGAACATTTTTCGATTACCTCATCAGGCTCTGATGTACCTGCTCGCCCGTTTCTTCCTTTCTTAGCGCCCGTCAGTTAGCCTGGTAGTCGGTTGTCGCCGATAGGGACATGGACGTGTCGTGACCTCTCGCTGCTCGATTTTCCGGGGTTTCCCTCGCCCTTTTTGTTTGTGGGGTGAGATTCTGTCTTACTTTTTTTAAGAAGAGGAAAATGTCAAATCAGTGATCTGGCGAGGATATCTTTCGGTCGCGTCTGCTTCATCGGAGGGTGAAATCCGATTCTTCTCCAGCGGGTGCGTGCGTGCGTACGTTCGGTTCATATGCTTTTCACTCATCTCCTTCTTTCGTGTTTGTTTTACGTGCGGACGTTACTTACGATTGCTTTTTTTTTTCGAACAGAAATTATGTATCATTTCCGTGTCGTTTTCAACGGCTTTCCTCGGTAAGCTAGGAGAGTGTGTGTGTGTGCGTTCACTTACCCATTTAAGTTGATGGTTTTCCAGAGTTTTTTTTTCTGCCTGCGTAAAGCCTCCTCCAACTCACAGCATGACACTGCGTGACGCACTTGAACGCACGTTTGGCTAACATCTTTTTCCTATTTACGGAATCCCCGAAGGATTTTCAAGTGAACAGAGGAAAGCGGAAGGGCAGCGATGTGACACAGAAGCAAGAAAAAACAGAAACTCCCAGCTAGAAAGATACAAAAAGGGCACAAGCCCTCTTAAGAGCAAAATCAACGTGACAAAGCGTTATTTTTCAACGGGCAGAGATTTTTGAGATGTGTGTATGTGTTTTTTTTTACCTTCTTCCAGCGTTGGGGGGAGTTCTTGCCCTCCCGATGTTCTTACTTCCACACATCTCTTGACATGTTTCGGTTTCCACCGACCGTTGCGGTGGTGTGTGCCATCCTTGTGGCAGTATTGGTTTTACTCTAATTTAAATTCAAGCCAAAATTGAATCAAAACGCACTTCACATGCTTCGGAACCAGATTGTTGAGGCCTGGGATGTGGGTTGACGTGAGTTTTTTTCTTCTGCGCTGTTGTTTTACGGCATGGAAAGGTTTTAGCGAGTGTTGAGTGCTTTGGAGGTTATGGGTGGTTGGTGATGAACAGGATATGCTGAACAGTAATCAAAATGGAGCATGGTGCGTGCTCTGCCACTGGATGTGAATCGTTGCCAGTTTACCGAAACAATGTGTCAACTTTTTTGTCTAGAATTACGCAATTTTTTAAGGGTTTTTTTTTGGCGGGAAAGTGTGTTTTTGCAAAGAAAACATACGCAATATTATGTCACCAGGGAGTGGAATTTATGGAGTGAGCAGTTTTAATTACAGAAAACCTGTGACTAGGATCTGCTCGATTTGGTGATTTTTGTTAGACAAATTGAATGAATTAAACCTAGGTGAAAACCATTTTTGTACAAACTTACATTCTTATATCTAAGTAGAGAATAACTTTGATCATTCTGTTCTATTTTCGTTCCCAATTTAAGAATTGTACCAAAGCAACGGCAACAACGAACTTTACACCGAACAAAACCCCGTGGCTTAGTCTTATTTACGAAAGTCTGGCGGGTATTAGTGATATGAAACCCCGATTTAGCACTGTCTGGTTGTCGGATTTAGTCCCGCAAGTTTATTGAGGTCGATTCTATCGCCTCTCTCAAGCCCGGATTGTTTTAAAGGGCAAACTTTAAAAGGAAACCACAACGAATGTCACACAAGTTTTCCTTCAGCCGGGCATTACCATTCTGAGGAAAACTGTGCGGGCTCTGGTGTCGAACACTTTGCACAAAACACTATCCGAATTGCATTCCCGGGCTGTGGGTTTCGGTTTAGATTAATTTTGATGTTTGAACACATCAGCGCTTCCCGCTTCAACATATCCTTTTTGTTGCCCAAAACCCAACAAGAAGCTTGGGATCAAGCAAAGATCAAGCTAATAATGACGGTCCGTGTCGGCGAACGGATTAACCGTGATAATAACCTTGTAGCCTTTTTTTTGGCAAAACGTCACTCAACCCCCATTCATGCGACCCACGCTTCATCCTGCCCCACTGACCCATTTTTCCGGGATTTTCATTCGGGTTCATTGCCGGACGTTCTTTTATGCTTTTTGGGTGTGGGTGGGTGTGGGTGGGTGTATGTGCGGCAATCATTGAACCGGTCGGCACGATGGTCGGCGGGCGGCGCGCTATAGGCCAATTCGTACGGCCAGCAAAACTTGATTTAGGTCCGGTGGATTTGTAATTAGCCCGGCGGATGATTTTTCCGCCCCGGCAAAAGATGAAAGGGCTGTCAAATTGTCGGTTTGAGTGAAATTCCAGCTTCAGCTTTTCAGCTCCGCAAGATCAGCACGGCTAATAACGATCCATTCGGGGTCTCCCGCCGTAGATTTGTTGCGAAATTAGGCTGCTGAAAAATTCATACAGCCTGGTTTTTTGTTTTTTGTTTTTGTTGTAACCCAACCTCACCAGTCGAGTGGCAAAACCACCAGTGAAGCGGTCAAAGTGCTAGAAACTAGGACAAGCTTTCATCGTTTGAATAATACAAAAAAAAACAACAGCACGCAATTTTCGTTCGTTTTAAAATTGACATCAAATTAACGTCCAGCAAATAGCCGAAGCGAAGGAAAAGCCAATAATCTATTTTTGTAAGCACACAGCACAGCAATCAATATCCGGGGCGGGTGCTGGCAGCTAATTATGAAGGCTTCATTCGGTTGATGCTGTTGGAACCTACCAAGCCATCATTCTCTGCATTAGTTTATTTTTGGAATGTAAAACCCCGTGACCAGCGAGGGAAAATTGTAGTTACTATACCTTAAGCTGAATGAAATGAGCGAGTTAAATTAAACGAGAAGTGATATTATGTTGATAGCTCATGAAATGATATTGTCGACACAGTGTGTTTTAAATCCCCTGTCAGACGTGTGGTAATGTCAGTACACATCTTAAATTGTAACCGTGTGCGCGTTGTTGTAAGGTACAATTTAGAGGACAGCACCATCCAAAGGGATAGGCTCCATTTCATCCAAACATCGCACACAATACGAGGGATGATCCATTTTCTCACGTCTTTCAATCGTTGCTTTTTACTGCACCAGGTACGCATCCCTGCCCACCTATACACCGGAGAACATATTGCCGTATTCCAAAGTACGGCCAAAGAAAAGGCTCGAAAAAGGCCCCCGCCGTTTGGCACTTGCTGAAATTGTAAATTTGACAATCTGCTTACAGGATTATTGGCGAAAGTGCTGTGCGACGCAGTTTTGAATGTTTTTACACAGTGTGACATGGAAAGATTATTTGCTTCAACTCGGCCGTGCCAACCATCTGCTGGCATTAGAATGGTATGTTACGTGCAATGGGCTTTAAAAGGTACGCACCAGAGTTGGTGCTGGGCGTTTTACTAAACTACTTTCGAAGGTGGCTCGAAAGTCCTAAAAAAGGTTTAATCTTACCCATCGAGACCGGTTGGACGATCATCCATTTTCGCAGGAAATGGAGCATGTGTTTTATCTCCTGGGTGAGCATCGTCAATGGTTTGTCCAATTGGTACAAAAATTTAATAGACGACAGCTTATACTGCTTTTTCTGTCTTTTCCCTATGCTATTCTCAAACCGGAGACCGTTGTCTCATGATTTAGAGATGAAACAAACAAAAAAACAGAAGTGGAAAAGAAAACGGGAACGAATTCTTGCACCGGAACGGTCACGAGAGTTCCACACGGTTCCGGCAAAAAGACTTGTAGAGTATTTCAATTTTTAATGATCCCAATTTCCATCCTGCACGGCAGAATGGGAAAGGATTTGCTGCCGGGTGGACAAGGACACAATCCCCGAGCACGACCTTTTTTTTGGAGATGTTTTCCCGCTCCGGCTAAGGAAACGAACAAAACGGACGAAAACGAACCAAGGGGGAGAATAAAACCTAGTTTGTGCCAGATTGCATAGTTTCCACGCCCCATGAACGGGGCCAAAATGGGAATGTTTATGTATGTGTGTGTGTCTGTCCCATATTTAGTGAAGGACGTGAGAAAGATCATCTGCTGGAGTCACGTTCACCTGGGAATAAAGGTCAACGATGAGGTAAAATGTGATAAAGGCGTCCTTAAGCGTTAGAAGTAGAGATTGCACCTTGCCAAAATTTAAATTCTAGCTGAGAGCTGTGGTTCATTTTACTACAAAAAAAAGGGAAAGAATGAAATGCAGGCACCACGAACTGCTGGGAGCAAACTGGAGCTTTATTAAAGATTTGTGCATCGGAAAATAGTTGGACAAGCATGCATTTGATTAGACTGCGCTGAAAGGCTCCAATTTCGTAGGATACGAAGCGACAAAGAATGCATTTGATGAAATACTATTTTTCTTTTTTCGTGAAAAATGTTCCAATAAGTTTGTGCAGAATGGAAAGAATGTTAACGCAGAGAGAGAGAGAGAGAAAGAGAGAAAAGAACAATCTGCATAAAACCGCATAAAGTTCCCCTTTCGTGAGCACAAAGGTGAAGGTTATTTTGGGATGAAATATTTCATATTTTAGCCTAGCGGGTGCGGCATAAAAGGTCACATCCATCGAAAGCACGAAAGTTTCGAGTTCCTAATTAACACTGTTTCGCAGAGCAAACACACACACACACACAAGGGTGGTTTGTTTTGTGGTTTCCTAACCTTTCGACCTGAAGATAATGTTTATGGTTAACAGTTTTAGACGAGTGAAAAGTTTCACTCACAACAATACGTTTGATTAAGTCGCTCGTTTTATTTAGCCAGAAATCAACTCACAACAATGCGCACAGCGCTTCGTAAGTAAGCTTAATTAGTTAATTGAGGATAATAATTTAGAGAACCAATTATACCCCAAGAGGAAGTTAATAACAGATATGTGTGAGCAATACGTGGGGATACTTTTTGCTAATTATCGGGGCATCTCTCAAGCAACTTGACATCAACCCCGGGAGATGCAGCTACCTGTCCACGGCTAGAAGCGTGTTGGAGGCAAACACCGTATCATATCTTGCTTTCCATTAACCTCTTGTCGAAAGTAAAAATTGACACCGAACCGATACCGGCAGACCGCACTGAAACTTTAGCGATTGTAATTAAGTTGACAATCTTAATTAAACCTCACCGCATCATCTACACCCGGGTGGTACGGTCGGTTTTCGTGTGGATCGGTTTCGGCAGTCCGCTGGCAAACGATGGCCAATTGCACATGCGAATGCACTCTGGCAGAAGTAATTACAGATAACGAGGCACATACTCTCTGTCTCCCGGTTCCCGGTTCTATGTCGGTTTGCTGGTTAAAGTGGAGTTCTACCTTCCCGCTGGATTGGAACAGGAAGATATTAGCGTTGTTAGCCTAACCACCAACTTCTTCTTCAAAAGCCCCTAAAGTGCGAGAGGAAAATCGATGATGGGGAATGGCAGCACACTCAGGTGCTGTATTACAGCCATGGTGGACAACCCTTTACCTCGATGGCGCCAGGCACGCTGGTCAGTTGGTAGCTGGTTGGAGTGTGCAATTGATATATTCAGGTTATTGAAGTATCGATTTTCCAACCGAAGGCCGGCGCGCGTTCTTTCTGTATCGCGTCGAAAATCCTCTTCAGCCGACCGCGGGTACTAAGGTGTACCAATCATGGCAGGGGGCACGGTGGATGATACCATTTATTCATTTTCTAACAACCAACATCGCAGTTTGGAGAAAAAATGTGCCATCGTGGTTGTCACTGCTCATTGCCCGTACCTTGCGTCCTTTTTTCTCTCTCTCTCTCTCTCTCTCTCTCTCTCTCTATCTCTCTCTCTCTCCCGATCGCGTGTTGTGTATCGGGCGATGGACAACGATGTTGATTTGTGTGCTATTTTTAAACGCCCACACTATGTGTTCCGGCTTGCGGATGGGTTGTATTGCTGGAGTCCTGTTGTCAATTGAGTTTTTCAACAACAGAAAAATTGAAGAAAATTCCTACATGCACTCTGCTTCGACGAGTGTAATAGTGAGTATTGAATAGAATTTAGAAGTAAAAAAAAAAGGCAACTGGAAATCGATCTGGTACGGTGAGAGTAAAGAATATAAATGGAACACGAACACATATCTATCCTGCTTGAAATTGTAACGACTAGGTCATCCTGATGGTCAGTTTTATTTCAATGCATTGCCGCTGATAGAAAAACCAGAGCACTATCTGCAGTTGCACACCAGGTTGGAAGTGAGTTCTGCCACTAGTGTGATGGTATGTTTTTTGCCCCTCCCTGTAGTTAGTTATTGCGAATCAATTCGAATTTTTGCCTTGTGGGTGACCGCTTTTTGTTGCCCTCCGCACATGGGTGATGTTTAAGCACAGCACACAACGGCTGATCGTTTTCCTGCTCGTCTGTTTCGAACGAAAACATAAAATCGAATCAAATTCCGCAAATAATCAAATACATACGGCTATGATCGGGACGCTTCATGGCCCTATTATTCACCCCCATCGATTGCGCTTGAACATGGAGACGTTTTTATGTTTGCTGTTCTACACTTATTTCTCCATCACAAGTTGAAGAGCGAAAATTGGCAGTTAAAGCAAAAAAAAAACAAAATGAACAGAGAGAAAGAGAACCAAAAAAAAAATACGACAGTGAAATGAAATTGAAAATAACGAGCATTTCAGTGCTTGCGTGTTAAATGTATGACAGTTAGCAAGCACTAATTAGGGATAATCTATGCGGTGGTACCGAGATCCAGAAAAAAAACGGAAATAAAAAACGAACCACTGGAAGAAAAAGTACACACAGCACAGTACCTAAGGGGCATAACATGGAGGGAGTTAAAAAAAGAAGCTCGTATCGACTATTGACAGCCGGACAGTGTACCATCGAAACCAATCATGGCTGCGTGTCGATAGTTTAGCATGAATAATTAAATGACTACAGCTGCCTACCATCCGGGCGCCGAAGCACGGTTCGATGAAAACCGATCAATTATGAAGCAGCAAAATTTAAACGCAAAAAATGGGGAAAACCATGCGAATACGATTGTAATTCCATTTTGCGATATCGTACGTAACGTTTTTGGATGAGTTTTTTTTTGACATGCCAATTTTGTGCTTTGAATTTTTGACGTAGTTTTAGGGGGGGGTTTTATAACATGTTTCAATTTTAAATTGTTCAAATATGCATGTTTAGGTTTTAAACCTTTATACAAAATGCACGCCTTTTACATCTCATTTACGATCGTTTATTTAATTGGACGATTGGTGGTTGCACCATCACCAACACCAGAAAGCTAGCTTTCGGCAATGTCAATGACGATCTTGTGTCTATTATTAAAATCTCCCAAAAAAAAACACGGGAACGTCCCTAAAACTCTGTTATTATCGCCATCTGCATGTATACATCCCTGTTATGCTCCCCTTCGACAAGGCTCACCTTCAGTCGATTAAAATTAAACGTTGAAAGCGAAAGCCTCCATTGGACACGCTTCTCGATGCCAGTGTGTAGGCGTCTGGTATGGCGACAGACATTTTTCTCAATGACACCTCGATGCGTGTACAAAATGTGTGTAATTAAGTACACACAGCTGTGCGCATTGGTACCGTGCCCGGGCCGAACGGGTCGTCCATACCATGCCAAACCCTGGCAGTGGTAATAAACAGCACGAAACATGAGCTCGTCTTTACATCCGTAGCCACCTATTAACAGGAAAACGGTCCCCAATTGGTGTACCATGCTGGAAAGTAGTTGCCGCCTGCAGGTGTCCTGGGAGACATCAAACTTTAGTCTGTCTGTCTGTCTATCACCCGGCACCTTCGGCAGATGTGCTTCCAAACCATTGCACATTCTTACACTTTCAGCAACCTGTCTGCTATCGTTTACCTAGCCTCGATGTCGCTTTATGTCGTCCTGTCTGGGTCTCTATTTGGGTATATAATTTTAGTGATTGGACAGAAACAGAGCATCAGCTAGTGTGTGTGTGTAAAGGACACGATGAACAGCGTACCACATTTGCCGCAGGTAAGGTGCAAATTTTCTAGAGTAACAAGATAATTTTGTCCTGCTAGTTGCATAACTTTAGGCGTTCTTTTTGGGTCATGCGAATTGCATACCATCGGGCTGATTCGCTTACGACATTTCGTTCATTCCATGCATTTGATGTTGATTTTCTGCACAAAATGATTGTCTAGTCAAATGCTTCAACCGGATTGACTATTCTATTACCTTTCCAATGCTCCCTTTATTGCGTTTGTTGCAATTATGTTCTTATCATAATTGTTCCATTCGTGCAATTACCCCGAAACGCAAATGCTTCGCAGGTTAATGATACTGCTTACGTGCAGATAATTTTTACCCATCTTCATTTAACGTGATGCTTCACCGTAAAGCATCAAAATGATAAAGTTTTAATGCAACAACCATCCACGGTTGCGCTCCCATGATCGCTGGCGGCGTTGAACTTTCTGCTAGACTTTAATATGTCATTCGAAGATATGATGGGTGGCAATCGTCTTAATTTGTAAAACTCTACGCGAAAGTGCTACCTTGCGCGTTGCATTTAGCTGAACGATGGCGTCAACATGGGTGACGGATCGTCATAAACATGTTGAAGTTTGGGCAAAGCGTACGTGACACGCTCGATCGTCGCCTGGAATTCCATGTTTTATAAAGCACAAAAAACACGCACACACTTACAGACGAGTAAGGCAGGGTGAGGTTGGCAATAAACATTAAATGTAACGATCGCAGAACGGGATGGCATCTTCATGCGAGTAAGGGTATTCCGTTCTTGAATCAGCTTAGATCCTCATCAGTGGTGTTGCGTGCAGAACACACTCACACTCGCACCCTCCGCACCTTGGTCCGCTATTGCTTCTCACATTTTATTAGTGGCAATAAAATCTTACCCATACGACCATATTTGGCGACCAAATTTTGGGTGGAAGTGTTTGGAGCTATGGGACGATACCGGAACCAACGAAAGGGAGCGTCCGCACAGCACACACCTATCAGGACACCGCTTTTGGGTCGGGTTTTTTGAAGTGCCAGAATGCAGATCCGACCGCTCGGCGACGATGAACCCCAAGAAACCAGCAGCTAGACTCTCGTAAAATGTGCTTAATTTATGTGGTTTTCCCTTTTTTCCATTGCTCCGAAACCAAAACCCGAAAAGGAGGATAACCTTCCAGCAGTCCCGGGAAGCGTTCGTTCGCCTGGACTGGTTTTTCGGGTGAACCACCTTTCCTGGTTCGCAAGGTTTCGTGTGCCTGGGAAATGCGCTGAACAGGCAAGAAACTGTCACGCGTCATTAAGCGTTATCCACTGGGACGAAGGATCGCCGAACCGTCGAATCGATGGTACACAGGAAGCACGATTTTAAGCAGAAATCATTTGCAGTTCGACCCTTTTCCCTCGGGGTCGTTTCTGCTAGATTGTTGCTTTGATCGTAACCGGACAAAACCCTCCTGCAGCGAAGTGATGGAGCATGATTCATTGTCAGCTGGCTCGGCACGGGCACCCTGTTTCCCGATAGCCAGCATAATAAAGCAATTACCATAAATTTGACAATGTCAATTGGAATTTAAACATAATTTGCATATAATTCATTTCACTGTGGACCGGACCGGCGCACCATTCCACCTTCGCCAGTTGCTAGTGCCACAAAACCGACCAAATGCCGGACATTGGCTAGAAAGTTAACTTCCGGTTCCGGGCATCGAAATCGAAACGCTCCCGTTAAATCGCGTTCCCCCACTTCCCGCCTGCCCGCAATTGTTTCTTTTCACAAACAAATGATTCCGATTCGCTTCCAAACCGGGGAGGGGGGCAGGTAAATGAAATTAACCAGACCTCAGTGATGGGTGGCCACCCGGTGTGTCAATAGGCACGAGCAGCCCGCACCACAGTGGTGTGTGGCGTTTTGGTTTTGGGGTCCGTTGTTTGGTTTTTGTGTGTAAATTGGCGCCGAGTTGCTGGCCCACCAGGACCGGGTGTAACCCGATGAGCGGATCGTCCCCAGCCCTAAACCATCGCGGCCATCCCTGGCGAACGAATGTCCGGTTGCGCCTGCTGCCCCCAGTACAGCGCATGGCAGGTAGCATCGGGGTATATGGGCATGAAATTAATTATACTATTTGCTCGACGACCAATAAAATTTGCTCGAATTAATATTGCCTGCATTCGGTTACACTATGCGGCTAGTTAGGGTTGAAACATGATCCACACACACACACACACACACACATACAGATACCCACCACACCCACACTGAACGGCAGTAAGCGAAACGGAAAAGCGATCTACCCCGTGGTACCGAATCGTGGTGAAAGTTGGTCAGCAAATGGGGTTGCGCATACAGCTGCGAGAAGTGTTTAATTATTCATAAACGATACTTTTGCGAAATTTATGTGCGTGGCACAAGGTGAAACTGAGACACTTTGCCGGTGTCCCCCACCGGTTCGGCAAAACGTCAATCGTCACACACAAACGGTTGCGGTTCGCGATTCGCTTCTCGCCCGGCGCACACCGGGGAAACCAGCGAAACCCTTCGCCACGCTCACACTAATCTAGTCCGCAATCGATCACTTCCGAACGGTGCCGGGCGAAGGTGTCAGAGAATGGAATTTAAGACAAGCCCCCGGGGACACATTTGCCGTGGCGCACGATGGAGGCGCCCAGTCACGGATGGAAATCGTTCGCTGGCCGACGCCGCGATGGTGGTGGGTCGGTTGAAAATGAATATTAAACCGAAACCACGGGCAACGTGGCTCGTCGGTTCGGTTCCGGTTTGACGATTAGAATGAACGGTTTTAATTGATTGAGTTACGCTTTGGGCACAAACGGACGGTGGTGGAGAGGGGCTGGGTGAGTTTTTGGGTGATTTACATCGTTACCATTTTGCGTGCCGAGGCTGCATTGACACGGTGCCACCTTTAATGAGGTACATGGCTGTTTTGGGGGGTTACCGGCGAGCGCCGTACATATTGTACAGATGAATGATAGGTGTTTAATTATTCCTTCATGATCCATTAAGCATTTCTTCTAAGGGTTGTTAATCGCGTGGCAAGAACATTGTTCGAAGTTATTCTAAAATTTGTTTCTATTTCAACAAACAAATTCCAAGTGTGTGTGTTTATTTTTTAATTAAATAAATTTTTTGTACTTGAAAACTCCAGTTCTGGAATAACAACTAAGCGCCATTTTCTACAGCCATCACATTGATTAAGCGAAAAGTAATACCTTCTCGCCGCAATCGCATTTCGCATTTGCAGCACCAGTCGCCGGACCATTGCAAACCTCCATCTCCTGGGGACGGACCATCTTGGAATGTATAATTTAGCAACGCCGGAATCACGTCACGATTGCCTGTTTGCAGCGAAACCCATTCGCAAGCCGGGAAACGGCGTACGTGCCCGGCACGGGACAAACGGAACATTAGTGGAACATCGGTGCTTAATAATTCAAACATATTGACGTTATGTTTTTGTACCGCCGGTTACAGCGTGCCATCGTGCGGTTGTGTGATGTGTCTGCTGAAAGCGGCCAATCGAACCCCTCGACCCTTTTCCCTTTTAGCCGGGTGCAATTGCAATTGCGGCAGCTACACGGTTTAATCCCTTTCGGCAACACGGAAACGGGCAGCAACACGCAAGACGACTGCATCGGTGAGCACCGTGGTCGTGGTATTTGCAACAAAGACAGAACTGTTGTGGCCGCTTGCGACCGTGCCATTCGTGATGGCGAAATTCATAAGTTATTTAAAAACAAAAAACCTTCACAAAAAAAAACCAAACTGACCACATGCACATGTACAGCACACGGTCACGGGAACCATGTCACGGGAGTGGGTAATGATGAGGAACCTATAATTTGCTTGGTAAAAGTAGAATTTTACATCAAACCAAACCGACTCAACATGGACATGTACCAATTTCGGCTGGAGCCGGTCTCCAATCGACCGCTTTTCTTACCCGACCCCCCAATTTCTGGAGGCATTTCGTATGGTCGCTTACGAACCAAAAGGTTTTGAAAGAATCATGAAGGAACGGCAATTTTCCCACCGTTACGGTGAAGCAGTAATTGCGTCTGCTTTCTTCACTGTCGTGGCCAAATGTTTCGCTTTATCCAGCGACCGAATAACCGCAAGGAAGCCGGAGTTTACCACTGCTCGTGGTAAGCGCCATTAGAATCAATCCGCATAGCCAAAGTTCAAAGTATCGATTTTTTGCTTCTGTTTCAATGCTTCGACCATATTTATCTTCTTGCGTGGTGAATGCTCGAGATTCGAGATGTGCCGGGTGCCACAGAGCATGCGGTTTTGCGTATATTTTGCGCACTCCCAGATGTGCATAATTGATGGGAATTGCTTTCGTATTCAATCAATAATCCTGATTGGAAATGTTTGCAGGAATCAACAACAAACTTGCTGCTCGTTGTTGCGCAAATGGAGACGCATGGTTCCCCGTTCGGCAAGCAGTTGCGATTTGTTTTTATTCTTTCCATTTTGTGTTTGCATTCTTACATAAACATGAACAAAAAGCTTGGTTGAGATATAACAATTCATTTGAAACATTTCATTCCTCTTCAATCGCTGTAATTATCTTTGCTCTTTATTGTTAAAGGCAAGCGTACCATTCAACAAAAACCGCAGCCAGCCGACAAAATGGAATTTTCTTCTCTTTAAGTTTGAAAGGTTTTTTTTTTTCTTTTTGGCTTACTTCGTTTTATTCTCCAGAAAGAGATTCGTTTTGCAAATGCCAAGTTCGATTGATTGTTTCAGTTTCGAATGAGTAAATAATGGTTTGTTGTTTTTTTATTTCCATCAAACGAATTTTCATCCTTTCAACAGCGCAACATCCCCGGTGCCACCTTACCACGAATGCAAAATTAAACTGAACGAAATTATAATTAAACAAACATCTTCCAAGAAATTGAACATCAACACCAACTAACTGAGCCATATAGCAGTTGGGTGATCGCTCTGCAAGGAAGGGTTTGGGTGAATTGGTGTATGTGTGTGTGTTCTGCTCATCCGTTTTGAAAAGGATACCGATCCGCAAAGTTTCCAGCTTCGTTCATCCCGAAAACGTTCACAAAACTCTCTCTTTCTCTCTCGATCTGTGTGTGAGTTTTGTATTTCCCGGTTCCACATACTGCAGAGCAACAAACTGCGTGTGGAAGTAGTGTGTTATCGAAGCAGGAAACGGAATTCATTTCCTTTCGACCACAAAATCCCAACCAAACGAACTACTAAAACCAAAGCCAAACAAAACGAAACCACCTTGATGCCACTTTTACTCCGGCCATCTACCCCATAAGAAGTGGGTGGTTGAATGCGGAGAAGGAGGAATGGAGAGTGGGGGAGGGGGAGGGTGTTTTCTCGTCCACGAATCGATTCTAGAGGCGATACCGAACAACAAACAACGATCACTATTTGTATGCCCAGCCCACCCATTCTGTCGATGCCGGCTTGGTTGGTTATTTTCTGTCTGGTCTGAAGTATAAGAAACACCCACACCCCTGCTGGACGGTACGGTGCACCACGACCAGAGTCGCCTTACCGGTACGAAAAAGGGGATAAGATTGTGATGAAGAGAAATCAAACATTGTGCCACAGTCCGGGTTTCGGGTTTTGATGGCAGCTGAAGTGAAATGGACTTTGAAACAAGGAGTGACCATTGCGGTTGATGGCCGTAGTAGACCAGTTACACATCAACAGCACCACATTCCTACTCCTGTGTGTGAGTGTGTGTGTGTTTGTGCTCCTTCTGCCGTTGACTGGACGGTGCGAAGGAAAACCCATCCTCTTCACCGAAGATTAGTTACTTAATTAGGTTTCGTTCTGGGTCCTGATTCTGCCGGTGGGTGTCGTCTTCAACCAGGCTTCAACCAGCGCACGGGACGCAAGATTCCCTGGCCGGACCGTTTGCAACAAAAGCTTTCCAATCCGGGACACGCACACATAATCCGCAACTGTACTGTGTGATGTTTTCGGTTGTCGAAAGATAATCAATAGAACTGGAGAGCTCACATGACAATCTGACGATATCGATACCTTGGGCTATTCCGGACATGCAGGGGACCCGGCGACGTCACTGGGGCATATAACAAATGAAGACAAGAAACAATCGATGTGCCGCTCTGCTCAACTCATTTTCATTAGACACCCGTCCTTCCGCCCTCTGTCCACCCTTGCACTACTTCCTTCCCTCTCGTTGGCCGGAATCGATGATGATGGTGATTGTTTCGATCGGGCCGTAGAAAGGGATTTGTAATGCAGTGCGGGAACCTCACGCAAAGCATTAAAGCGAGTGTGTGCGGGTCCACTCTGGTGGTTTACCACACGTGTCCTCTGGTGTGTGTGTGTGTGTGTGTGTGTGTGTGTGTGTGTGTGTGTGTGTGTGTGTAGCCAAGCACCACTCGAGACGGACCGGATACTGCTGTGACCGATTTCTCGTTACACGTAACTCATCGTTATCGTTGGCTTTGTTGCATGTTACTTCTTTATCAGCACGACGTGGATGGATCGCTTTTCCCGGCGTGTTTTTGGTTGTGGACGATGGTCACCAGATAAACGTTTTCTTTTTTGTTTTTTTTGTTTTGGAACCGATTGCGTAGACGTGCGTGTAATGAGCTAAAGTGAATTAAACGATGGTATCGGTACGATTCGTTACGTTTGCTCGGTTGCGATGAAATCCTTCAGATAAGATGATGTTTAGAAGAGCACAAATATGATGATGTTGTCGTTCCTGCTGATAAGAATACCCAACAAACCTCCCACCTAGTGGCTTAATGTTGGTCCATTTTCCATCCGAATTCATTCTTACACAACCTGCCCACATTCCAACCTCAAACGGTCAGTATCGACGTGGAGTGTGGCATATTGAGCACATTCCCCAATCGATATTAAGGACCTGGACATCGTAAGAATCGGATAAGAAAAATCCTCCTCGATCCTCCCACTCACAAATTGGGTGGAAAATCAACTGTTAACGATACCATTAGAAAGTTGTTTGTTCTTCTTTGGTCGGATATTGCGTTTGGTCTCATTGCCGATTTGTGAACACAGGAGTGTAAGATTAGTTTGAGTAAATGAAGCTATTTAAAGATGCAACCAAATAGGGCAAAGATCGATTGCTATCAACAACGATTAAATAAAAAGATAAAAACATTGAGCACGATCAAATATGATGTTACGCTCATAACCAAATAATACATACTTGTTGTGCATATTGCATAGTTTTAGGCGTTCTGTCAAATGTAGTCGTTCATGTGATATCGCCATTGCGAAATCATTCTAAAATTTATTTTGTTAAAAAAAAATTCTTTAATGATTATCTAATTTGAAATTGAGTTTTATCACTTTATCGGATAATCATTACCATTAACTTCTGTTTTAAATCGAACTTTTCAAATATTATTTGTGTTTCGTACGTTGTTCGTTTTCCAGAAAATATGTTTTCACCAAGAACATAACTTTTAATTCAATTTCTGGTTAAATTTCGGTTAATTAAGGATATCAAATCAATCAACTTCAATCGCAGCCAAACTTTCCGTTCCGCATTCATCCAGTTTTCTTCGAATTCTCGTTTTCCTCAAAAAGAATGAAATCTCTTTAATTACGAAATATCAAATAAGTTGATCAGAGCAGGTTCAACGTGCTGGCGAAGCAAAATGTTCCGAATTCATACCTGCGTAATTTTGTCAGGGTTTTTTGGGAAATACACTGAAATATGCTTTACAAAATAATGTTTCTTTACTTTTTATTTATTCCACACAAAATCATCCCACACCCACAAGATAGGTTGTTTGAGCTCATAATATACTTCCGGCCCGGGTGTGACGGGTGCTTTGTGTTGACTTAATGTCTTCTTTTTTTCTTCTTCTGTACCTCCTCTTTACTTATGCTCTTCTTTTGTAGTGACAGCTTTACAAAAAAAAAAACAAACATTCGCTCCCAAACGACCAGCTTCATCCTTAGCCGCGGCAGGGTTCTGACAGGAGTCATTTCAAGTCAAGCTTCCGCGAACTCCGCGTGTCCGCCCTGTGTCGCACGGGTTGCGGCGCGTCCTTTCACGAATTGAATCTTTTTAATATCCGGTCCATCGTGCGGGGACGCAAATCCGTCTGCCTGATCCGGTCTCCGGGCGTCTTTGTTCGATGCCATCGGTGGGTACGTAGGTGGAGGAAGAAGAGGGGGGGGGGGTGAGGAGAAGAAGGTCATTTTTTTCTCTTCTAAAGCTCCAAACCAACGGCATCTAACTATGTGCGGGTCAGCATCAGCCAACTTTGCGGTAATCTCCGCTGAATGGAATCAAAAGAAGGGACCACGCGGGAGGTCCCTTTCGATGGATGCATCCGTGCCGCGTAAATCCAATGAGTCCAAAACGATACCCGTGGAAACAGGGAAAAACAACCAAAAAGGAACCAATGGAAAACGAAGTACATTACCTAGCTGCCAGTGGCATCGAAAAAAAAACAAAAAATAAACTAAAAAATACAATTCAATCGAACCATTTTCATCTCATCAGCAAAAGCTCTCTTACCATGCTGCTTGTGCTGCCGATGTGATTTGAACTGCTGCTTACACGAGCCACGCGCCAACCGTGTGTCGATTTTGTTTGTCGTCGTCGTGTGTTTTTACTTCACCTTTTGCACCCGGCGTCGAAAAACGGTGCATGTTGTGTTTTTTTTTCTTTGCTCCTATATTTATGTATGTAATATATACGTTGCGTCAAATCAAGTTAAATGAGTGTTATCTGTTATATGCCTATTTGTTGGGATATTTATTTTCTGTGTGATAATTTACGTGTTCAAGTGTGTGATGTGCTGCAATTCGACTTCACTGTGTGTGAAGTCAGTATGCATCGTTATTGTACATACTTTCCAAACAACTCTCCATTCGGCAGCTATTCTCCGAAGTAAATGTATTCGTTACTGTAAATTGAAGCAACTGTTTGTTTGTTTTGTAAATATCTCTTGCTCCCCATGCTGATACATTCGAACATTCTCGAG
The DNA here is from genome assembly GCA_018908115.1 of Anopheles rivulorum. Lineage (NCBI taxonomy): Eukaryota > Metazoa > Arthropoda > Insecta > Diptera > Culicidae > Anopheles > Anopheles rivulorum. The sequence continues at coordinate 24,383,696 of STHB01000003.1, read as the reverse complement.
AAGCAATAAAAACAAACGAGCTGACCGATTTGTTCCGAAAACTAAACGTCTCTCCGCTGCGATACTGTTTGATACAATGTGTCCGCTCCAAACCCATAATGCAATGTTTAATTTCCTCGTTAATTGTGCCCAAAATGCCTTTGCGCCACACAAAACAAATTCAAAACAAAACAAAAAAATGCGTGCGTTACCGTTCATCGTTCTTGTGCCAGTGTGTTTCGTTGCTTTATCGTGCTTTTCTGTTTCCGTTTCTCTTCCTTCCGCAGGGTGCTGTTTTGTGACTTTTTACACTCGTAAGGCAGCGCTCAAGGCGCAGGACGCGCTGCACAACATCAAGACGCTTGACGGGGTAAGTATTTGGCCTTCACGTTCATGTTCAACCACAACTACACATCTACACATCCAGCACCAAAAAAAAAAAAACACATTAATCCCCTGGTGGACATTCTATGTATCTATTTCATTCATATAAGTTTTAAACATACATGACCAAAGAAAAAAACCCAATGTTTCATGTACTACTGTGCCCGCCTCCCCCATAACATGCCTAAAATGCGTCATTTTATTCCGTTCCCCGGAGCGTGTGTGATTATTCGTTGAGTGTGAACCTGTTTCGTTCGTGTGACCGTATTTGCGTACGTAGTACGGACCAATGGGACGGTTCGTACCGTCCATTGAACGCTGTCCTCGTGTGCTTCCGTGTCCCGACGTGATGGTACGCCTAAATGCAGCACCCGTATGCCAGCGCGCTTGCTGACCACATCGCTATTCCACACTCGTCTTCAATGTACCACCGCGCTGCGACAAAAAGTGCTTCCAAATCCGGCTAAAACAAGGCCTGACTCCATCGGTTCATTGTAAAATGCATGCTAGGCTAGCGTGCGGCTGCTGCCTGGCTTTTCGTATATGACCGGCATGTAAAGCCGTGAGTTTTTTTTTCTCCCCATGTTGCACAGGGTCTGCACAACACACTGTGTGGAATTGTGCCAACCTTATACAGATGTGCCTGTAGGGCAAAGTCAGCCAAACAAATCTTTCGCTGCACTGCTAGCGGTAAAAGGATGATGCTTCTTTAAACATTGATGTAGCAAAGGCAGACGGGCGCAAACATACGGCGAAGAACTGTCCGATTATATCAGCAAAACCCTTCATACGGGTATGGGTATGTGGCGATGACACAGTGGAGTGGATGATGGACGAGTGAGCTATTCGACAGTACTTATCTGTACGCCGGTACCGGCAAGCTATCAACGGGCTGCCAAATCGCTATGTTTTACATTGTCGAGTGTTAAAAAAGAATTCGAAACGAATGTGGCTTTTCAGCTCTGTGCGCAACGGATGGAGTTGATGTGTGACTTTTTTTTTGGTTTGTTTGTTTTATTTTGTGCGATATAGTTGACGTCATTCACATAACTATGAAGTCAGCATTTGCTGCTGCCGGGCAGGTAGATTATGACCAATGGTCGGCCAAATCAATTCTGAAGAGAGATATAAAAGCATACAGGAAAAACGACAGCCACTTCATACCGTCAGTGCCAGGAGTACTTATCACCCCGGCAGCATGAACTAGACAGCTCATTGATGGCGTGGACGGAAAAAATAGAGCTTGCGTGTAGAAGCTTTTACAGGCACAGGATTACTAGAGATTTTGAAACGATTTTGTCCTTTTCAAAAAAACAAAAAGGCACAAATACGAACAAAACAAGATTTAAGATGATACAAGGACACGTGTATTTTTGAAATATGCATGACAGTCCATCATAAAACATGTTATATGCTTTGGGTTTTAAAAAACTGATTGTTAAACAAAATTTTATTTGGGAAACACATATTTGCTGATCCGCTTTCATAAAAGCATTTCAAATTAAGCAAAACTTTGGTAACCTCCTTAAAGTATGCAATCTGCTAGACTTAATGAATTTATTAGCATTATTTGTCATGCATAGTCTGAATGTGATGAATTTAGAAGAGAGAAAAACAGTTTTCTTAACTCTTCAAAGTTGTATAAGTTTGAGAGTAAATTTTCCACGTAACAATTTAGTGGACATCAAAATTTAAAAAAAAAAAATACTTCAAAGAGCTACTAACTAGAAGTTTTTTAAGTTCAATTTTGCATCGCCATAGCTCTAAAAAAACTTTCATCATATTCAAGCGTACCGTGACGTACGATCGCTTGAGCGTATTTTTTTTCCTTTAACTGAAGCCTGCAGCGCACATCAAAAGGATCACGCCGCACAATGTTTCCTTTTGACACGCGGGAAGTAATAGCCTGTCTATGGTGAGATTTTAAAGGTGTCCAAACATAAACCCTTTTCTCCGCTAAATGAAAAGCGCGAAACGCGAGTAAATCACGGCTAAATCCTTGTTACCTCCGAACAAGAGCAAAGAATCACCTATCAAAGGGAAAAAGGACCAAAGCCGCACGATGACGATGTTGACGCTTTGACAGGCGTGTGAGCTTTCAATAATTCATGATTATTGATTTTTTGGTTCGCCACCACAAAAAAAAACAGAAGACCCACCCAAGGACTATGAGTTCGCTTCGGCGGAGTGGATTACCTCGCGAAATTGCAACCTAACACAGGAAAGTTTAACCCCGTTGCAACAGCTCGAAAAGCGAGGACAGCATGATGTGGCGACAGTTGTCCTGTCAACAAAAGCTGTGTCACCAATCCTTAGCTCAACCCCTGGATGGATGGAACAGGGATAGTGTGGATGGTGTCATCAAATTGTTATGTTTTCTCAAATGAAAAACTTTTCCTATCCCCTCTGCGACATATTGTGTGTGATTTTTTTTTGTCCTACAATGTCCCTGTGGTTTTCTCCGTGGGCAAATGGTTCGATTTAACAACAGCTCTTGTGCACGAAACCTTACCCGTGTTGACAAGAAGCACACTATCCCACAGAACATACATGCATGTTCAAAACTGTGTCAGTGGAGGAAAAGTACAACGGAAAAGGAAAGACATTCTAACAACGCTTCCTTACTCACTGAACGGTACTCATCATGCAAACAATCTCTGGCAGGAATAAATGTGTCGGAAGAGTGAGAAAAACAGAAGCCAGCGAACGAACTTCATGTCATTATTAAACAGCAAATATTGAAAAGTTTGTCGATAGCGTGCTATACTTTCACAGTCGCAATCATCAAGACACGCCTGCTCCTAGGAAAAAGGAACAGACAAAAACACCGGTTGTAGAGCTTATGGTGCAAAAGAACAGAACATTACGTCGACACAAGTTCGTTTTGCTTTACTGAAATTATGAAGTACTTACCCGTACTTACCGGGAAATCCGTCCATTCCGCTGGTTTGGGATAGTGTGTACACACCGGGGAGGAAAAAAAAATCCCACAAACGGTACCCAAATCCTACACGTTTGATGTAAAAGGATCGCTAAACTCAATACTCATTTATCCCAAGCACTGGGTTTCGGCCATGCCAGCTGGGAGGGATAAAGGACGAAAGCTGCTTGCTGTGTCTTGTTGACTTCCGATTTTAGGTTAGCGCTAAAAATCTTTCATCCAGCAGCAAACATCAGGATGATGATTTGATCCTGTTGAGCAAAGTCTGAAGCATCATTTCGCACGCGCGCAGCAATTTTGTCGTCCTCCGTCGCTTCTGCTTCTGAATCTCAATAATCAAAGCACATCAATGACTGTACTCAGAAGTGGATGAAGGGACACACACACACAAAAAAAGAAACACACCAACAACAACAACAACAGTCATTCGATAGCAGCACATGCATAAACGCGTGTAAGTACGTCCGGAAACATGGTCGCACTGTTGGCGCCGTTCGAGGCGCGGTGAAGGCGTGGTGAAGGCGTTGGGGAAGGTATTGATGAAAGCAAAATGAAAATCCTTGAAAATCATTTACCACACACAGGGAAAGAACGGATGAGAGCAGAAGCATTTTCGATGGAAGAGTGTTTGAATATGAGCATCATATTTCCTCCTGCAGCTGGTTCCATCTTGGCCAACAAGCAGCAGTTGATCGAAAAGCTTCTTAAAAAAAAAAAAACAACGAAAGCAAAAAAAAGCCTGGAACGAGTTTTCCGTTTCACCATCGATTTTCTTTGTTTGTGCTGCCCACATCGTTTTCCTAGGAGATCGACTTAGTTTACACCGAACCGAATGGTGCTGTTCGAGGATCTGACGGTTCCTCTTCAACTCATCGTAATTTTATATTAATACACCGAGTCTCATATTCGCACCGAGGCGAGGTGCGGGCGAACGATGTTCTTTAATCTACGAAAAAGCACTGATTTTCACTTCCTTTATCACCAGTCAGCAGATATCAGCACGTGGTGCTGGATAGGAGCGCATCAGTTCGGGGTCTACATTCGACTGCCTGCCTGCGTATCGAATGTGGCGTATCCGGGCTTGAAAGCATCGCCACAAACTCGAAATGGTGATTGAGATATACATGGCCGCGCTCGCGCGACCGTCCTACCCCGGTGTGTGGGCATTAGCACCTTAGCACCCGTCCGTTGCACCTTTTAGCTCCGCTGGCAAGAGAAGATGGTTCATCAAAGACACATTCACAACTGGGCAGGATGGGAAGGTGTAGTGATACTGCACCAAAACGGGACACGGCACATTATCAAAGTACGCTGTAAGGAAGCAAAATTTGCAAAAGATGAGAACCATCTCCCGGAGCATCGTTTGGCGAAAAGCTTTTTGCAACCTCGTGGGAATCATCACAATAACTGGGGCATCCCATAGCTGCGTGTGTTGTGGTGGATCCAATGACGGTTCGATATCCATTTACCAGCGATGTTGATTTCAGTTTTCTATTCAAAGTTCGTCGAAACAGAATTTCCAGTGATATGAAGTGGTGAACGGGATTCGACACATTTCACTCATCAGTCGCTTCTGGGTATGATGTGTAACTTTTTTGTGCAATTTAGCACTCAAAACAGTTACCGGAACTATTATTATCATTCCATTTATTTTAAACCTCTGGTTCGTATCAAAAACCCTTAAACAATAAGGAAATAAAGATGAACGAGTTAAGTGCAACAAAGTAATTTTGCTAATTTGTTTAGCGGTTTCCATACTTTTAGGCGTTTTTTCTTAAATCATTATCAAATGTCCTGCTAGCGCATAATTGCTGACCACAAGCTAACAAGAATTATTGTTTACCAGATGTTACTTCTGGTCAGTATCACATCATTCTATGAACTAGTCATTTTATTTCTGAAAATCTGTTTGGAGAAGTAAACATTTTAATTAAAAATTCCGACATTTTTACAATGTTGCAAGCATCAGCCGCACCTGATCCATACCGGCTAAAACATGAATAAATTCCACTGAAACAGTTCACCGTCCGCAACATCAAAGCACTCGTTAATAGTGTGCTCAATTGCTTGTAACGATCATAAATCTACCTTTAATTGTGTTCCAATAGCAAAAATTGAAAAACTCCAGCACACGCTACATCAGCTGGGCTGCACACGCAAAAAACAACAGTGACTAGCAGCATATTATAGCTAAAACCTCTCCAGCGACATGAAAACGAATTAAGTAATTAGTAGCGTGGGGTGTTCTGGTGGCCGGCATCACAGACACGGGCACATTGGTGATCCCGCGGTGAAACCCTTGCTGTCCCTGCCCGGGCAGTGTTCCGGCCGGACGTGCAACAAACTGTAAAATTCATCGAAGCTGTGGGAAATTAAACTTTAATCGATCTATTATTTTCAATTTACATAATCATAATCGTTTAAACTCATAATCAGTGCTATCACCAGAGCGTGTGTATGTGCGTTCCGTTCGTGCGTTACTGCAACGGTTTGATGGGACGTTTGCTGGAAAACATCCGCTGTTGTTTGACCGATCGCGTCCTGGACGTGTCAGGCTAGCAGTTGGACGTTAGTACCCGTGCTGACCAGGAATGTGATAATCCACAACGAAGCTGCTGCTGTACCCAGATGGTGCGGAAAGGATATTATGAGTGTGTGTTTCGCAGGAAACTCGCACAAAGGACGCTACTGGTAGAATACATGGTCCATCCGCTGAGCGTCCCCGTCTAGAACAAACGAGCGTAATGTGTTTATGTGCCCACTCCACCCGGAAAGAGATGGATGGCACGAGCTGAAAATTAATTGCTTTCTCCGAGTTGTTGTTGCGATGCAGCTACTGCTTCCCCGGTCAGAACATGCTGCAATGTGTGCGGTATTATGAGTTCGAGTCACGTGGGCTTAATGAGGGGAATAGTTTGCATATTGTGGTGATGAAAATACACCATATTTGGGGGTGAAAAATTAAACTGTGTTCTATTCATAAATGTGTCACCCTGAAAGGTCGACATGGGTACAGCAGAAACATTTTTAAAATACTTCTTCTATTGTATTGTAAGGCAAACAAAACAGAAATCCCATGTTCATTACTACACCTAGAAACAATGTAACGAACAACCATTATGTATGTTCGATCGATTCACCTCGTCGAATTGCAAACTTTCCTGCGAAACTCGTAGAGAAGAAGCATTCTCCTAGAGTTGAAATTAAAAGAAAAAAAATCCTTTGCTGACGTCGAAATTGTGAAACCATGGATAGACTGACGTTGGCATTTTTGGAACGGAGTTGAAAAACCAACTCTATTGGTAAACGGAACTGGATAAGATGAATGACACCTAAATGCATTTTCATTAACTCTGGGCGAGTTCCATTTTTTTCCTTCCCGAACCAAACCAGCAAAGCTTCATCAATTGTTGGAATGGGCGGTCTGGCGAAAGATGTGTGTGCCCTTTTCCATAGTTTCTTTCTCGTCATCCCTGAATGACGTGCGCTGGTTGGGATTATTTCGGCGAACCGATCCGGATGTGAGGTTCAAAGATTCATTTGAATACCGAGTTGCTAGTATGCGACAAATTTTGCTATGGAAGGATAGTTTGCTGCAGCAGCATCAGTTTGCAGTACGAGCTGCTCTTAAGATACGGTTTTTCGCTTTTCGTCCGTGTGCTGATTCCAGTTCCAGTGGATGTGTTGGCAGATGCAAGAAATGACTATACCACACGGGAAGAATAGTTGTCTTAGAATAATATAAGGGAAAATTAATTGTAAGTGTGACAAGTTCAACATGAAACAGTTAGTTGACTAAACTATACAATTTATTCAACCAAACACAGTGTTTAATTTAATGCTCAAAATATTTAAAGCGAAAAATTATCCACAATATATCATCATAAATTCAAACAATTGAAGTTTAGTAAAACAGTTTTAAAACATAATGGAGTTGTTTAAAAAATTAATCGGTCGAAAAAGTTATCTGACCAACTGCACACACGAATCGCGCCAACAGTGCTACTTTCTTCACATGCTCATGCTATGCCGGTTGCATACACACAGGCGCACTTCCTTTTGCGCTCGGCGCTGCATAACACCGGGCGAAGTGCAAAGATTGAAGAGTAATTTGCGATAAATTTAGCTGTTGAAAAACGATTATGTTCTAATTTTATCACCCACCATAGTCCCCGCACGGATGGTCTGTGCAGTTGGGCCGTATTTCTTCTGATCGTTTTCCCGGAATCTGCTCCAATAAACCATCATGTTTGAACTTTCTAATGAAGGTAGGGACGGTGCGCAAATAGCGTCGTTCGTAGGTACACAAATACACCACGCACAGCGCTCCATTTTTCAACAGATAAAATGATGAAGGGGAAAAAAATCCTCCGTCGATCCGTTATGGTTTGATGGTTTTAAACTGCTTTCAAAATTGTGACACTTTCGCAACTTTAATAAACCATCGTTAAAGATTCGCCACATAAAACCGGTTGAAAGTTGTACCGATAGCGAGTTGTTAATTTGCTTAAAGGTTTCGATCGATTTCATGGCATTTTTTTCTTGTTTTTTTTTGGTAGCGCAACTGCTAACCGTTTCTTAAGGGTTTTGCCGAGAAGCCTTCACATAATTTGCAGCATTTTGCCTATTTTTACGTCTCTTATCTACCACCGGGCAGCCGTTGGTGTGCTGGTGGACCAGCCCCACGCCAAGAAATCAGACACCATGACCAACGATGGGTGTGCGGCGAGTAGATTGTGCACATGTGGAATTTATTTAAACTTCTAAACCCCCTTGTTTCCGCAACGCCACACCCCATACCATGCGCCTCCTTCTCCGGGTGTTGGGCATGTCGAACTGGAACGAAACCCCGCCGCAGCTTTGATAAAGGCAAAAGCTGAACGGGTGCAAACGGGCACTACACAACACACAGTAGTGATGATTTTGACGCCCGCTCTTCCTTGTCCCTTATGGGACACTCCACGGTACGCCACGGCAAGGAGAACGAACCAAAGGGGACCCAGAAGAGTCCCAAATGAAGCCATTACGGTTTAGAGTGGCAGCAAGACGATACGAAAGTAGAAATTACTGCTTCAAATCAGCCCGGGGCCACATTCTAGCTGCTTGCCGGTTGTATGCCGACGATAAAGCCGAAGAAAATGAGCAACTTAGAAGCTCACCTCTGGCACGCTCTCTGTCTCCTTCCTTGTCTGGCTGGTGGTACGAGCGCGGTGGTAGAAAACGATCCTTCTCACTTGGTGTCATAATCGTGCAATTATTTCCTTCTTCACGAGCACCAAGTGGATTCAGTGGATGGAAGGAAGGAAGGAAGGAACGGACATAACCACAGTTCTTTTTTTTTCATTTTTTGGTTTGCTCCAAGAATGCTATACCCTGAAGGCTCTTCAGATCCACCAGAACTCACTGTGCCAATATTTGCAAGTGTACCCTTGGCGACGATTTTCACAACAAGAGGTGATAATTCTTGGAGCAAGTTTTAAGCCAACGAACGGACCCGGGATGGATCGAACGCGAATCCAGCCAGCCCAGCCCCGCATTAGGAAAAACTTACCAAAACCCTCCGAAACCTAAAACCCAAACAAAAAAATACACACGCTGAATGGATGGAACCATTTCACTCCGAGTGCACTCAGAACCGTTCCCGGGCATTCCCGTTGCAATATGGCATTAAAATTCATTTTTATATCTCCCAGGTGAGGGAATTAACGGCAATAACACTTCTGACGGGATAGAGCATTGGCAACGGTTGCCATGAGAGTAGCCCGGGAATGTGAGTCGCCTGCCGTCCGATCTCTACCGGGAAAACACCAGTCTAGACGGCAGACGACCACTGATGAACGACCAAACATGATTGTTTTAAGGCAGAGCACCAGATCCCAAAACAAAAGCGAGAACAAAATTTGGAATCCAAATAGTACGATATTCCGAGTGTCGCCGAGTGTGTGAAAAACGGAAGAAGGAATAAAAATTTGCTGTTGAATACATAGAACACATACATATTTGCTCGTTTTTAACGATGAGAAGTGAATGGAGACGATTGTTTTTTTTTTCTCTCTCTCGACTGTTTGTTTGCTGTTTTCGCTTCACATCGACACGCGCCGCCGGTAGCAATCATCAACTCGGAAGTCTTTTATGCATATGTGAAGAGCGCATTACGTCGAATTTAAAATGTCCCGCGTCAGCAATACGAACCCGTTGCACGTGGACATCCAGGCTGGGTGGTGTATTTGCGTGCAAAAGGGATAAAAACCCTTGCGGTGGTAGAAATCCTGTTAATCCTTTGCGGGATTTCGGTGCACGGGAAGCATCCGAGGATTATAGGCAACACATCCTTCTACTGGCCATTTCCGGGGGAATAGGGAGACCTCTGTGAGTACAGCTATTGAGGGGTGTGGGTTTTGGGATAGAATTGAGCACAAGTACCGATTGTACTGGACCGAGTGTTTCCCGCATTGTCGATACGATTGCTGTGGTGCGCTGGTTGGGCACGGTGGCAGACGACACAAACCACTTAGAAACGTCCGCCAGACACTGGCAGCGCTAGACCCAAAAGGGACTTTCATCTCGATGCAGAAGACACACGCCGGACAGTAAACGTGACGATTCTAACACGCTTCACCGAGGGCTAGGCTAGTGTCCAAGACACACGGGGACAGAACGGCGCTGGCACTCACAGCTCGAGTGATTCCTCGACGGACCTGCATGTGTGCCGGCAGCGTTTGCGAGGCGAAGCTCTAATTGAATTTAATCTGTCTCGTATTTATATTTGGATTCGGTTTCCCATACACCGAACGGGTAGACCGGGCAGACCGAATGGTTTTGTTTTAGACGTCGGCAGAGTAGAGGAATCTCCCGTAGGATTCTGGGCAGCTCTGATGAAGAACCGATTATTATGCTACAAAATCGTCGTACGCTGTTCTCTCCTTCTCTCGCAATTCGTAGCGTAGATAGGAAGGAGGATAGCTCTGTATGGGTGACACATTTCTGCACGGGATGTTGGGTCCTGGTTCTTCGCACTGGACAGCACATATAGCACACCCAGGGTATGTATTATGTGTTTGCCAGCTGCACCAGTGACCACACTTGCTTGAACGGTGGACGAGGTGACTTGTGACACTGCTATGTGCTTAAGGATATTCTACAGGCGAACGAGAACGACCTGTTGCTGGCCGAAGCTCCAAGCCCAACCCATGTGGAACCATATGCAGAACACACGGCAGCATCCAAAGACTTTCTCCCGGTTTTGCCGAAGCGAAGAAGACTTCGCCACTCATCTGCATGTGAACAAATACACCTTTTTCCCAGTGTGTTGTGACCCCGTAATTGGCTTCTAAGCCGATGGGTATTTTCCATTTTAATCCCTTCATAAGCTTGTTTTCTGTGCAATTGTTGCTTTGCCAAAAGCGAACGGGTGTGCGTTCGATGCGAGTTCCGTACGAAGCGTTGCCGTTCTCGATCGATTGTCTTGCCGAGGGTAGTAGACCTTCAGATGAAGGCTAGGCTTAAATTGGAGCTTTAATAAATTAAAATGACACATGTGAAGAAATTTATACCTCGCCCACAGAGCTACCAAATGGAACAAAGGAAGCTCTTTGTGGAAGGTTTTACAAAGAAAAAAGTACCTACGACCCAGAAGACACACTTACCAAAGGGGTGTACTCATTTATTTATGGGACAGTTTTTGTCTCCCATCGTTGGGGCAAATTTATTCAGGCGAAATGTAATAACGATACGAATCGTTGATTGTCCTGAAGCTTGTGGATTTTTTAACGAACATCAGTCCTGTACCAAATCATTCTTCTGCTGCGTTGATCTTAGGTGTAACGATTTGCTTTGAAAAAAATATATACTTAGAAGGAATATGTAATTACGATCTTAAACATTGCACCAGTCGGTTTTGCTGTTGAACGTTAAACGAGCAAGGAAAATAGATTCAAAAGTGTGGAAAACTCTCACCGACTATAGGCTCCTCAGTTTTGCAGGGCCACCATGTGGCATGATGTAATGGGGTACTCACTTTTCCAAAAAGGAAAAAAACAAACAAACGGAGGCACACACCTGAATAGTAGGGAAAGGGCATGAAGGAAAAGTGCTTCATTGCTTCTTGCTGGCGTACCCAACAGCCCAAAAAACACACGCTCGTTAGTCTGAAGTCTGAGCTGAAAAGTTAGCTGCCGTACGTAAAGCTGCTGCCCTTGTTGGGAAGTTCGTTCTTAATTAGCCTTTTAAAGAAGGCTCAGAGTGGAAACAGAGCATCCCCGGGCATAGACTGGATGGAAAAAACCATTTCATCCTGCTTCATGATGCACCTCGTGATAGACAGCTTGTAGTTAGGGAAGTATAAGCAAAGCTACAAAAAAAAAAAAGACGTACATCTAAATATGATAATCTTGTCCAGAAGTTGCACCATCAAAGTACAAGCCATGCTTTTGAGGAAAACAGATTGGTAACATATCGGAACGATAGGTGCCCGATGGTTTCTAGTTCGATCGAGTTACCGAATAAGTTTCAGCCTGTCCCCGTAATGGGTGAGTGTTGTTGATGCAAATCATTTCTCTTTACCACGGTGGGAAGGCCACGAATACCACCTCGCATGGCTGGAGCAAACGCTCACGGAGCATGGAGTAGATTTCAGCCTCATTAATGGGGCGCTACCTCACCTGTGGCTTGCCGCGTTAGTTTGGGTGGGTGGATGGGTGGTTTTTCGGGAAGTAATAAATTTACCCAGGGCGGTTTGGTTGGTTGGTAAAAGTTGCCTTCTGCAAGTAAACGGCTTGCCATACCACTCTACCGCAAGGTAGACGGGGGATGAGACGTGAATTTCCAACCACTTCTTTAATGGATGTAAAGCCTTTTAGTGAACATAAAATTTCCACACCAGGTGGTTTGTATTGTTTGTTTTAAAAATTGATTTTAAATCATGTCTCAACACTTGTGAGGGAGTCCTGTATTTTTGTTGTTTTTAATACACTTTTAAGTATCGTTTGTTTGTAAACATATACATCTGGTGGGTGTTACATTTTAAATTCAACCACAGTTTGCACATCAAACCCAGTAAAATGGTGGGTAAATATAAATGGTTGCACATTTCCTCGTTGATGCGCTATGTTCCGCATCGGATGGAACGGATGGTGATGGAAAGCTTTCCACACGACGGGTACCTTACAACCGATCATTTACGTTTCGATGGACTTTCTAGGAGCGCACGGGACCACCTTATCTACCATGCTCGTGCTCCACCGGTGTAATGAAGTGCCGTCGTACACCTATGGAAAGGCATTTGAACGATGCCACCGATGAGCGTACGGGCGAACACGATTAACGAGCAGCAATGATCAACGGTCCCTCTCACCCGCTGACGGTGGTGACGCTGATGATGATGATGATGATGATGGTGCAGTTTAGCGTTCGATAAAGACGTTGCCTGACCGGAAATGGGTGGTTTATGGTGCCAGGGATGTGCCAGGTATACATATATCGTCACGCGAACCGCGCGATAGCTTTCGCCAGGCGCGTTCGAACTCAATTAGAGGTGCCGCTGCATCTGTGTGTTTGCATATTTCTGCGGCCAAAAGCATACAACGCTGCAACCGAACGGCACACCTAATTGCGGCGCATAAAACGGCTGCGAAGAGTTGATCCGACCAACCGACAAAAGAAAAAAAAAGGACATCTCATGTGATCGTTTCGTGGCTAAATCATGACACGCCATCGCCGAAATGAACGTATTTTAAATGTGTGCTTTCCAGGCCTTATATCGGGCTACGCACCAATGCTCCCCATGGTCGAACGTTCGCCTGATGGTGCTCAAATTTGGGGCCGTTCTGATATGACAAAAAAAAGGACACCAACCTACAACCTGCGAGTCCGACACACGACTGATTTTAGGCGTCCGTTCGTTACCGCCATCGAAACCCTCTAATTGAATCATTTCAGAATGCATCTCTTCCACAGTTTTGCTTCTAACGACCTGCTACTGCCAACAGCAGCTACTTTCACTCGTCCTCAGGATTGTCGATGCAGTGCACGTTTCTCGTTCCGTATTAGTTTTTTTGTGTGTTGTTGTTGTTGTTTGGGAAATGTGTATGTATTTTGTGGGATTTTAGTGTGTTTCGTGTCGAGTGTGTGGCGCGAAATGAATTTACCCAATCGATCCGATCGGTGGTTCCAATCGAAAATACTTCTCGGGAAAACTGGACGATAACGTACCGAAGCGTACCCCTGAACCCGGATCACGGAGTGTCCTGCGACCCGGGTGCCAATAAAAGAAATGTAAACCTCGTTAAGCGATCAGTTTAAACGATAGCGTTCCCGTGCTCCCCCGTTGTGATGGTGTCTCAATTCCATCAAATTTATCGCAACGCGGTGTGTTGGGAATCGACAGAAAGAAATGGAAAACCAATCTAGATGAAACGTGCCTTTGCACCGTGTGTGGAGTATGAAATTGAATAGAATACTTTTGTTTTTGTCTCGAATTTTCCTAACACATTGAGCAATGAAGTTATACAGTAATTAATTAAAATGTCCATATGATTGTTTGTTTGATAATTGTACAAATAAAAGTTATTTTCAACTAAAAGTATACACTAATTGCATTACCTATTGGGAGCAACACACATCATCGCTAAAAGGCCATATTATCTTGACCATCATTTAACCTAACGTAATGAGAGGATGCTTCTGTGGTGTTCATGTTTCGACATTCGCCTTGCTAACCGTACTCGAAAGATGAACCCATACCATAGACCGTCTTACGCAAAACACAATTATTGAATAATAATGTGTTTATGGTGTATTATTAACGGGTACGTACGGTGAGTCTACTTACGGCTACTCCTGACGGCTGCTTTGCAACTGCCACGTGCAGGCGGAAACAAATTATTGGACGATCTTTAGCAGACCGTTCTCCGCTGCACGAGGATGCACATGCTGCCTGGGCAAGGTTTACTGAATAATGCACGCCAGAGCACCAAATAGAATACTAGCTGCACCGGGCTGATACAGGGATGCTTTATGCGAATGCAAAACAGTGTCGTGCGTTTGGTGGCCAGTGTAGAGTGTGTGGGTTAAGCCTCCCAAATGCATTATTATTCCAATTTGCACACAAGCTGCTTGCATCTCGTGTGTGTCTGAATATTGCAAGATGAGCATAAAGGACGGCTTTTGCGCGATATTATGAGCAATACCTAACGAGCTTAAATAACTAGCTCTTAAAGTTTAGTTGCTGCAAACCTTCCCCAAATCTGCGCATGAATTAATGCCCTATTTAATATTATCAATAATTAGTTGCTTGGTTCTGTATTAACGGAAAACACCTTAACGTATGCAATCTATTATAAAAACGCCTAAAAGTATGCAATGAGGTATAACAATAGACCTTTTTTACAATGCTTGCCAACTGTGGGCGAAATACTGATTTTTAAAGTCACTTTTAATCCTAATGTAATAGCGACAAACGTTTAATATTATATGATAATGAGTAGAATCAACACGGAGAAGTACATTCTTTGCTACGACGAACAAGCAAAATATCAGTACAAATTTACATTACGAATTACTTCGACGCCCGGTTAGCATAACTGCTCAAAAACCTACCGAACCAGCCCTTCACTGTGCTATGCCGCACATCCGGGGCAAACTATAAGTGCTTTCGCCCGGTGGAGTGCTTAAATGCTAAAGCCAAATAACCACCGTTGGCTGTTGACTGCTTCACAAACAATGCGCCACTCACCCCCGGAGTCAAAATTATATTTCCCTGGTATACAAACTCACCTTCTTTCTTCCTTATGGCGAATGAGAGGTATTGGGGTAGGAGCAGTGGCGCAATCCCAACCTCCATACAGGACTATTTTCTTAAGACGTCTTGCCAAATCTTCCTCTCTCTACTGTTCGCATTATACTACAACATGGGTCTGAAAAGCAAAGCACTTACCAATAGTCACCAACAGTCCTTTACCGTGATGTCGAGGGAGCATCAGAACGGTTTGGGGCCCCAGAAATAATGGACCTCCCCAGATCTCAAGGAGCTGTGAAGACACAATAGTGTGCTCGGTAGTGACTTATTGTTGTGTTTTGCAGCTCTCTGTCGGCGTTCTCACTGCCGCGAAGAGAGGCATGGGGATCTTTGGAAGTTTTGGGTTTCCCACTTAAGAATAACTACATCTACACACTCCTCACCTCAAATCCACTTACCAACCGCCTCTCACTCTCTCTCGCACGCTTCCAGGGTAGTGTAGTGGTTGGGGTCGGTGAAGGAAAGTTTTAATTAAGGAAATATTTGCTCTACCGCTTTCACTCGATGATGGAGCACCTTTGCAATCTTCCTGTTTATACTACCAGATCCTGTGCAAGGATAAGCTCTAGCGGGTACACAAACTTATGCACACACGCACAGACACAGCTAAAGTCCCAGCATGTTGTCTTTAATTTGAGCCTTTAGGAAGGCAATGGCGTGTGTAAAAGATAGCTTGATCTTGCCAACTTTAGTTTGCATTCTACCCCGACGATGGTGCTCCTTCCATACGCTCGAGTGCTAATAGTTGTGTGATGATGATTTCATCATCTCGCACCGCTCATCAAACCATCAATACACGAGGCAAGGCTTTACTCTCTAATCATTTCCTAATTATGTGCATCGCACACACAGCCACACAAACGCGCGCACCCAACATTCGTGCGGTACGTAATCTGATTCACCATTTATATGTTTGCAAACGCGCCTTGTTCACTCCATAAATTGTCCATTACGCTAATTATGCGGCCCAGCGGTGGGAGTGTCCGGGAGACACACAGTGTTCATTCTCCATAAATGGATCCATTTGTAGCGCGATGTTTCGGGACTAATTTCATCGCTGTCCGATCCGAATCGAATTAATGCTGCTAAGGGTATTTAGCGAGCTTGCCACTATTATGCTACACACCGGCGCCAATAAAGCTGCTGACTGGTGCGTGTCCATTCCACACCGGAAGTTCCCAGTTCCCCATCGCCATTCAAGCTTTGGCCATTAATTGACTAACTCTTTTTGTATTTTTTTTTCTTTTTCATTGCTCCACAGATGCACCATCCGATCCAGATGAAGCCGGCTGACAGCGAGAATCGAAATGGTAAGTGGAAAAACGAATCGCTTTGACAGGATGAATTGTTTCTGATAGCGTTACTCCTTTGCTGGGTTCCGGTTGGTGGAAGCCTTAACCCCTCTGTTGAATATCATTCTGTTGGGCATGAAACTTTACCCGGGAAGAATATCCTACTGTATCGCATTTTAATTAAATTCAATTGACCCCAAAATGAACGTTGATTTGAGAAGCCCCAATCGATTGGTGGTGGTGCGAAACAGTGAAAAAGGATGAAAAGTTCTCTTACACTAAACTGAGTTTGGCACCCGACCGTCCCACGGCACACTGCGCAAATACACTCTATAACACCTACCAATCATCCGGGAAGCTAAGCGGCATAGACAGATACAACTTGCCGCACACCGGTGGCTTCTCCGTTTAAATGAATGTCAATTTCAATTCTTCCGCCATGCCTCATTGGCAGTGGGACTGTAACACCCACACCCAAAACCTAGAGCAAAACGCACTGGAAGCACTCAAGCTTTAAATTAAATGTGAATCCTTTGGACTATCTGACGGTGCTGAGTAGATTGTGGGAGGCATGAGTTATATATTCTTCAGTAATCCACTACAACTCGAATCAGCAGTCAGAAGCTTAAGAGTTTTGATATTTTATGTACAAATGCAGCGAACCCGGATCAATTCAATTCTACATGCTGTACAAATCCTTTGGAAACATAATATGCAACTAAGGATTAAAAGTGTCCAGGCTCCATGCTCAATAAACATGCCACCGTACAAACCACATTTCGACATTTTTATGCAGAAATCTACCACTAACCGACTTGGGAAGGTTTCATTTTTTTTATTAATAGTACAAATTCGGAGGATTAGTTTCACGTGACACTAGGGACAGAATAATCCTTACTTTGGTGAACCTTACAACTGTGCAGTGAAGGTGCATCTTTTCCAATGTATCGCAGGTGTAAAACTGGAGAAAAAAACCACAACTGCACAAACCTCCCAACAATACATCCACATGGCCACTAGGCAATCTATTGGCGCTTTAGCAAATAACAACAACTTTCTCAATTAAACTTTTTCGTTTTCCTCTGCCAAATTCGGTGGAGCCACGCCAACGCCGATCGGTTACG
This sequence comes from Anopheles rivulorum, assembly GCA_018908115.1. Lineage (NCBI taxonomy): Eukaryota > Metazoa > Arthropoda > Insecta > Diptera > Culicidae > Anopheles > Anopheles rivulorum. Next base: position 24,366,182 of record STHB01000003.1, on the reverse strand, counting down.
GTCGCCTGTCCCACTCGGAGACGGTCGACCTGATAAATGGTCCTGCGACACGACATTCATTCTACCACGGTAGCCAAAAAGTCGTCCTGGTCTTACCTTCCTGCAAGAGTTCTGCCACGTTGAGTCCTTAAACAAAATCAACTCCCTTTTGCGTTGATGTGTTTAGGATACCTGGCCAGAAATGTGCTCAGGCAGCAGTGCACAAATACAAAAAGTGAAAAGATACGGAGTACTTTTGTGTGGTGTCCTTTGGGCGATTCGATCTACGAATAGCAATCTACTTATTGCCCATGTTTATCGCTTATAGATTTTCTTTATTCTTCCCATCGTCCATACCATGCGCCAGGTGAAAGTGCTAGCGTTTTCGAACCGCTTGTTGCAAAAAAAAGGGAACTTAAGAACTTGCTAACGATGGATGACTGACAGACGACAAAGAAAGAGACGAGCGTGCCACAAAAAAACTGATACCAAGCAAAGAGCAATATCTAGCATGGTTCAGTGCGTTCTCTATGAAACGTTTTCATTTGTTCTACACCTTGCCACCTTGACAAAGAAAGAGAGAGAGAGAGAGCTGGCAGAAGTTTGGAAAATTGAAGCGCGTCAGTCCGGAAATTTGAAGAATTCAATTATCGGTGTCACTTTTCTTACATTAATTCTGTATCATAGGGAACTTGGCCGCGATAAAACCCATAACACGCCGCCAAGATGTACGTTTTTCGTACAGCAGAAAGATTGATGAAAGAACGATGGCCACAATGTCCTGCAAAGTGCCAACGGAAATGAAGTAACCGATAACAACCACCGATGCGGTTCCATCAGCTTCATCATCATTATGTTCGGGCAGTGGACGCATCTTTTCGATATAAAATGATCCTCTATGACCCCGTGAGCAGAAGATCAATTAATTTAATGTCTATTCCTTGTTTTCTTAAGCTAATTTACTTTAGAAATGATATTAAGAAATACACTCGATTAAACAAAGGTTAGCCTTTTGTTCGCCATCTTCATAAAGAGTCTGGCCATATCTCAAACCTTTTTTGTGTTATTGTTATTTTAAGATCCTTATGCAAAACAAAAAACAAACGTTTCTGCTTGCATTTGCTTAAATTCTCGACAACCTTATGCGCTGCGGTTATTGTTTCTTCTTTGCATTTCAAAGCTATCCAGCCCTGAAAGAAAGGCGGATGAAACCCCGTCCCTGCACGAGGTGGAAAACGCTGAAAACGAAATATTCAAATAGAAATGATTCCTTTCATTAAATTTAATTTTAATAATTAAGGGCTGATGATGCTGACCCGAAACCAACAACGAACTTCGAACCCTCGCGAAGTAGTAGTCCGAAGCGGAGTGCCACCAACGGATGGTAGAATGGTTTCCACGAACCAGACTAGGTCCCGTACATTCTGTAGATTGGGTTTTGAATGTTGCATTTATTCAGTGGAATCCTTTTTCGGTTTCCGTTTTTCACTTCACAAACCCAACCCGACTAAGAATGGACTAAACGGGATGCACAAAAAAAGGGGACCGCTTCCTTTTTGTACAACCGCAACAATTTGCACAGGACGAATAAGGGCGAGACTTGTGCTGGGGATGTCCAAGGGAACGAGCAAAACAAGAAAAAAGCGAAAGAGTGGAGAAATCGCAACAGAAACGATTTTCCATTTTGCTTACTATTTGGCTTTGGCTTCAGAAAGGAGCATTGATGCCTGGTCGGGCAATGGAAAATAAAGAACACATGTTTATTAGTGAGAATTGGTTGTGGTGTACAGTGTAGCTTCTTCACGATTGGCATTTCGCTAATTTCACTTAACCCTGGATAATTTAATAATGGTCCCTACATTGGAGCAATAGAATTTGGATTACTTACCTTACCTTCTTCGTTTCAATGTGCGCATAATAAACACAGAGAAACAATGTTCCTTTACAGGTAAATGATTTAACTTGATAAACTTCCATTTAGCACCCAAAAATAAACAAACAAGAGAATACAATTTACTGAAAATTGGAAAACGCAACATACATAACAGAACGATAGTCCACTCGTGTATGTGTGTGTATCCATTTGACACATGGTTTCATTCAAAACCAACGTACAGCGAGTTTGACAGTCGAATCAAAGCAAATTGTCAAAATTCAGCATGCATTTGACACGGTGCAAAATGCATGACTCGATTTGGTTAGTGTTCTCATAAAGTGATCGTCAATAATTAGCAATCTTTTTCAAACCATGGATAAATCCTACGCGTATTGGAAAACATGCTGCCTGGAGTGTGCGAAACGGCCCATTGCTTCGTACGGGACACAGGAAACAGGATATTCGTGTTTTATTACCTATATGTGTAAAAAGTGTCGTTTTTATGGTCAACGGCTTCACTACGACGAACTCATAAAAGGTTGTTCGAATATCGTCTTTCGTTCATGGTCGACTATAACGTGTTATTGTGCTTTTGGTTTCTTTTCAGGTAAGTGAGGAAGAAAACAAATCCGCCTGGCAAACATCCGGTATAATTTCTGGTATGATATTGTAGCGATCGTAAGTAAACAAACCAGTGGATGACGGATGTTGTGTCTCTTGTTTGGTGTGTTTTAGGGTATGAACATTATGATTCCAAAGTATTGATGAAGCAATCAACTGATCAAGACTACACTCAAAACATATTCCCTGGACAATATGTTCCCTCTTCGGGTCAAAACGCACCGTTGCAGTCGTCCATCCACGAATCGTTAAAACTCTTCTGCATCAGTTTGTTTGCATACTGTTAAGGCCCTCCGATCAGAACGGCCTTTAACTGCCGTAACGCCCAACCAACGTTCACAATCTTATGCGCCAGGCAGGGCTCCGTGTTTCGGGGTGTCAAGCAGGACAACTACTTCAAACGGAAAGCGTGTTTTTTTCTCGCGTGCCATCAACTCGATCGTACGTAGAGTTCCACTGCTGTAGTTGCCAACATATATTTATAAAAGCGTTTTTGTGCAATACTTCTGCAGTGTGCAGGATATGCCGCGGAACACACAGTGGATGACAGCGAACATTGTGCAGCCTTTTTTATGTTCTGCTGCTGGGTGCTCGTGGAATTGTTTTAGATTTTTCCTTGCCCTACTCGTCCAGCACGGTTTCCGTCCGTTGCAATATCTAAAACAGTTTCTTTCGATTTTGCCTGTATGTCCAGCCCAGTCTGACTGCTGCTAGGAACGGACATGCTGAACCAATTTTATGAACGTGTAGCGCATATAAACAATTTTTCATATATCCTTACCGAGAACCGGCAACCGGCCATACACCACGGAGGTTTGATCGGGGTAGTAGTACCATGTTATAGCTCTCCGGAACAGCGTAAAGCCGGACTAAACCACCCCTCGATTATTGTCCAGATATCTGTGTTTGTATGTGTATGCTATAAGAAGTCCTTTATTTTTCACTGCCGTTGACTGCATGTCGCGAATGAAGCCCAGAAGCTTAGCGCAAAAGCAATGTTGTAACATACGATGACCGAGTACATAAAGCATAACAGGCACAACAAAAGCGAACATTTCGATTGCCACCCTTGCAGCCGGCAAGCCGGAGTGCCCATACGGTGTGAAGCGTTCGTTTTTTTAAACACTGTTTTAGCAACTGCACTATAAACAACAAAGCCCACAAGCCCAGCGTGGAGAAGGTCTTTTTCCTGTAGTTGGAGGTGCAATTTCTTGTGCCTTTTCGATATTTCAATGTTTAGTGCTTCGTTTATCGCGCAGCATTAGTTTATTGTCTACAAGCGTTGTACGCTGTGTTTGTCCCAGTTCGCTAGTAGCTAGTAGTTTTCGGTTGTTTTATTACTCACATCCTCAGGAAGATGTGGCATGAGTTTCCAGATTTTGTGTCAATCGCAGGGTCATTCGGGGGCGGCTCTTTATGACGCCTCGAGTGGGAGGTAAATTGCTTTTGATGCAGGTTTAGTGTCGCACTTCGGTTTTTGTACTTTGGCAGGGCACTGGCAATATTTTGTGAGAGAGCACAAATATTAGAGAACAGGATGAAGTTGCTGGATGGTTATAATTTCTTTTAATGGTATTGCACTGTCAAGGATTAAAGCTCAAATATTATCAACAAGCTTTCCATAGCAGAGATAGGACAAAAATATACTATTTAATCAACTTAATTTTCGTTGAAATTTTCACCAACAGTTGGTTGCCATGGATTGGCTTTAAAGGGATAATTCCAATGTCACCGTGGTTTCCACACTTTAAATTGAATGTCGCACACCTTCGATGCAACCTCAATTCAACCACTTAGCAGTACCGGTTCGGTTGATCCTTAACTAATTAAACCGAAACTTTACCGTACAGCCAAGAGGAATCGGAAATCGATAGACTATTGGGAACGTAAATGTCAAACCGGTTGAGAACGGTTTGGCGCAGTTGCGGTAGTGGTGCCTTAATTGAAACCAACGATCTCGAACGACGACGGCGGCCTGATGTCCTGTTTCCGATGCATGTCAGCATAGCAAGCCGCATCTCTGTGTGTGTGTGTGTGTTTGTGTTTGAGGCGATTGAGAGGTGGAAAATCGAATCTTCTTAAACGATCGCCACGGATACGCGAGCGGGCGGCAGATACGCGTCCATGGTGAGAAGCGATGTGAGATTTATTGGGTGTAAAATTGTCATTTGCATCTGATGCCACTCGGGTCCGGGTTTGTGCAGTGGTGTGACGTGGTGTACTTTGCGGGAAGAAACGATCACACCACAAAATGCATACCCAATTGTGCTCCGCATGGCGGTCCGCATCTCACGCCATCGGTGGCGGATTTCGAATGCACGGTGTCAGATTCGGGTGAAAGAAAACATTTCCATTCGGTTTTGTTTTAAAATAGAACCAACGCGTCTGCGTTGGGAGAACTTACGGGGTTATTTTGCTTCATTTCTGTTCACTGTGTGGCAAGTGTTTGTCACCAAAAACCGTCGAGATGTATGCTGCAAGATTCTTGGTGAGTTTATCGAAGGGCATTGACATATAAATTGTGCACACAGTGTGGGACAACCAAATTCGAAGCCGGTTGCAACCGCCAGGGTTTCTAGGAATCGAATTTTGCAACTGGTAATGCTCTTATTTAGTTGATTTTTGTTATGTTCTTTTCGTTTTAGAAGAAAATTCTTTAATGCCAGAAGGATACATGGTTGTACCATGGTTGTAGTATGTAGCATTAAGCTCATATCTTAGTACTCGCAGTGCCGCATGTTTATGGATGGGTGTAAAGTCGTTTGCGGTTTGTTTTCAAACCTATGGAAGGTTATAGCTTCTCGCCACTAAGCACAACCTCACATTGCGTTAAACGGGTGGACAAACTTCGGGAGCTGTTGTACACATTGGAAGGAATGCTCTCTCCACAGTGCCCATCGATGTCTGTGCGAAGCCGTTTCCGGCACGCGTGTCGCCTAGTATCGAAGCGATGGCCAATGGTTTTGCCTTCTTTTGAATCATTTTTCTACCATTCTTTCACGGGATTTTTATTCCCTCTATGTCGTACAGACCGTCGAACACTCCTCGGTCCGGCCGGTTGTAGACAGACGACATCGACACATGGTTCCGTTGTTAGTCGGAGGTTTATGTTTTATACTTTTTCGCGGTCACCCTCCCCACACACACACACACATACATACAGCATATGGCGGATGTGAACATGCGGATATTACCTCTCATCATACTTCTTCCTGTGCTGCCCGGGTCACACGCCGAGTAGCGGGCAAGTTGTCGGTTTTATCGTGTTTCGTTCTTGGGTGCCCGGCGATGATCGGCGAGAACCATGTTTTGCGGTTGACCTGTTAATTTATGCTGAATGCGTTTGCCGACCCCAAAAACCAACCCCAAGCAGACGGTGCGCGCGTGTGTGTGCTGCTGTTGGTTGTGTCATTGGCTTCGGAGCGGGCGCGATTATGGATGTTGTCACCAATTTTTAATGACCAATTTTTTTTCCGTGAAACACTCCCTTTCGTCTCTGGACACATCACCTGCGTTATTTCACCCGAAATATTCGGGCGAGTTTTCCTTTGCTCTCTCGATCGCTAGTACTACTAACCATTTTCTATGCCATGCTCGGGTCGCTGGTCACCGGCTATTAATCAGTGCGCGCGCGCTCAAACTAGCAATAATTTTTGGTGCTAAAACTTTACTCCACACCTTATGAATTGGCCCATCAAGCCCGGGTACGATGGCACGGAAAAGTTACGCATGTGGCCCGATCGCAAACAGTCATATGAAACCAAGTCCGGCCGTGTAGGTGGCAACCGACCAGCATTTCTCCATCTTGAAACGCTCATCCCACCAGTATCGCACGCGCGCGATTTATGATGTTGATCGCCGACAGCAACTGGTCGCGATTTTAAGCAGCTGTGTCCCTGTTTGGCGGGCACTTAATTATCGTTCTAGCTTCTAGCGATCTTCCGATGAACAATGTTTTCGAACCATGCAGTGCGTGCGAGCGAAGAATTTGAAAAAATAGTGAAAGAGAGAAGAAGAATCATCCAAATATATCGAATCCTTTAAACTGTTTCGTTGGAATTGAATTCGTACGAGCTATGTTAGATGTTGTATAAAGTATAAAAATGTTCTAATATTCTCTTTTTAGGTACATGTACCCATCACTTTTCACTGGGAACGATTATGAAAATACACACACACACTCATCAGCATTAGAAGGCATGGAAGTAGGTAACTCCCTGCCAAACAGTTTACATTACTGTACAATGTTAATTAGAAACTGAAAGTGAAATTTAATCATCTTCCCACGTCCGTCCATCTGCGGACGCTTAGTCGCTTCGTCCGTCCGTCCACTTGAGCGTGTAAACGGACGAGACAGTGCCGAGAGCTGCCACAGAAGACTCCCCATCAAGCCGGACGCCGTAGCGCCATTCCCTTCGGGTCACTTCTCCGTGTCCACGGCTGTCGTCAGCATGAAGCCAAAATGAAGTGGTACGACACGGGGACAGACTTAACTGTCGCTGTCTTGATGCTGTTGCTGATGCCACTGCTACTGTTGCTTCTGCCGTTCGCGATTGTTGCAGACGCTGCCTCCAAGCAGCAGCACGAGGCGAGCACGGGTTCCAGTTTCGTTGTGCACCGAGGTATCACATTGCCGGGAGCATATAGTTTTTCATGATTTATATTTTTTTTCCTTCTCTCTCTTGTGTCACCTTCCGGCGATCCGCACTCTTGCGGCCATGCATAAGCTCCGACAAGTGCATTTCTTTAACACGGTGTGTCTGTGTGTGTATGTGCGCAGCAGTTGGTAATAGTTGTTGCACTAGCGTTTACTCATTAATTATGGTTTCTTTCCGCTACGGTCAGCAGATCGAGGTATTCCTTGCTGTGGTAAGGCACAGCGAAGCATCACCGTACGGCTGGAGGATAGCCCATGGCTGACATTTGACCAGCGATGGTTCAGCAAGCGGTCAAGTTGGTACTTCCGGCTTAAAGTAGTACCGCGCGCATGAATGCAGCTGATGTGGAAACGATAGAGTGTGCTACCGAGATGTATGTCGCTTGTCGACGGGGTAGGAAATTTAATCAACGAAACACACAACAGGGCTTCTACCATCGTTCGCGTAGCCTGTTTGCCCCGGGAATGCGCTTCGTGTGTGTGTGAGCGGGTCGCGTAAAAAGAACACAGCAGCTTTAGAAATGTCTGGCTTTTCATTATGAATGTTGTGGCCTTTGTTGTTGCGGGAGTTTCTGAAATGCATTGCATCGGCCAGGATAGTATGGGGTAGCGCTTATTAAAAGAGCTATCAACATCAGGTCGAGATTTTGATGTCGTCGGCTAGAGAATGGCAATGAGATAGATCAAAGCATGTGAATAACAGCATGCTCGAAGAATTGGTGGAACATTTACGACTCCAAGAGATGCCTGATTTGCGTGTATTAGAACAACGGAGAAGACTTATTTGTGCAAATGATTTTGAAGTGCTGAGGAATTTCCGAATCTCTGCATGATCTTTAAGTTTCAATATACTCTTTTCCCTGCGGAATGTACGTGAAGGCCGTGTAATGTATTTTACTTCATGAATGTGTCGTGTACACCTCATGTTGCACAACATTTTGCTTCAGTTTACACTCGTTTACTCTCCTGATATAAGCTGCTATTTTCACCATTAATGCACACCTCAACTTCAGTCAATTGAGCTGTTTCGTTCGGCTCTAGCTTGCTCCGATTTGTCATCTTTTTTTTACCAAATTTTGGTATCATTCCCACCCTGATTTCGGTACTGTACAGAACAAGATTGCATGCTTNGTGTAATGTATTTTACTTCATGAATGTGTCGTGTACACCTCATGTTGCACAACATTTTGCTTCAGTTTACACTCGTTTACTCTCCTGATATAAGCTGCTATTTTCACCATTAATGCACACCTCAACTTCAGTCAATTGAGCTGTTTCGTTCGGCTCTAGCTTGCTCCGATTTGTCATCTTTTTTTTACCAAATTTTGGTATCATTCCCACCCTGATTTCGGTACTGTACAGAACAAGATTGCATGCTTGACAGTTATAAGAAGCACACGGCAGTAAGGTGCAACTTGGGCTTCCAACTCTACCTGGAGGTAAAGTTGGATGTGATATCCTATTGCCTGTTGTAAAACGAACTGTGAGAGGTGCAACGTGTACAGCTAGGAAATATTACTGTTTTGAAGTCAGCATGCGTGCACACGACGGCACCAGTAACACAAGCTGAAAGAAGACAGGCCCTCCTGCTGGGCTGTATGTCTACGCAAGGCAAATCATACGAGCTTTATGAACAATCAGATGAAAAAGAGGACTATTCCGGAGTGGTATAAGGGGATGTAGCATATGCTCTGTACATATGCCAAACGTTCGGAAGTGGTAAAAATCCTTATCCGGAAGCTGGTAACTTCCGGAGTACGGGGTCAGAAAAAGTGGCCTCCGAATGTGCCTGAATGTTGCCTGTCTGCGATGGAAGCACAATGTTCGGAACCGATCGGTAGGTGTAGGTGCCGTCCTATAAAGAGCTGCCTTTATTTCTTTGCGCAATATGTGGAGCGGCATTGATTTGCGGAAATGAAAAACCAAAGAGAAAGGACTGCAGCGGCGGGAGGCAGACATTTGGCAGAAGGTTCCTTATTCATGCCTGTGTGTAGCAGAAGGATGATTTTGAATTGCAGCCTTTGAAGTTTTATGTGTACGACTGAAAATAGAAACTGTTGCCAACCGAAATCCCTTTCCCTCGATGTGTGCGGAAGATGTGAAGCGTTCTGTCAATTTCCTTTCATCTTCCAGGAGACCAGAGTCAGACTTTGGGCTTGTTCTTTTCATATGTGCATCTATAAAAAGCAAGCGGGAGAGAGAGAGAGAGACATAGTTTTTAATCATCACGACGATACGGCGAAGGCTAAACTTTCCCGAAAGCATTGGAATTATAATTTGCTTGTTCATCTGCCAGAAACTGTTGGGGAGCTTTCCCTTTTTTTGTGGACCAAGTTGATAGATTACCAACTGGAAACGGTTAGAAATTTTCCCAACGATAGTTTCTGCTCGCACTCAATCGTTCCGAATATGAATACGATACATTCAGCAGCTGGTTTCAAAACTGTCTCCGAGCACTTCCTGCGTTACGGAAGGAACGGATGCTTCTTAAGCGACTTCCCGTAATATCATCGTCGAATAAACATCTCGGAACAAGCGCCACAAACCACCGACCACATCACGGCCACTACGTGGTGGAGGTGGTGGTACGCATCAATCACAAATGGTCTCTTTCTTTCCGACCGTTCCCTTCTAAATGGGGTCCATTTTACTACAGAAACATGACATGACTGTGCGATGAAACGGATCGAAACAGGAAAAGGCAACGTGCGTTGCGGACATTCTTGTTGCAGTGGTTGCTCGTCTTGAGCGTTAAGCCCCGCCGTGTATGCGTTACGTCAGCTGTAAGCGAATTGTGNAGAGAGAGAGAGAGAGAGAGAGAGAGAGAGAGAGAGAGAGATAGTTTTTAATCATCACGACGATACGGCGAAGGCTAAACTTTCCCGAAAGCATTGGAATTATAATTTGCTTGTTCATCTGCCAGAAACTGTTGGGGAGCTTTCCCTTTTTTTGTGGACCAAGTTGATAGATTACCAACTGGAAACGGTTAGAAATTTTCCCAACGATAGTTTCTGCTCGCACTCAATCGTTCCGAATATGAATACGATACATTCAGCAGCTGGTTTCAAAACTGTCTCCGAGCACTTCCTGCGTTACGGAAGGAACGGATGCTTCTTAAGCGACTTCCCGTAATATCATCGTCGAATAAACATCTCGGAACAAGCGCCACAAACCACCGACCACATCACGGCCACTACGTGGTGGAGGTGGTGGTACGCATCAATCACAAATGGTCTCTTTCTTTCCGACCGTTCCCTTCTAAATGGGGTCCATTTTACTACAGAAACATGACATGACTGTGCGATGAAACGGATCGAAACAGGAAAAGGCAACGTGCGTTGCGGACATTCTTGTTGCAGTGGTTGCTCGTCTTGAGCGTTAAGCCCCGCCGTGTATGCGTTACGTCAGCTGTAAGCGAATTGTGAGATAAAGACTTGTTGCGTGTGTGAATCTCGGACGACGCGGTGGACGCGGAGAATGATGCCGTTTGTTCATGCACGATCGGTCTGTGGACGGTGTTGCATGCCCATTAGTCATAGGATGAAGAGAATTTTTGGGACGATGTTTGTTTATTTTCTTCGTTTTTTCGCTTGAACATTTTATTTTATGCAAGGAATGTTGATTTCACTGCGAGGATGGGACAGTGAAAGGAAATTGTTGGCGTGTTTGAAATTAGCCGTGATGAGTGTTAATTTCTGTCAGCACAGTCTTTTACTGAATTTCGTACGGTCGCACTGAAGATGTATGGAAATACGCTGAAGATAGAGAGAGAGAGAGTTTAGATTTGGTTTGGTGTGCAGGGCAATGCATTAAAGTTCAAGTCTCCAGTGCAGCATATTCCAAAGGTATACAGTTTTATTCTTTTGCTGCACTTGATGTGACCTCCGTGTTACATGATCACGATCTCTCCAATCTATAGTTGGCTATTCGAACTTTGCTTTGGAAAAAAATAGTAAATTCCATCAAATGAGAGAAACATCAAGGGGGAACACCATCGACTGGGTACGTTTGATCGTGCCCAGATGTCTAATGCCCCTGCTGGTGGGATCGTGAGAGAAAATCTAATGCCGTGGAACTCTGTGCGATCGTTGAGTGCCTCGGTGAGTGATCTTTGTTTACACACGATCGTGGATCACGAAGGCTGGTTCCCGCAGCATGTGCTGCTCTTCATGTTCGTGTCGTTTCTCCAGCGCGGGCTTGCGGAGTCAGAGTACGAGCGGCTGAACACTCTGCATCAGCGTTTCTGGAATAATGAAATCGTTTTTGTGTGAACCATCTTCCCTAATCCATGTCCCATCTTTTTGCGTTAGCCTCTCACGTGGGCAACAACGGATCGTACCGCGTGATGATGGCTCGGCGTGATTTATGTGCTTTTTTCTCTCCTGCTTTTAGGGAAACCCTTCAACCGGGGATGCATATGGTAATGATGATCGCCGATCGAAGGGGGATATAGCGCAGGCCGCTCTCTCGCTTACCTTTCCGAGACAGACGATACACAAACACACGTCCGGGAATGCGAAGAAGGGACCGCGCGATGATACTTTGCATTTGAATTGGACCTGGATCCCTTTCGTTTTGTAAGACCAGCTGATGGATTTACCGGCTGGTGATTGAGCGAGAAATTGTGAGAGAAGTGTTCCAGCAGGGATCGTAGGATTTCTGGAATTGTTGATACTGATCGTGTCTTTGTCGGACAAAACGCAACGCGAGTCGAGAATTTAAAAATTCCGAGTTGTTACGAAAACTTCGCATCTCTCTTTGGAACATCACAGCATAAGTAGACCTTTTTAACAACCACTGTACTTTGTTGGCGTGCTATTGTGACACACCTCTGCAGGCCTCAGACCTTAGACATTGAATTCCACAATCTCCGCACCTTGTTTTTTGTTTTGTACAAACAAGCAATTTAATGCGGCTGCGACGGTGAGTTCCGCTGAGTGGTCTCCCACCAAGAGAAAAAGTGGAAGAGAGCGAGAGAAAGAGAGAGCGAAAGAGCGCAATTCGAGTGAGCTCCCGGGGGTAGCTCAAATAGACAACAAATAAGCTACACCACCAGCTCGCGCGGCTTCACGATCGCGCGCGCGTTTCCCGCCGTCATTGTTCATTGCATACGCGTGTATGAAATATATATTAGCTTACTGAGCTGCGTTGCAAGTTTTGTTTCAGCAACGGCCGCGTGCACTCTCTTTTCTCGTTCGTGTGGCCACTGTTTCTTTCTTTTCTGCCCCGCTTGCGTTACACGCGGGAGCGGGACGAGTTTCGTGCGTGCGTATTGGATAGAGCTGCCGCCAGCCCCGTGATAGCCAGCCAGCCGGGAGGGTTAGTGAAGCTAGTAGCGCCTAGTGTGTTGCGCTAGTGCATTCCCTTGTGCGCGCGTGCTATTTGTCGTCGAACACCGGAGTGTTCGTCGCTGCTGCTGCATATTCAGCACGCTGTTCAGCGACGACAGTGCGAAAATCTATTGCCATCAATTGTGGCGCAAAACCCGCGACGCACGTTTTAAGTGGTCGATTGTGTTTTGTGTGCGAGTGTGCGGGTGTGTGTTTGTGTTCTACTAGCCCAGTTCTGGTAGTTGTTGTCCCTACCCATTTCCAGTGGTAGGTGGGCTGGGTAATAAGTGTTCGTTAAAACGGAAATAGTGCCATGAATCAAGCGGCAGCAGCAACGGCAGCAGTAGTGCATTACGAAGAGTTGACATCACCTCCGCTCCTGCACTTCTACGGAGGTGGAGGAGGTGTGGGTGGTGTTGGTAGNCGATTGTGTTTTGTGTGCGAGTGTGCGGGTGTGTGTTTGTGTTCTACTAGCCCAGTTCTGGTAGTTGTTGTCCCTACCCATTTCCAGTGGTAGGTGGGCTGGGTAATAAGTGTTCGTTAAAACGGAAATAGTGCCATGAATCAAGCGGCAGCAGCAACGGCAGCAGTAGTGCATTACGAAGAGTTGACATCACCTCCGCTCCTGCACTTCTACGGAGGTGGAGGAGGTGTGGGTGGTGTTGGTAGCGCTGGTCTACCGGATGTAGCAACATCGATTGCTGCCGGTGTAGCTCAGCACCGACTGCTCGGTACCGGTGTCTTGCCGAGCACACCACCAGCCACGATCGTACCGTCCTCAGCAACACCGACAGCAGTACCTACGGCAATAACTTATTCTTCGGCCTCGCCCTCGCTATCGCCACCGTTGTCATCTTCGTCCTGCGTTGAGTGAGTGATCCTCCTGCCGGTTTTGTTTGCACACTAACACGTACCGACCGGTGTTGATGATCGTGATCATGTGATCTTGATTGTGTTTGTGTGTACACCGCTATTGTTCTAGAAGATCCTGCTTTACAGATCATCCACGCAACCACACAACTCTCCGCAAAGTCACAAGAAACATCCACCAAACGTTCAAACATTCCCTCTTTCCAAAGACTGGGGGTTATTTCAACTTCACCCTTATTACGTACCTGGTGCACGTCGTCAGCGCATAACCATACGAGATCCGAACGTGATGGTAGTTGTGCCGCCGGAGAGGAGCTTTAGGGATGGGTGATGCGGTGCCTCACGCAATGGCGGGAATGTCTAAAGCAAGCGGTCACCAATCGCTTGCGACATGTCATTTGAATTTGAAATTACACCTGAACTGCGAGGGACCAGCGTATGTGGGCAACGTAGTGTGGTGTGCGAACGGTGAACGCGAAATTGTTCTGCGTCATTCGCAACTGGAAGTTATGGTTTGTCAAGTGTGTCCAAAGCCAGAAGCGAAGTTGAAATGTGTTCGGCGAGTTGTTTGCAAAAGACGGTTTGTAATCTACGGATGCATCTTCACAGATGCCTTCAAATGACTACCGTGACCGGATATTGATTAGCGTCTCCGCTTCAATGCTACCGATGCGCATCAGGTGTCTGCGTCTTGGCACCATTCGGTAGGAATCTAACGACTGCATACGAGCTCCATTTTGAGCTAGAAAGCTCTGCATCCGTGTGTTTAAGGTGGTAATTTGAGTTCGGTTTAACAGATCGGTCACGAGCTTCTTGTGTCCAGTTCGGGTGGGTAGGTGTCGAAACATCCAGTGTGGAGTGTTTTTTGCATGCATGGTATGGTGCGATGATGGAGAGCTACAGATAGTCGGGGGAATGGACGTGTTTTTTGCTTGAGTGAAAATGGAACAGTAACACTGATTAGCATCAGTGGTTCGACAGTATACAAAGTGTCACGTTTTCGAAATGAAGTTAAAGTCTTCCTTGGAACAAATTTGTATTGCTTCAAGCTCATATACTGATGCGAATAGGTTGAAGAATTGGTAGGCAAGAAATTTAATTTAAAAATTGTTATTTAATCTAATTCTTCACTTGATTCCAAGACGAAAGTTCATTACGATACGAGAAGTGCAAAGAAAATATGAATTTCATAGGAATTTGTGAAACAGAACCTCTCTTGCTTGAAATTCGCCAATAAGGTCACGAAGTTGTAAAAAAAGAAGGTTTCATCTGGAAACAAAACGAAAACGATTCGTTACTAGACAGTATCGCTCGCGACCCAAAACCCGTAACGCAGACAATTTCACGGCCCATTGGATCGATTATGGTTTGCTGGCGGTGCTACTTGGTGCTGCTATTTCTGCTCGTGACGACATTCTACGGTTTTGGTGTCTCCTCCAGCAAGCCAGAACATTCTTCTCCTTCATAACAACGCCCCCTCCCCCACCTCCAGTCGCGCTCTACCCGTGGACGGGTCTCGAGATCACTTTGCTCAAATTTCCAACGGGTCAACCAGCGAATACAACACTCCGGTTCGCGGGATTTTTCATCGAACCCGAACCGCTGGCCGGTCGGTCGGTCATGGGCTGTGGTGGTGGAAAAAATAGCAGACGTCCGGAAAAAGTGCTTAAAATACGGGTAGGGATGGAAGCGAATGGGGAGGGCAAAGCAAAAGGGACAGGAAGAGTTGTGGACGCCCACCCGTGGCGAGTTTTCCATATTTTCTTTTCGCAATCGATCGTTTGCCGGACGGGTGGGGTGAGGTGTGATGAGAGTGTTCGGGATGGTGGTGGTGGTGGTGGTGGTGCGTGTTTGTGGAACGTTGGTAAAAAGTCGTGCCAGTCGCCGAAGCTACGCCAGAGCCAGTATTATGAGGAAGGATAAATCGTATTTAATGTTGGCATTTTGGTCGTTTGGCCTGGGCGTTTGGAGAGTCCATTTATTGGAATAAAAATTCAAAAACAAACTTCTCATGTTTTGTAACGCATGTGTGTGTGTTTGTGTATATGTGTGCTTGTGGTAGATGAAGATATTGGGGATACTAAAAATATACCGTCCCATGAGACAGATTGGTTGAGATCGTGGGTACACAGTGAGGGAAAATCATCCATACACGTTATTTTCCAATTTCTTCCTCGCTGTCGTGTTGCTCTCAAACCCATTGCGAAGCCATGATGGTGTGCAAAAACAATAATCACAGCAGAAATCTGATCGCCTTTCAAGACGACGTGGAGGTCGTTTTTCTGCCCGCCAAGAACGCGAATTGTATGTATTCGGCGAAGTTTGTCGTGTTTTCCTATAGTGTTCAATTTTGTGGAAATGTATGGAAAGTAAATACGCTGCATCCATCTTGACGCTTGAGGGTAGCTCAAGCTGTCGCATTTGGTGGTAAATATTATTTTTACTTTTCCATTCTGACATTAAGTACGTTTGTTTTGAGAGCGCATTAACGTTAATTCTTAGTAGTTGTTTACGTTCGCTGCCAGTGCGCTCCATCTGGACCAATTCCATTTTCCCCGCGAGAGCTAGTAATTCGGTCGATGGAAAGGTTTCCAAACGATGATTAATAGCGCGGGTCTGGTCTTTCAACTCATTAACTTACTTCAGAGATAACATTTGAGAGAAATCGATTAAAACTAAATTATAAATAGAAAATGACACATGCTTCACTTTAATCCCACAGCTTATAAAAACTCGTGTTAATCATTCCCTCTAGATTGATTGTGCTGATCTGTCCAATCATGTTTGACGTTCTTTCGAATTGATTTATTTGTCATTTCTTGGCTTAACATGTGAGGCCTTTTCGTATGCAAAACGAGCAATTTTATGTACTGCATTACCGGGCTCACACCCGAACTGCGGTGATGAACCGGGAGAGGGTGTTCGTTCGGCTCAACAGACCGTAAATTAATTGAGAGGAAAACATTTTTATGTGATTTGTTTAAGGTTCGTAAAACACGCTCTCAGCACAACACTCCACGATCAAGCAAAACCGTCTTGTACGATGATTCTTGGTAGCGAAACCGAGCCGGATGGCAGTTTCTGTTTGTCTACGCCGTTTGAAATTACACATGAGTGTGATGTGTGCCCGCCGATGTAGGTCATGTGTATAAACCTTTTAACGGGCAAAAGAAAATCATTATAAACCTAGAAACGGACTAAGTCGGTTCTATCGGTCGTTTGATGCGTATTGTTTTTTTTTTTGTACTTTGCTACCCTTCACTACACTGAAGGAAGAAACGTTTGTGGTGTTTGCGCTTACCGCTCAAGGGTGATGGTTTACAAGATTCTGCAGCACGGTTTTACGCAGTGTTTAGCATCGGCGTGCATTCTGTTTCATTAAGGCCGAGGCGCTCGATCGTCGCCGCCGACAGTCGTCCTCAATTTTGTATGCAAATTTTCCGTGCCCGTTTTATTTTCCCACTCATTAGACTGCACTCGCGAATGTGTGCGTTTTTTTTCTGCATGAACAGAGTAACACTTTGTGCAGCTGTGGTGGGTATTGTGCCTGATAATACTTAAGCTTCTGCTTCGTCAGATATGGAAGCTACTACCTCTACCGGTAAGCAAGTGGTAGACAAATAATGTCCGTAAACGTGTCATTGAGCGTTTAAGAAAGGATAACGCCAACGGAAGATAAGCTTCCAATGGTGACGGAAAGCAATAGGCACGCCTAGAGATAACATTGTGTAACGAAGATCGCACTCGAGAGAGCTCCCCATCGACAAACAAAGGAGAGGATTGAAACTAACAATTAATAATACATTGTTGGATGTGACGGGTAATGTATAGATGTATTAATTGCTAAAAATTCCTAACTTGTACATAATTTTCATCGTTTTTTTTAAAGATCGTGTAATGCTCATCCATTGAAGTAGAATTGTGAAGTCTTTATTGACAATAAAATGTAATTTGTTGCGTTTTGGTTGATTCGGTGTTATTTTAGTAACGTGACCAACCTACCCAAAGAATGATTTATCGTAAGAACTTATCAATCCACTCCGCTGCATTGGTGTGTCATGGATGCAAGAAATATGAATAAATGTTTCAATTTGGGCGATGGCATGCAAATACCCGCGCGATCGTACGTTGGGTGCGTTCATGCATTTGGTCATGATTGAAATGGATGAGCCAAAATCATGAAGCGCGAAGGGTGAGCCGCCATGCCCTAGTAACATGCATCCGTCAATCTTGCATCTCATTTTCGATGGAGCTTGCAATCCGAGGGGAAGGGAGGTATTGGAGTATGAGGGAAGTGAGAGGCATAATAGTAACACATGTACATACATGCTACCACACCCTTGTGATCACCACACTTTATCGTACCATCGCGCTACAACGAGATGTACGCTAACGTGATTTGGCAACTATCGCTGCACATATTATTACTTTTCGTGACGGAAACGAGTAGAAGATGGTTCCGGCGCATGGTGATGCAAGTGCAACCGCTGGCTTTTCTTCATCGCACACCAAACGTTATCGTGGCGTTTCGTGAAGCATAAAAATCAAAACAACACTGCGATCTTCTTTTATGTTTTGTTTTGTATATCTGCCGTTGTGTCCATTCAGTAATGTTTCACTGTCGCGATCGCCACGATCTATTGGGCACGATCCCGTGGAAAATGCTCCCCACTAAACAGGTGTATTGGTGTGTAACTTTTGCTTTCCGCACAAATGCGGAAAGATGCACTTTTTTCTATGCTGAGTTAGCTGGACCGGTTAAATTCACCTGTCCATTGAATGTGCTTCTAGTGAAAGAGTGCATCGTTTAATGGCGGTAAACCGCGACCTCTCAGTCACTCTGCTTGCCCTTATCCAATTCACCAACAACCATTTTTTTCATTATTACGCTCATGATATTATGCTGCTAGCATGCGTCGGATTGTTGTAGTGCTGCGTGTTTTTTTTTTCTTCTTTTGTGTTCCTTCTCGTTCGTTTATGCCATTGTTGTGGCTCGTGGGTATTGTTGGCTGTAACCGGTAGCGCAGTTGTGTGGTGGGAACAATCGGTTTTACCTTAGCACAGGGAGTAACAGTTACCTATTTTATGCTGGCATCCGCGGGGTCGTGTGTTATGTCACATTTCCGCTTGTTCCAGCGATGTCTGGTCTTTTTGTAATTTCCTCAGCGCTGGTCAACCGGGTGTAACGGAGAAAACCAGCAACTGTTTGAATTCATTAAGTAAAAATATTCCGATGCATATCGATACTTAACAATGATAAAAAAAATGTTATAAAAAAGCCAGATCTTGAGCTAGAGTTGATCTTTATGATTTCCTTATTTAATAGAAAAACAAAGTTTATACTGTTGATCCACTGTCACGTACAAAGTGCAGTGTAATAAAGTGGCTATTTTAGTACCTTTGCGCAACCGCAAGTAATTTGACTGATAGACCTCGTCACGGTAACTTTCGCCATTCGAGCCGGTACGCACTTAAAACCTTCCATCCTAACCGTCTTCCAGCCAGCCCGCGAGCCAGGCTTAGCTGCAGAAGCCAACATTACTTACGGCAAAAACGCACAGTTATGACTAACACGGGGCAAGCACACAGCGTCACATTCGTATGCCAGTGCGCCAGTGGCTTTGCGCTGGGCTCACTCGCTGTACGCCGCACGCATAACTGGAATCGGCCTTAACCATCAATTCAATGCGTCCTATTTCATTGCGGCAACTTGAAGCGGTTTGGTGTTGCCATTTTCAAAGCAAAAGTGTCCCCCTGGCCGTTTGGTACTTTGGCTTGTGCAAAGCATACGCCACGTACANAACGCACAGTTATGACTAACACGGGGCAAGCACACAGCGTCACATTCGTATGCCAGTGCGCCAGTGGCTTTGCGCTGGGCTCACTCGCTGTACGCCGCACGCATAACTGGAATCGGCCTTAACCATCAATTCAATGCGTCCTATTTCATTGCGGCAACTTGAAGCGGTTTGGTGTTGCCATTTTCAAAGCAAAAGTGTCCCCCTGGCCGTTTGGTACTTTGGCTTGTGCAAAGCATACGCCACGTACACGACGACGACGACGGTGATAAAGAATGCGTTTCGCTGCCTTACTATCGTACCGACCGACACCGGATTGCTGATGTGGTGGAGAAACCTGAGCAATATGGCAAACAACGTTGCACAAAACCACAAAAAAAAATACAAGCGCACCGGTGTCTGTGTGCGATGGTTTGGGCTTTGTGAGTAGTCGCGTATGTAAATGGTGTACCTTTCCACCCAGGGAATAGACAATATTATCGGCCTTAATTGAACCAAGTAATAGGGTACGAGGGCAGAAGGAACAGTGGTGAGTTATAAAGAGTTGTTTTCACTTTTTTCTATTCAACACGGTGACAATGTGTGCGACAGCAAAAGAGACTCCCAAGACTGGATAATTTTCTGCTTCCGCTCATAGACCGGAACTCATGAACTCTCACGTTTCGCGACCGTGGCTTCCCCGTGTAGGAGAGATGATTTTGAGTTTTGTGGTTTTTCCTACTACATCACATCAGTTAGCAGCTAAATGTGACTAAGCATTTAGCGTGACTTGGCAGCAAAACAAAAGCTTTATCTCAAGACAATCTTTACCAAGATCGGCACATGCTAATTGTTTCGGGTTCGAAAATCCAGTAATTGTTAGTTTTTATTCGTTTGCAATAATTTCTGATATAAATTGGTAATACTTTAAAATTTTATGAACCGCTTTTTTCAACCCCAGGCATAGTTATTATGCATTAGAAAGAAAATAAATGCTTTTATTCGTCGCTTGACGTACAATGCTGCTAACGGCTTAATAGACAAGTTGTTTAAAGCGCAGCTCTAACCGTTCTGCCATTTCTAGGTTCGAATCTTGAATGCGATCCAGCTTTAAACTTCCTCGCGAATTTGTGCTTTTAACTTTAATGCATAGCATTTTTCTATGTTCGGATATCGTTGTATTTTGGGTGATGTGTGTATAATATTATGAAGAATGCATTTGTCGTTTCTCGTAATCTCATTTAAACACCCTTAAATGAGCATCTAAAATGAGTGTGTGTACTACTGTGGATACGTGATTGAAAGCAACACCCCCAAACAAATGTGGGATATTGTCGTTCGGTTTTGTGTTCGTCGAATACCACCCGGGACAAGAACATCTGCTGACAAAAGTCACATAGTGGAGCAAGTGACTCTTGACTTGGATTTAAGCAGCTAATCTCTGCACGTATGTCCCTAAGGAGTGACCAAATGATTTTTGTTACCGATGTGCGCTCGAAGCGTTTTGTAACACCTGACAAAGCAAAACATGCATCTTCTTGAAAGACAGATACTACGGAACCATGTCCAACCGCCGCACACACACTCTTACAGGTGGTACGAAAGGTTTAGTGTTTGTAACGCCTGAATGGTGGAAAAGATACGACATTGCCACGAGCGGTTTTTAGCTTTCGCTTGTTTTGGGACCGCACCACAGCGTTGCCTTCAGCTGTGCTGTGCTGTTGCTACTTGTCGGTGAGCTACGGTGTGATTTAGGAAAAAAAAGATAAGCACACTCACAGTCGCGCTTGACGCGGGTACGGTGAGATGCTCCCGGCACTCGCGACATTCGCTGGATGAGCAGCGACTTGGGATGTTGGATGCTGTTGCGGACGGTAAAGTTTGTTTTGTATGTTTTTTTTGTTTTTGTTGTTGGTGGCTTCTCTCTTCGCTTAACTGCGCTTTCTCACTTTTTTATTCCTGTGAGGTTGCTAATGTGTAACAGGCTTTGCTGGTGTTTAAACAAAAACCGGCACAGGGTGACACGAATACCGTGGTATAGGTATGGGTATAGAAAGCTTCCTTTTACCTTGAGCAGCGGTGTAGTTTAATTTGCCATCACAGCGTGTAAAGGTATCTCGTGAGAATTACCCTGTAAGTGCGGTGGAGACTTCAACGTCACACCTCGCACTACTACTGCTGGCTACATTCATCCCTTCATTGTTTTGTGTACAACCGCCATGATGTTCTTTTAACACCCGGATCGTTGCCACGATACAGGGCTAATTTTTATCTCTCGCCCGTTTGACAATGTGGGGAAGTTTTTGTAGCTCTCGGCCGTTAGTCACTTTCGGTTCGCCTCGCTGGTGAGTTGAGGGTGTGTTGTTATAGGGTTTTGTTATGTTTTGCTTTCTTCGCCATCTCCTTCTGCCACTTCCCTAGCCTATTTAACTTACCGTATGCACTTCTAAGTGGAGAAAGAGTTGGTTTCGAGTAACGTTCTGGAGCAGTTCTCGTGCTGATTGTTATTGCGATGAGATAAACTGTAGACAGCCGAGAGAGCTTCTTCACCGTGCACTATGATACAGTTAATTACGCACTGCTTGATGGGCAAGAAAGTGCTTTTCATGCCTTTTCAGATTGTTTGCTACCTAGTTTACCTTGCTGCTTGTTTTGTGAGTTCCAGAAGTCCACAAGTAACTCATCACTAGAACGAACACATCGTGCATATAATATCGCGTAATTAAATGTTAATGTTAGCAATACCCCCAAGCCACTGTGAAGAATCGTGACAGAGCAGGTCATAGAACGTCGCGAAGATGAATTCTAACATCCACGAGTGGTTGAAAATTCGTCTGAAGGATCATTTTGTTGTGTGTTTGTGCGTATCTAAACAATCTAAAACGGAATTTTCCCGAGAAGTGGTGTCATGTCAGGCAGCCCAAGGTGGCAGAATGATTTGCTGTTCCGTTCAGAGGTGAACGAAAGGCCAACGTACATATTTATGTGCGAGTTGGTGAAGGGTCACTCGAATGTGATATCACATCACTCTCGCAGACGACCTTCAGTTTGGAAGATATTGTCGTCTAAGGGCAATTTCTTTCGCTCAGCAGACACACCACATATGCTGTGTCCTCTTACATAGAGGAATTTGGTAAAGTTGATAGAGAAATAAGGGGTCGGTTCGAGTGAAATGAGCTACCGTGGTGGTATTTGGGATGGTGATGAATCGCGGTGGTAGAGATGACGAAAATTAATAAAGCTGACGAACGTCACATCCTTGCAACGGTTGTGATGTGGCTTTCGGAAGACCGGAGAGCAGCTCTAAACTTGTCTCAATTTAGAGCGGTTTTTCGGAAGGCAGCCGAGCGTGTTGCGATGGTGAAGCTTGTTTGATGTTTGGTAATTAGCTGGGTGCTTTAATAAGCTTGCTTGGCACATTTCTATGGTTATCATACGCGAAACTTCAACGTTTACGGGGCGTAGGATCACATTTGATGTTTAATATTCATATTTACGTTACATATGGCATCCCACGCATACACACACATATATATATTATTCTTACGGCAGCACTGGGTTTTGTGTCTGTCATGAAGATTGCATGTCCGTTGTTCAGCGATAATTGCATTCTGGACAAGATCTCTCCACTGGAAGAAATTAGAAAACAATGGATAATGGAAGGGAAAAAATGCACAAAGCCCGGGTGATGAGTACTTCGCATCGTGCACGGGAAAGCTATCGTCGAAGTCATAACGCCATCGAGGTTAGTTCATATGCGTTTAAAGCTTGTGCTCAAAACGGGACAAAACTGAGTAAATGTGTCAGCTCGCAGAGTTGGTCGGCTCGTTCGCAAAGTGCACTCGTCAACACCTTTTTCTTTCTGCATGTGTCATAAAACAAAACATCGGCTGTCTTTCTGCGGTCTTTCTGCTATGTGCGTTTACATATAAGACGTTGCGATTTAATCATACCGAGCGTTATGTGAGATCGTAGGCTGGATCGTTTAATGATTGTTATTAAGTTGATGTTGAAGATTTTTTGTCTTTTTTTGTTGTTGTTGCCAAGAGCAGCATACACACACACAGACTGGTCGTCCATTAACACAGGGTTGGATTCTATGCTGCAGCACGACAAAAAAAACCATAATTAAGCCAACGGTTGATAGGCACGTGGAAGATTTTGATGTTTTTGTGTAGCACATGATACGTTCGTTAGCCGAGTTTGTTAATTACCGAGTCTGTGTATAAGATGGTTGTTTCTCTCGTCTCTCTATGTCTCTCGGAAACTTGGGTCACATGTAGGAGAAAGTATTTCGTTTTCTTTCTCTTTTTTTTCTTATTGAAGTGTAATTTTGTTTGAAGTTTTTGTGTGGTTTATTTTATTTTTAGCTTGATTTCCTCCTCGATCTTTCATAAAACGATCGATGGGGAAAATAAAATTATAAATAAATGGTTTATCTTTTCGTACGTTATTTTATAATGCACTGACAGGAGGCTTATAAATGATCACCCTGTTCAGTGTGATAACTTGTTTGAGAACGTTTATCGTAAAAATATTGTGTTTGATATATTCCTTAATATATTGCATATACCAACTCTGCTCCAAGTTAAAATAATCCAGTAAAAAAAAGGTATGAAGGTATGAAGGAAAGTAAATATGATTTACTACCAATTGCAAGCGGTCCATTCGGTTCATTCCTCATCATTAACGAAACAATCGCTCGTCAGTGCCGACACACAATGGTAAATGGTAACGAAATTTTGCATTGAAAATGCTTAACGACTCATCTGGTGCAGTTCATCAAACCCTTAAAAATTTTCCCCGAACGGTGGTGGGCACTGCTGCTACTACCATCATCATCACTACGCAACCCCTATCGCGCATATAGCGCTGACCGCGAAGAAAAGTGGTCAAGGGTTCTTTTGTACTTTTCAATTGGCCGTATTGTTTTCGATAGCTGCACGACAAAGTGCCGGCGGGTTTGATCGGAAGGGTCGTATTGCATCAGCACCACGCAACCCACTTCTTGCGTGGTTTTGCTGGGTGGGTAAAAATGTGCATTTCGGATAGTATCGAATCGAGCAATAACAACCCCAAAACCAAAAAAAAACGAAGCCTCCCGATTCAACTTGTCATAAACCTCTAGGTGTGGCTGAATATGCCCGCTAAGTGGTTCTTGTCAGTCAACCAGAAAAATGTGTGTGTATTTTTCCCCCCTTTTTATTCGTTTTTTTTCCACATACAAAAAAAGATAGTGTCAAATGCAGATAAAACATTATCCAGGAGCGCGAAACAAAAAACGAATATAAAAATGTTTGGGGACAAACTGTTTTCCTTTTTTTGTGGGTACAAAAACACAAAATTTACTCACACAGAGCTGCTGTACAAGCACACACCTTCTTATATGCGTTAAATTTTATACAGCGGTTAGCAACGGCAAATGGAAAAGCAAAGTGCAGGAAAACAAATATTAAAAACAAGGCGAAAATGATAAATTCCAACCCAACACAACGCTCATCACTTGCACATGCCTTGCTGCATGTCCTGTCTGCGCTTGGTTTGCGTTAAAACAGTGGCGAAGGAAAAAGAAAAGCAGTGTTATTTATTTTTCAAACACCGAATTCAAAAACAAAAAGAGGCAAATTTAAAAAAAATGGTGTGAAGTGCGCTGGAAGGTACTAATTTGCATATTTGTGTCGTTGATAATCCTTTTCTGTTTTCTTTTTTTGCCCATTGCACATGTTGCACATTTGCGTACATTGCTGTGTTGTACAAAAACAGGCCTAAATATTGTTCGCTTTGGTTGCCGAGTGTCGGGTTTTGTGTGGCGCAGTACCTTATGGAACTGTTGAAACGTTTTAACGTATTGCACAAAACATTCCACAAAACGTTACGTCGCGATTGTTTCCTTGCTTGGTGGTTGAATACCATTTCATCACCTTCATAATGACCGCAAGACGGTGTGACAATGGGATGCATTTTTGCAACGCGAAGAAAACGTGTCTCGGAGCGAGAATGTATCCGGCAGGGAATGTATCAAACACGTATCAGACGCAAAATATGCGTATCATTATCCAGCACACACATTCTTGCTGCGTAAAGTGTCTATTATGCTGGTACTGAAATGTGGCTTTGTACTGCACTTAAGTACGTTTTTTTTTTTGGTGTTTGGTTCACGTCTTCTTTGCTGTTGTTTGTTTCGTCCGCTCGCTGCTGAGGTAATAATGTGTATTTGTTCTGTGCCGGTGCGCAAGAAGATGTTTGCAAACATGTGAGGAAATCAGGAAACCGGCCCAAAAACCGCCACTAGGCACGTTAGCCCTCGGGCGAGACGATCTTCCAATAATTCCGCAGATGACACAACGCATCGACCTGTCGGTGCGATGTTTTTAAGTGGGAAGTAGCAGCAGCCAGCCCAGAGTGGCTGAGAAAAGGAGAAGTGTTGTAGTGTTTGCGTGTGCAACCTGTACGGGGTATGATCCCCTTGAAGTGAAGATCGAAGTATTGTACGCCTGTCTCTGTGTCCTCCCAGCCGTTGGAAGAAGGCAGTACCCGCCCAGTGTCGATGTGTTGTTAATTAATCGTTGATTGTGTATGCTCTTTTAAATGAGTAGCTCGGCAGCTCAGTGTATGATGTACCGTACCGTAGGTAGTAGAGGAGAAGGAGGAGGAGGTGGATATGGTGTGAAGTGGGGGTAACCGCTTAAAGTACACAAACGTAAACCATTATCCAGTAAATTGTAGTGGAGAGCTACAACAGCGGATTACATCAACCTCTGGTTTGTTATAACCAACAGAAATCTGTGTATATGTTCGTTTCAATGTATTGTGAGTGCTGCACCCATTTTAAAAAAGTACAAAAACACACACACACACACACACACACACATCTCATGGTTGTGTGCGCTAAATCACTCAGCTAAAAAGTTGAGTTTGACAGGAAATGAACTAACTCATCTTTGGCAGTGTCGTCAGCATTACTCCCACCCGGTATTGACGATGATGATCCACCCATATGTTTCTCTCATCATAATTGAGAATTCATTCATCGTGTGGCAGTACTAAAATAGCTCCCATAGACAAGGGCGCGGGGATGGGAGGGGAAGGGATGGGCTTATGTGCCCCCGCCTAGTCCATTCTTCGCATTCGTCGTTCGTAACAGTTTAGCACAGTTTGAGTTAGAAAGAAATGGTTCAGCAATTTAGTAACAATTTTGTCACATTCGTGGGAGTTCAAAGCGGTTCAATGCTGAGAATTTCCACCTGTTAACAGCTGTTGCGAATGTAGGCGATTTAATGATACACAGTCTATGCTGATCGGGATTTTCTAGGGAGTTTTGTCTTCCTAGAAAACATTGTTTTATGACATCAATATTTTTATTACTGGATGATGCGGATTATGGACTTTTATGGATTTAATTTTATTTATAGTTTTAGATTGCTGTTTATTCATTTATTCATTTTTTTCTTTTTTACTCATCATAACGGCACAACGTTAGGACAGTTCCTTGGTTTAGTGGACCAACAGCTGAGGGGTTTCTACATGGTTTAATCCTATCCCCAATTTTTAACAGTTTTCTGCGGATGCAGATTATGATGTTATAAAACCTAACTTAAGGATATATAAAGTTAAATGTCAAGGGGTGTTTTAATTGTGTCCAGCATTTTGCACATTGGTCTACGCGTGATCGTGTAACCAACTTGAACAGGTTGTGTCACCTTGAACGATCGATTTTCTCTAAGCTTCCGATCAGTTCGACACAAGCACACGCTACATTGTGCGCAACAGTTGCGGATGGATATTAATTGTATTTTTATGGATGTTGCACACCATCCGCTACATTTATTCTAGCACATTTGCTCTGTTGCATTACATTTGGCTGCACACTGAAGCGTAAGCGTTGTTTGCGTTCCCAGCGCTGCTCGTAGGGGACCGATTCCGATATGCTTGACACGATGATTTTACTATTCCATTCATCATTTCCAGCAAGCGAAAGGGTTTTTTTTTTGCTATAGGGTAAACCGGTTTCCTTCCATAGTGGTTGCTCGTAGCTAATGCGGCGGCAGTGATGTAAGCGACAAAATGCATTCATGTCATCGGCACATGTGCGTTTGCGAGACATGAGGGGGAGGGGGGGGGGCTTACATGATGATGGATTCGTTGGTTAAGTTAGCAGAAGAGAAGGATTTCAACGAGAGAAGAGAGAGAGGTAGAAAGAAAATAATTTTTACAGCGAAATTTTTATCATCTAAATCTATGTTATCATCAAGTAAAATGATGAAAAAACGCGATTTAACATATTTAATAAATATCTGTAATAAATGTTTGCTTAATGTTTAAAATTGTTTAGAAAATAATATTAACTTTCGAATTGCGCACTTGTCACATATCGCCACTAGAGAGATCGATCGGGAGAATGCATGCAATCGGACAATTCCATCGATTTGCAGCCCTGTCTGCAAGTCAACGGTAAAGCATTATTGCACATAAACATGTACGAGAGTGAAGTCACATGCGTGGGTCATCATTCTGAAGTGATCACGTACGTTCGCAGCGAGATGCGTTTGCCGTTGCCGAGCATCGGGAGAAAGTGGATGGAAAGGCACACAAAATACCGCAGAAAGGGGTTGGTAAGGCAATGCAATGCCCTCTGCCAGACACAGACACACACACACACACGCTAGCTATTGATTGCTGATTTATTTATTTTTGCTTTCCTCTGCTGCCTGTATGTTGGGCAACCGTCAACCGTGCTTCGAGTGTGCGAGAGTCGAGTTTAGTCGCCCGAGGGAAAAGTAGTACGATTGTGTACTAGTATCGGGTGTCTTGTTTGGAGCATCTTTGGGGTAAAAGGGGTGTTTTTTTTTAGTCAGACTAGACGAAGAAGCCAACGCAATCATGAAATGAAAGTGCCCGGATCGGTTCACATTTTCGTTGTGTGCGGTAGAATCAATATGGCTAATGTGCTGCAGCACGGGGCCAGAAGGTTAACATGTCGATGTGATGCGGTATGTCATCTGTTGCCTATCTGGCTGTTTCGAGTGGCCGGCAGATGCTGCTGTGTTTAGAAGTACGGGACGCATCTGTCCGTTACGCATTTGCTCATGTTTTCACAGCTTGATTGGTATATTCTCTTCAACCGTTTCAACCGCCCAGCTAGCAAACACACTAGTTTGCTAGCTGGGCAAAATTCTTTACGACAAAGTTCGCATTTTTATTATTTTCTGCTTACTGAATAAATGGTTTACCTATTCGCCATGTGTAAAGTGGAGCAAAGCGCATATTGAAATGTGGGCGAATTGAAAATCGAGCAAAAAAATCCTCTCATGTTATTTTATTGTTAACGTATGGGAAAAGTAAACCGAGCAATAACAAGAAAAAAAAACAATATCCTGTAAAATTGCACATGTGTTTTGCTTTACGCGTGGTGCAACTTTTTCCGCTGACATGAAATCTTCCACCGAGCGTGAGCAACACCGCAATCGGTCCCGCACGTTATGTTCATACCGCGCTACACTTTGCAGCACTGGAATGTGCACGTCTCGATAGTGCCCGACGCGAAGGATCGTCCCGGTAGAGGACAAAATGCAACAAATTTCAACGCGGTCTGCGTATGCATCCGCGTGCGCACGGATCCTTGATCGGACGGGGAATGTGTGACTGTCGCCGTCTTGGCCGGTGTCGGGATGTGCTGACTCAATTTTATCTGCCGTTCAATTGCTGTTCGATTTGACGGTGGGTAAGAGAATGGCTATGTGTGTGTGTGTGTAGATGGCGGCATCCTGCCAAAGTCAGCATGTGACGTCCGCGGTTCCCGAGTATCGTCACGATCTTGTGCAAATAAAATTCTGATGAGCGAATGGTGAAATTGCATGCGAACGCTTTCCACCCGATGTGGCAGCATCACATGAAAACGGAATGCACCAGAGAGACGAGCACCGGCAAGTTGTCAGCAACAATGGTACCTCGTATCTCTCTTGCGTCCCCGTGTGTGTATGTATGGCGTATCATTGCACTCGAGTGCGGTGTTTGAAATATTTGAGTAGCGAAGAAGTGAAATTGACTGAGCTAATAGGGAAACGAGTTTATTGCGCTTTCGATCGCCTGTAACGTGTGGATGTATGCGGTAGATTGAACTTTCCACTTCTGTGCCAGACGCGTCGTGGATGCACTTTTTTGTTCCTTCCCTACTTTAAACCATCATCAAATCGTCAACCCCCATCGCCTCTGCTTTTTTGCCTATCGTTGAAGTTGATGGATCCTTGATCGGTTTGATGGTTGATTGGCGCTGTTTGTTACGTCAAAAGAAACGATTCGATTGGGATTTGAAGTGCCCACTATCTAGCCCGTAGGACCCGGTGTGTGTGTGTGTGTGTGTGTTTTTTTTTTATACCGAACACCATCCTTAAAGTGTTATGTTGTTTGTTTAAATTGTAACGCTCCTCGCTAAAGTGAAGGATATAAACGGATCAAACAAAAACGAATTTAAATTAAAAAAAACATCACAGGCGATGATCTGATTGAGCAAGCGAACCAGTGATGCGTACGAAATAAATTATGACCAATCGAGGCCGATTTATTTCAGCTGACTGGATGTTTGTTTGACTAGCGATAATTCGCACTTGACTGTGCCCATCACGACGGCCAGGCGGTTGATGAATATACGCGCAGCAAACGAAACCAAATCAGTTGTGAAATGGCTAAAAATGATTTAATTTACATTCGCGCAGTGTGGTGGCTCCCGGGCCAGCGAAAACAGGGTGGATGGTGGACACTTTTATTATGTTACGATCTAATTAGTAACAATTTGTAAATGCTTGATGTAGCTTTCTAATTGATCAGTAGCGTGAATTGACATATCACGACCAACTGGATGTCGTTGTTTGGGATCTTTCGTAATGATGTATAATATATTTGCATGCATGAAAAGTTTAGCAGTTTTGTTCTTAATATTGTATAAAATTGTTAATTGTTTCATGTATATCTTTTAATTGTAACAATTTCATCTAGACAAAAATCAAGTCTGTATGACGAAGTAATAGAACTCAAAGAGATGAATTCATGCGAAAACCAAATCATTAATATGAACCGCAATCAACGTGCAAGAAAGCAGATGGCTCAGTGGTGTAGAGGTACCACCGGAGTCTTTCCACACGACAGGATTGGTTCATAGTCCCGACCCAGACCCCACGTGTTCACCTTTATCAGAAATTCGCCCTTTGAGTGTTGACACAACACTTTTGGCGTTGTGTAAAACTTTATCTAGCAAATAAGATTTAGTGGGTTATTTAGCTAAAATTAGGAATTTAAAGTAAAAACTGAAAATAGTCATCGTGTCAGTATTCAAAAATAATACTTGTTGCTTCCGTTTAAATGTTGTAATCGTGTAAACGGAGCTGATGTTAATGTCAAACATATTTTTACTTCTCCGTGTGTTATTTCTATCAATTAGCATTTTCCTCTCTATCAACCAAGTGATTTGGGGTGCAGCAAGATACAAAACGTGTAATGGGGGACCCTTCGGTGTATGGCACCCCATGTAACCTTTTAAGTGTTTGTCACCACCGTGCCCGATGTGGTGCCTATAGGACCGGTAGTCGTGCTAATCAATACTGCTTCTCCGCAAACAGCGATATTTATCTACTCGAATCCGTCACGTTGTATTGATTTTCTGCAAATGCGTCTTCGTGCTCTGGTTATCGCCGATGGGAGGCACTTCCTAAAATTAGCACCCTTTCGTTAGTTTCTATGTGTGTGTTTTTTTCTACAAGAGCAGCACCACCACATCTCGATCGTCGCAGGATTCTTGGTTTGCTTTGTGGATGTCTTGGGAAGCCAATCAAGGGGGATGGGAATGAAGGTGTTGATGAGGTGTGGTCCAAGGCATCAGATACCAGACCTGACTGCTCTGATGTGTTATGCACTGCGCTTTCGGAGCGTTCGGGGTTTTTTTTTTCTTTGCGTTTTACGTTGTTATGTTGGGGTTTATAATTAGCGTGCTGATCGTAATATGGAATCGTTCTCTCACTCTAGTTTGTTGGTTGGATTTGTATCACCATTTGTTCACGATGTATCTAACACTGCGCGATTGTAACTGTGCTTGCCTGTGTATATGTATGTATGCGTGTGTCTGTTTGTGTATATATATTATGCTAACTGTCCTCTAATGTCATCGAATTCATCGGTAGCATCGGTGTCAATCCGTTTAGCTGCTCGTTGCTAGCTCATCCGATATCCAATCGCAATCCGCGGAAGAATGTTGTATCCTCACCGAACCTTTTTTGTCTTCCTTTTACGCCGTGTTGCTCTCTTGGTGAACACCGTGCGCGCATCGTACGTAGCTGCAGACTATAATTAATTGCACTATTATCATTCGGCCGTTCTATCGATTGTCGATTCGAAAACGAGTGGCTCTATTTTTGTGCCTTACGATGTAACGAGGTGACATTTTCCACGTCGAACAGCAACGCAGAAGCAGAACCGAAGGCTCTCAAACCGATCGCGGGATGATCCTTCTGATCCCTGGCGAAGATGAAAACGCCAACAGGCGACGGCGAAGATGACAATGATGTTGATTAGCACAGATCGCGAAGATCGTTCGGAGGCTGGCAATAGTAGAAAGGGACCTGAATAACGATCGATGCGGCAGGTCGGCAGTCCGGGTGCTGTGCCATCTTCTCTCTCTCACCTTTGGTGCCTGTCGCTGTTGTGTTGTAGTGGTCGGGGTGGCTTTGGTCGAGTGTGAAGAAGTGCCTTCCGATCATTCGAAGATTTGCCGGTTCGAAGTTTGCATCGGGGCGTATTTTGCGCGCGCTGCTACCGTCGTTGCCTACTGCTGCTGTTCAAAACGGTTCGGTTCATTTCGCACTAGGCGCGAACCTACCTAGAGTAGTGAGGCTGATCTGCTTCTGGAACGAACAAAGAACAATTCTAGTTTCGAACACCAATTTGAAAGACATTTGCAACATTAATTAGTGTGTTTTGATATCTGTGGTGTTTGTGTTTGTGTGTATTTATGTGTATATTAGACAGTACATGTTGTGTGTGTATGTGTGTATTTTTTTATATCATTGTTTCATTTTCTCGTTTTTAACATTTTTTTCCAATAAGGATTTTTGATTTTTACTTCTTTTAACTTAAAAAATGTAAAAGCGCGTACTATAAGAAAAAAACAATTTATAACCAAACACATGCTTAAAGATCATCAAAACGAGAACATGAAACAATGAAGCGGTGCGCTTTTGTCAAGGAAAATAAAACACGAAACCAGTAGACATGCGCTAACGAATGTGTAAAAAAGAAATGTAAAATGTGTCAATTCAATGTGCTTCTGTGAATAATTAACGTTTGGGTGAACTCATTACACGGAAAGTGCGTAACATAAATCAGCCCCCGCCCCAAGAAGGGCAGACCCGTGCCAGATACTAAAGCCAGTGATGGATAACCAAACACAAAAACGATAGACCGGCACATATCTGTGCAGTGTTATCTAAAAAGATAGTAATTTGACATGTAATTTTCGTTTTTTTTTAACTATCCAACCATCGACTCGTGTGTGCAAATATAAATATAAATATAATATATACATATAAGTTTTATCTTTGTCGTGTGTTAATTGAGTGTAATTTTCATCCTGCAGCGCCACGTGCCCGGGCCTATTTGTGCACCGCCACCACTCCATCATCTCTGTGCTCTTTCTTTCTCTCTTTCTCTCTCTCTTTCTCTCTCTCTCTCTCGCTCTCTTTCTGAAATACACCTCTATCCATCTATCTGGCTCGATCTCGAGCATAAATCTGAATGTGTGATCGTGTTGTGAATGTTTTGTGATATGAGGTTTGAAGAATGATTCAATATTATGATAAAAATATAAATATATCACGCTCTCGTGGGTGTGTGCGTCCGTGTGTGTGTGCAATAAATCGCCAATCGAACTAACGGAACGCCCGCGGAAAAACACATGCCGTGCACACACACACACACAGCCACACACCCACACAATAAGCAGCAATGGAAAGGATCGCGTTTGATCGTTGGCTGGATGCAAAATAGAGTCACAATTTAAACTTTCCCGCTTTGGTCGTGAGCGCATGTGTGTGTGTGTGTTGGGAAAGCACCTCGATAACCACACATCACACAATGGTAGTAAAAGGATAAAAAACACAGTGCCCGATAATAATTGTACCACCACCAGCTGCATCAGCAGTGATGGGTGCTGTGTAAAATGTTGCACGTGTAGGGTGCAACGCCCGGTTTGTTGGCCGCATCCTTTTGCCACACAATAAAAAGGGAAAATAAAATGCCGGAAAAATATCAATAATTCGCCGGTCGGACAATAATCGCCAGTGCGTCATATGTGTTTCGGGTGGGAAATTCCACACACCCCAAAGGAGGAAACAAAAAACAACAAAGAATGGATGTAACACAGCAGGGCAGTATGTTGTTAATTAACAAAAATTATCAACCGTGCATATGATTATAATGACACATAAATCAATGTTGGTGTTTTTTGTTGTTGTTGTTGTTGCTGATGCTGTTGTTGGCTTTGGCATCCTTCCCATACGCGTGTGTTGCCGCCGGGGTTTCGGGTTCCCCGTTGCGGTTTGCTGGTGAAAATTTGTGGAAACTTTGATCTTCCTGTTGCTGTGGTGAACATTGTTTCTGTTTCTGGTGTGTGGTGGTTGATATGTGTGTGTTTGTGCTTTTTTTTGCACATTAAACTGTTTCATCACCGTGCGAAGCTGATTTTGATGAGCGTACGTCTCCTACACACTACACGACCGTTTGTAAAAGAGTGCAGAGAAAAAAGAAAAATGAACAGAGTGATCAAAAAATTCATACACACGCGTAGCACGTAACGAAACGAGCTGAAGATGTGCTGTTGCTGTGTAATAATGCAAAAAATAAAAAATAAAGAACTATAAATCATTCGCATCATCGATGAACGGTGGAAGAGGGATGTGTTTCCATGTGCGTAGCAATAATTTGCGAATAATTACGTTTGCGTGTAATTTGTGCGTGCATTTGTTGTGTAGCTGGGAAAACGCTTCTCCATCATCCAATATCCTGTGTGATCGTGTAGAAAATGTCTGTCAGTAATTGGCTGTTGGATAGGATCCCAGCAGTACTGTAAAACAAATACATCAATGTACCATCAGTGTTGGTTGGTAGAGTAGAGTCTAACAGCGTATTAGGGGAATTTGCTTTTGTTTGTTTATTTTATTTTTTTGTTTTGTTACCCCGTTTATTTCATCACTGAAAGCCACGTTTTTTTTTTCACCGTACACCGTTGGTGTCTGTGGTCGCGTTGATAATGACTATCTGAAAGGAACAGCATTAGCGAGCATATCATCCTGCCGGCAGGCTGATTGGGAAAACCAGTGGCAGCACTGTACGGTTAGCCTACAGTATCTATTGCGCTGTAACGTAATTATGTATCCCATCGAGCAGTAAAACATACCTCAGCGTGCAGCTTGTTTGACACAAAAATCACGTTTCTACACACCACACAATCTTCCGCCTCGTTTGGTATTACAATCCCGCTCTCTCGGTTTTCTATTGATAATTTCGAAAATGCGAAACAAAATTCAATAGTGAAAAATAAATCAATCCCGTCGCTAAACAATCAAATGTTTTGCCCTTTCCCCTTTTCCAAACCTTTTCCCGTACTTTGCGTACCCGTCTGCATGGATCGCACCAATCCTGTAATGCTCTTAATGGCTATTAAACGAATGGAGAAAAAAAAACAAGATAAAACTGAAACTAAAATCTCCCAATCCACATTCCCGACCCTGAATGCAACATTTTTCGATGCTTTATTATACGTGGTGCGTGTGGGAAATATTGTGTACTGTGCTTAAATTCCAACGCTTGGATTGGATCAATGTACAACCGATCTACCATTGTGTTTGCCACGTACCAAAATGCGATAAAAATAATATGCACGATGTGCACTGTTGCTGTGCTGCGTAAATCCAATACCAAATACCGTTTTATTTGTTGGTGCTGATTGTGGTTTTATGAAACAAAAATAAATAAATTCCTAAACGCGCGTGTGTTTGTGTGTGAAAAAATTGTATAAAATATGAAAAGTCGTACAAAATCACCAAGCAGTCCATGTGGTGGAGGTGTGGGCGGTGGAGGGGGCGGAGTTGGCCCTATCTGTCCGCTGCGAAATGAGGAATCCTCCAAATCGTACCCATCGATCAGTGCAGCCTATTGGTTGCCAGCACCGACACCGACACCGTACCAAGTGCCAGGTTAGTATGGGAATGGTGTGCTTACAAAGTAAAATTTTGGGGAAAAAAATGACTTGTATCATGGCTAACTACTAATCAAAGTTTTGTAAAATTATTTCAAATATTATTTCAATAAAACCATTTACTGATGCTGTTAAAACGTTCAAACCCATTCTTGTTATATTAAAATTTAGCCTTAATTATGTTACTCCAAAAACATCTCAAATCTTGTAGTAGTCTTAGAATGTTTCACATTTGTTTGGCAAATTTTAGTACATCGATTAAGAGCGTGATATCGACAGAAGACACAATATAGTCCTTTCAGACTACTATATAAGACCTCCAAAAATCAAATAAAGGGCAAAAAGAATCAACTTTGTGATGAAGTTTATTATTTCGAAGCCTCATTTGCCTCATTGCACACACAAAAGTGCATCCACCCCAACCAAAGCAGCGGCTCCTTACACTCTATCTTACTACGAATGCAAAGGACATTCTCCTTTTCTACTTCGGCCCAGCGCACGCCATAGAAGGATCGCAAAAAAAGGTCGTAAAAATTTCAATTTGATCTGACATTTATTTCATTAGCGCTCATTAATTTAATGACGTACTCATCGAACTCTTCGGCGTACGGGCCGGGGACCCTTCGCCCATAGCGCCNCTGTCCGCTGCGAAATGAGGAATCCTCCAAATCGTACCCATCGATCAGTGCAGCCTATTGGTTGCCAGCACCGACACCGACACCGTACCAAGTGCCAGGTTAGTATGGGAATGGTGTGCTTACAAAGTAAAATTTTGGGGAAAAAAATGGCTTGTATCATGGCTAACTACTAATCAAAGTTTTGTAAAATTATTTCAAATATGTCAATAAAACCATTTACTGATGCTGTTAAAACGTTCAAACCCATTCTTGTTATATTAAAATTTAGCCGTAATTATGTTACTCCAAAAACAACTCAAATCTTGAAGTTGTCTTAGAATGTTTCACATTTGTTTGGCAAATTTTAGTACATCGATTAAGAGCGTGATATCGACAGAAGACACAATATAGTCCTTTCAGACTACTATATAAGACCTCCAAAAATCAAATAAAGGGCAAAAAGAATCAACTTTGTGATGAAGTTTATTATTTCGAAGCCTCATTTGCCTCATTGCACACACAAAAGTGCATCCACCCCAACCAAAGCAGCGGCTCCTTACACTCTATCTTACTACGAATGCAAAGGACATTCTCCTTTTCTACTTCGGCCCAGCGCACGCCATAGAAGGATCGCAAAAAAAGGTCGTAAAAATTTCAATTTGATCTGACATTTATTTCATTAGCGCTCATTAATTTAATGACGTACTCATCGAACTCTTCGGCGTACGGGCCGGGGACCCTTCGCCCATAGCGCCCAACGTTCACACAAGTGTGTCCTTCTAACTTTAGTGCAGCGTGCTGCAGTTGTTCCCTAGTTCCTGTTCTGTTTTTTTCCTCTCTCTCTCTCTCTCTCTCTCTCTCACACACACACGAAATGGATAAAATGTGCGACAGAAAGTCCTACCCGATTTGTTCCGCTTATCGGTGAGGCGATTATTGATTGCATTGCTGCTTCCGCTTCACTGGGCACTAATTATTATGCACTTCACGGCTGGGCTGTGAGTGAGCAGGAAGCTTACAAGTACGTGGAGGAGGCAGTGGGAAGAGGAGGGAAGTGGGGAGAGGGGAGGAATAAAGGACACCAGTCTGCACTGAGGAAGTGTTGGCGTTCATAGAATCGCTTAAGAAAATTCGAATTGTAAAGGGTCTTGCTCCAGAAGAGTAAAGCTTCAGTCCTCTCCAAGGAGTTGTCCTTCCGTTGGTATACCATCTACTGCCGGGGTGTGGGTAATGTGGGTACTGTTGCGGAGCTTCATTACGACTATTGCTGCAGGTTTGTGCATGGGGAAGCAAATTCGAGAAACACTCTCTGTGCATGATCTGTAATGAGGATTTGCCGAACGGCAGGGGTTCGGGCACTGCAGAGTTTAGCCAACTCGACGCTCTCAAGAAACGGTGAAGCAAGGAAAGAAAAATGTCTTTCTAAAGACACTGGCGCATTGGACACTCGTTGTCTGGTTCGTTGAGTGGAGTTTAATGAAAATGACTTCCCTTGTGTTTCCTTTTTTCCTTCTCGTATTTAGGACACTAGAAGAAGGGCGTCAGAAACCTCTTGTGTCAGGACGAAGATAAACTTTGCGACACTTAGAACGCGACTGTTTTCTCCGTTCGAAATCTACATGGTAGTGGTCCGCCAGAGAACGATGAGGGTTTTCCTCAATTTGTGGAATTAATCTGTGGAGAAGGTGGAAGAACTATCAAGAAACTGACCAGATCCCGGATTCCGAAAACCTCTAACAACTTCCCTCGGGATCCCTCGGGAAAATCGGTAAAGACGTGCCTGAGATGGGTATTTTGGTGCGGTGGAAGAATAGTTTATGTAATATGAATATCAATTAATTTACCATCTTCTTCGCCGATTTCTTCCCGGCAGTAGCTTAAGCCCGAACGTGGTGTACAGGAAGTCCCCACTGTCATTACGTTTGATTCTTGCTCGCGTGTGTGTATGCATTAGTGCGGCAGCATCTCTTCACCCTCTAAGAGAGGGAACACAACTTTCCTTACGGAATTTGAACCGAAAGAGCTGTAGTATGTTTAGTTTTTTTTTGCCGCTCCTTTCCCAACTTTGGACGTAATTTTCAT
The DNA here is from genome assembly GCA_018908115.1 of Anopheles rivulorum. NCBI lineage: Eukaryota > Metazoa > Arthropoda > Insecta > Diptera > Culicidae > Anopheles > Anopheles rivulorum. The sequence continues at coordinate 24,328,133 of STHB01000003.1, read as the reverse complement.
GCACACTCGTCTCTCCCACAATGGGACGTGGGACGTGACTTTTATTCTTGCTTTGTTGGTTGCATATTTCCTTCCATCCTCCCACGGGATGGAACCGTACGAACGTAAGAACTCGTTGTAGTTAGCCGTTCACGTAGTTGTCGTCGTCGTCGTAATGGAAGTGTTTATGTGCATAAGAAAACAGTTTCTCGATGACTACGGATAAGGCAACGGCTTCCTGTTGGATGTATTATCTCCTGCCAGCCCGAAGGTGAGATGAACCAAAATTGGAGAAAAAAACAACAAACAGCCACGTTTTATGCTGCTGCTACAACCATTGCTCAATTGACGGTCATTGTTGGTTAATTTCTTTTTCCTGTGTTTTCAACGTTGCTAGCTGACAGTTGTTTTTTGGGTAATAGAATTCCCCAAAAGCTTCATTTAGAAGGTAAATGGTTATGGTACAGCGAGCAACTCAATTGCTAACAAGATGATAAATCTTTAAACTATGGTGCAACTTAATTTAGTGGTCGTGGTCGAATGGAAACTTTTTTTTTCATCAAACTCTCTCCTCAAACGTATCTTGTTTAAAACAGTTTGCCTTTTAAGTTGTAACCGTACAAGTTGCAAGGATTTTTTTTATTCGCTCAGTGTACTTGAAATGTACAACTTCCAAAGTTTGTTTTTTTTTATTCTTCGTGATAAAATCTTGCACAATTTCGTTCTTCCGTTCGCTCTCCATCTGGCCATCTTTTCATGTTTCACCTTCATTTATGCGAACCGTTCGGCCCTTAGTTGAGTTGTTGCAACAAATCGGGAAGCGGAATATGAAAGAGAAAAAACTGCATCCCGGCCAGCACTATAATAACTTTATTATGTTGTACACGGCTGGAAGTGGAGTGAGAGAGAGGTCCGCTTGGACGCGCGCATCTTCGCAAACATCTTCTGCAACTGGTCCAATATCTTACAAAAGGCGCGCGTAAACATAACCTCAATAAACCAGAGCACCAGTTCACGCTGTGTCCGATCGCATCAGCTTGTGAAGAATGTTGTGTGTATGTGTGTGTGTATGTGTATCTTAAGTCTAGCCCCCGCTTCTCATATGGTTTTATATGCTTTCATCTCGATTATTTTCTCCTGCCTGTTCTCGGGCTGGCACACCGTGGCACAAGTGTCTAGCGGAGTTTGCCTTTCGGATGAAGAAATTCTGAAGAAAAATAAAATCTCTTCATCTTCGGGTTTCGGCGCCGCGACCCTTTACGTTTCCTTTTTTTCTGTTTTTTGGTGTTGTTGTATTTCGGTGGTTCTTCATCCGTTTCTCATGGTATGCCTTTCGTCGTATGTTTACGCTTGGATATGGTTACGCTTTCGGTACACGAACAATTTGCCCCATTCATTGAGACGCTTCGGTCGACAGATACGCAGCTGAGAGTAGGTCATTTCGGTTTCATTAAGAATTGCTTCCATAAGTTTCACTGCTGGGTCCATGAAAAAAGGTTTGATCCAGTGGAGTCGTTTCCGTTTGTTCTTCGCTGTTTTAGATTTATTTTCTCATCCATCCGTAGATGCCTGTATTGATGTAGCACCACATCGATACGGACCCTAGCGCTCAACCGATGCAGTTCTTAAAGAAGACAACCCGTGTCTCATTTGATAGTTTCTTAGTTCCTTTGTTTGCTTGCTTACACAAACTCCCTCTTTGGCTGTGGTTGGTTTATGCGCTGAATGAAACTGCCAAAGATTTGTTCTAGCTCGATAACCAACCGGTTCTAGCGATTTCTACAGGTTGCAGGTTCGTTGTGTGTATGTTTGTCTTGTTTTGGTCCCCGTCTGTTCATCGAGGACACTGTCAAAAAATAGAAGCTTCGTGCTCCATCATCCGACATTATGAGTTCATTGGAAGATCGCATAAGTTCGGTGCCCAGACATGTCTCGGTGTAGCGGATTTAGCAGCCATCAGGATATTTCAGTTTATTTTTCGTACCGAAATTGCAAACTAAAACCCAACCGCCATCCACACATCTATATACACGGGCCGAACGAGTCAAATAGTGTCTTGATTCAGGCTCCTTCCTTATCTCACACCGGGCGGTAAACCAATAAAATCGAAACTTTACCCCCGTTCGGAGCGTTTTTCTTCTTGTGCATTTTTGTACTGGCAGAACTGAATGCACCCATCCCCGAATGCATTCCGTGCGCCCTCCCCGGCTGCAATGGTTTTCGAGTGCCAAGTGGCACTTGGCACCAGCACGGCTCGCTAGTGTGGGTGCCTAAACAAATGAGAAAAGTTTTGGCCCTACCGTCCCGAGCAGTGCCGTAAAGAAAAGCACTGGAGCAGTTGGCCGATTTTCCAAAGGCAGAATAATGTCTTTTCAATACGCACGCAAATGTTTTGCGGCATAGACCTGGTCCCAAGGTGGTGGAAAAGATATAAAATCCGTTCGATCTAAAGTGGATCAGTTTATGTTTTATGCAATTTTCTTCAACCAAAGTGCACCAAAGCGAAGAAGTTCGTGGTGATCCGTCGGCAGCCAAACTTTACAGGATTTGTCTCGGGTCTTGTTGTACGCAAGATAAGTCATTGTCGCGACGAAGCAAAAGAAAAAGGAAATGCAGAAGCTCTTCATGGCGTACGTATTGTCGTTTATAAACTCTGGCAAAAAAATGTGCAAGGATGCTGCCGGCTTGGGAGAGTAAAGTATCGCAAAGAAGGATAAAATGCAAACTTCGTAAGGCTGGCATCCAGTACGAAAGTATGCCATAGGAACTTGATAGATCCAGCGGCGAATGTTATGTTGGGGAAATGTTATTGAAGTTTCGATCCATTTTAAAGTTGTCATTAGTTTGGCTATTCTATTTTTATAGTACCAAGCCCCTAAATCTTCGTAATATCGCCTTGTGCAATTATAAAAAGAAGAATTGGATCGCATGCTCAGGCTCGGTATTGGACAGTTTGTATTGCTGTTCTAACCATTTTTAGTTTTGAAACATTATTTTTATTGTTCATTATAAAGGGGCAACAAGTGTATCCTGATCTATCTTTTATAAAAAACTGCCTTCACAAAACATTGCAGTAAACCAAATAAACCATCTCTACACTCAATGCGCCTTCAAAAACAAAAGGGTTATATGTTTTCTCCAAGTATCCATACTCACCCATTCATTAATGCTTATCCGCATTGAAGTGTGAAAGTAGGGCGAGAAAGATATGGAAGAAACATGTTTATAAGCCAAATCGAACTCAAAAGCTCCACCCATCCATCTGCACAACACAAATAACCCATTCGCCGAATGAATCCGTTCTCTGCCGTTTCGTCCAAGGGCCAACGGATATCGGTTGCAATTTTTCCTCCCACCGTTCATTTTTTACCTTTCACCGTGTTCGGGGTGGATGAAGATTTCCTCCAGAATACCCGGGATATTGTTCACGAAGCAGGGAAAAACCGAACGTGTGTTCGTATATTACGATTAGTTATTCTAGCCCTTTTGCTTGCCATGTTTGTGTTGATTGGAGGGAAAAGAAATTTATTTTACGACATGCAGAGGAAAAACGTACCCGAATGCTATGGTTCAACATATTTCGAAATCGTATCACCTCCCCAAAAAACCGTGCTCTACCACCTTGGACTCAGACCGGAGATACCGAGTGTGCAGCTTTTTATGCACGAGGTGTGTTTCTGATACGTTCGCTAAAACCTGTGTAGGTAGGGTGGTGAATTTTATGTGTGACTTCCTTTTGGGCAATATTGAGAATCGAGCGTAAGAGGAGAAAAGAATCTCGCTACACTGCTCTGTTTTACCGACAATCAGCGTGGTTTTCGGGCAGGGTTCTCGTATCAGTAGCGTCCGGAAAAGAAAGGTTCCACCATGGTATATGGCAGCGGCCGTTTTTCAAACGTTCTGCATCGTGGTGATCGTGGCGAAAGAACTTCTGCTTTCTGTGTTTAAGATCAACCCACTACCACCAAAAACCCAGAAGCAGCATGGGAAATGTATCGGTTAAGCAAAAAGTAGAAGAAAAGACACGAAAAAAAACCATTAGAGCGTAGCCCGAATGAATTTATGCGCCAATAAAAGTGGCAGTCCGAAAAACGCTCCCGGTTCATAGTGCAAAATGTGGATGACTTTTCTTCGGGGCGATTTGCAGTACCGGAAAAGTGAAGTTTTCCGCTTTGCCCCCCCGCCCTCCCCCCGTGTACGAAACTTGAGGGCTGTGAAGGAGGGGAAGAGGTGACCCCAGACACAGGGAGTTAGCGTGGAATCTTCGAAAACGTTTCGAACGAAATCACGGAAACACGAAGTGCTATGCAGCGGCAGCAGCAGCAGCAGCAAAGCATAAATTCATTCGTACCTTGACGCTTTGAATATGGTCAAGTTATGTTAAAAGTTTTGGCCGGTTGTAGCTAAAGTTCGAAACACTGTACCCCCCTCCCCCTCCTTTCCGCTCCTCCCTCCTTTCACCAACCTTCCAGGTCCAAGACTGGTTAGTGCATTCCCAACTCCACATCACTGCAGGCAAACGTGTTCCGGGTGTCTGGGGACCATGTATATGTGCCGTGCATTGTTCGCTTCTGCACTTTGCTTTCCAAAGATTCGAGAATCAATGGGGTGCGATTTATCTGCATCCTGTTCCTGTGTGTCCTTTCAGCTTTTCAGCTGTCGTTTGCTGTTTCGGGATTTTCGATGAGTTTTTCGTTTCAATTTCGGGTAATAGTCATCTGCTTGCTGCTTGCTTTTTTTGGTATTTCAAAGCGAATGCAATACGGAACAAACGAGGAATATTGTGGAGTTGTTGTTTGAAAATGACTTCCGTATGCACCGTGGAGTGGTGTTTCTTACTTAACGAAAATGTAGTGAATGATTCACGACCATTACGTGCTACGGAAATCCGTTTACATTCTTTCGTTATTGAGTGTAAAGTTTTGTAAAGTGAAGAAATTAAGTTTTTTTTCTAGATTTTACATCGATATCATTCTCTTACTGCTTTGTAATTAATGAAATATTAATCACCCAAACACCTTTTCTCTTCTTCGTACTTATTAAACAATTCCAGCGAGAAAGAAGGCGAAACAAATTGTCTTCTTGAGCGAGAGTAATGCATTAGTGCGATGAAAAGCCCTAAAGACACGAACAAGTGTGCTCTGTCACTAGGTATTTAACAACATTATTTTCTTCCCATCATACGGTTCAGCAAAAGCGACAGCGCACTGCCGCCGACGACATGTACAGGGTTGTGTATTTAATTAAATTAAATCGCTCAACGTCGATCTCTACCACTACGCGAACGTGTATGCAGCGTCTTGAAGCGGGTTCGAGCAAAGACACTTGCCAACAGCTCTGTTGGTAAAGGCGGCATATGGATGCGGTGTTAATGATGGGTAGTGTCATCACATACACAAACGATCTATGCGCGACTAAAAAAGGGGAAATCGTTGCCGTCTTCATTCTTGACGTGCTCAACAAAAAAACCCATCTGCTCAACACCGGGAAGGATCTCCCATGCTGATGAACACCTTTACAGAATGAAGCTGTTCGTGCGTGTCACAGATTTTAAAGGCACGTGACAAAAAATGGGGGTGTCGTTGTTGCCTGCGTTCAAAACTCGTGTCATCACACACTGGCACTGATCTGACCGCATAATGTGACATTCCGGGTTGTCGTCATTAGACCTATCACAAATCTCGTTTGCTGTTAGTTTTAGCTACCACCGATTAACGGACAGCAAAACGAGGAACACACAGCGAGAACAACCGTGCTGGAAACTGACGGACGGGTACGTGTCCAGTGCAGTGTGTAACAATATTTAGTCCGAAGGCTAGTGCGCCCTCCGCTAATCCACGTGACGGTAGTATTATTTTTTTGCTCCAACTCCGTTTCCCCGAGTGACGCCCAGGCGACGGACTGGGTGAAACTTTTGATGTCGTAATCCTAACGAGATTTGCGTGACATGTTTATTAGCTGTTAGTTAGCGGCGAATCTTCTACCCAGCTGCATCGTGCGCTGCACTAGCAGCAACGACGCCCAGCAGCAGTGGTGGAATAATAATTGCGTTGATTATTTTGTACTAAAACATGCCCCACACACACTCGCGCTGCTGAATGTGATTGTAGCTAGAGCTAAAGGGAGTTAAATCTCTGTCCATCTCGGTTGCAACTGTGTGTATCGTGTAACCGCTGGAACTATGTTTTGCTTCCCTATTTGCTAGCACAGCATCGATACATCAACAGGAAAGCAATGGGAAACTTTTCTCATTCTGAACCGCGTTGCTCAATTCTGCGATGCAATAACGCGAACGAAAGTTTTTCGATTGAAGTTTCCAAACCCCTCGCAAACGGGTGCATGATAAATAAACAATCATTTCGAGTTTTTAATTTGTTGTCCCCGCTTGGGCAGATGGGTACTTCGGGCAAGAGGGAAATCAATAATATATACAAACTTTACGCTGTCACTGGAAATTATTGATCGTATAGATTTATCATCAGTCCCAACTTCCATTACTTACGTAGTGGATCCTGTGTCTCACAGGATTTGCGCAGTGCTTGCAGTTATTAGCGTTTTTTTGTAAGAAAAACAACTGTGAAATTGCTTACGGATCACATTTAACTGGTTTTGTCTGTAAAGCGCAATGACATACGGTTGACATTGGAATTATCGTTGGAAAACGTAAATAGCAGAACGCTGTGGAATGCGTACGTACAAGAGATGCCTAACGCTACCAAGATACTATTCATGAATTCTTCGCACGTTCATGCGAATGACGAACTGAAGTAAGCAATGGTCCTTTTACGGACGTATGGACGTTTAAGAAGAAGAGCTTTACTTCCGATTTGGTATAAAATTTTTAGAAAGGAATTTCGAATATTAGAGCTGTGGTATTTAAGACTTCGTCTACGCTTCAATGTAATAGCTTCAACAACTCAGAAAGACCCTTTAAACTGTGACCATATTGAACGAGTAGGAGATCCTGGAAACAATCGATATTCCTATGTGTAAAGTAAACATATCCCTAATATATATAAGCAACATATAAAGTAAACATATCCATAACCACATAAAGTAAACATATCCCGACCGACCCGTCATCACCTGGGCACGTCGTAGATCGTAGCTGTTATCGTTTCCTATACAAAATATGACCCATGGCATATATCGTTTTCACACCTGATTAATAAATGTTTGTTTTCTTCCGTTTCTTCTCTTGTCTCTTTGTAGGTAAGTGAGCGCCGAGATCAACTCGTCTCCCCATGGTCCGAAGGGTCTTGAATGTCTTCCAAGAAAAAGGGCTCAGCTATATAGACACAAGGGGTTTGTTTATGTTCCGGCGGTAATAAATATCAACCTGGTTATAATTCAACGAAATGAAAGATATCTGACCATGATGTAAGCGAAAACAAAGCGTTATTAAACTGCAGTTTGTGACGAGATATTCCACCGGACATAATCAACCAAACCTGAAGAGTGGTCGGGCCACTATCTAAATGTGATTTGCTTCATCACGACATTAAAGCAATGGTTTCATTGTTATTACATTCCTGTGTACCAAAGGGCGCAACAGAAAAATAAGTGTATCTGCATTGGTTCAGCAGCCGCTGCGACTTTACAATGCAATAGTAAAATTCTTGAAACCTGCTATTAGCTGGCGATGACAACAAACAAAACAAAAAGCGAAACACATTGAACGCGATGCATCCTGTGGATTTATGTTGCCCGCAGTCTTCGAGGGTTGACTGAAATACGATGCAGAAAGAATGATAGAAACAACAACAAAACAGCACGAAAAAAGCACGAATGGAATGTAGTGACAGTGGTGCAGTCGTTGGACACATTTGAACGAATCGTCCAACGGACCACGGCGAGAGTGAGAGTGAAGCCCGGGAAGTCCAGCAACCAGCAAATTACCAGCTGTACGGCACTAGGTCTGTGTTGCCTGTGTTGGCTGTGCTGTGATGGAAGGGGGATGTATTTTTTATCCGGTTTCATTCCCGCTTGCTCAGTGTAGATGTTGGCCCTTGGCCAGTGGGAAAGAGACAGTTAGTGTCCATGGCCGTGGGATGTGCGAGTATGCGTGGGTCGTTTGCACAGGGCCAAAGCCCGCGGAATACACTAATCTATGACGAAGTCGTTTTGGCTCGAGATTGAAAGCATCATCCCGTTGTCTGGTCAACCTTCAGCCGCACACACTCCCATTGCCGGGGAGGCGATTAGTGCACTTTAAATCGACTCCAATTGCCAGCAACGAAGCTGCCTGCGGTGATGGTGGCGATGCGGTAATAAAATTGCAACGATTTCATTCTACAGCCACTCGCGCCACTGCCCCGCTCTTTGTCTATCGAGCAATGGAACGAATTGCAATGCGCAAACGGAACAACTATTGTGTGTCCACTTGTGGAGAGAATCGTACCGAAGGTGGTGATGGTGGATAGGCGAGTAAGCAGAGAACAGCACGCTAGAGAATCGCTATGTGTGTGTGTGTGGTTTAACTCGTTTTGTTTGCTAACTACACCATCACCAAAGCGGACCCAAAAATTCGTACGCTAGCCTTTTGCGAAGGGAACTGCGCGATGAGGAAGAAAAGCATTATGTAAATGTGATTTTGATTGCATTATGACGCATAAATTGCGAAAAGACCAAACCCCGGAAGCATGCCGATCTCAAGTGGTGCAGTAGCGCAATGAAACAAACAAAAAAAAAGACCACCCCGGAGGGAAACTTATTGCACTATCGATTGCACTTTGGAGGGCCATTTTTTTATCATCTTGCTGCTGCCTGCAGCATCATCATCACGCGTATAGTTTATGCATTTGACGTACTGCGACAAAAGCTCCATCGAGTGCTATTGATTATGGAGTGGCGGGAAATAGGCTACGGCGGTCTGTTGATGCTGCTTGCTGGCTGGCAGGATGTGAACGGAAGGAGTCGGACAACAGTCCACTTAACATGTTATGTTGAACGCACACTGTATATAGTGTGTGTCAATTGGTTTTCTCTCAGCACCGCCGCCGTTTGTTTTGTTGACGATGGTCGATGAATGAAGGTGGTACTTGCGCAAGGTGTGACATGTGACAATCGAATGTTGCTGCACGTACGGCGAGCGAGCTCGAGTGTTTGCTTGAACTCCCTTTGGGAGTGTGGAATATGCAGTGTTGTATTTCTTAGTATTTCTTTATTACAGTTACTCCGATACCTGCTCTTGCTGTTCCCTCCAAATTTCCGACTGACGCTTACAATATGGCGTTTTTACAATTATTGCAGTACAGTGCTGCCAGAACCATGTATAACGCGTAACTTGCATTCTGGCAGTTATTGTAGGGCAGTGCTGCCAGAAACATCTAATAATATGTAACAACTCTTCCCCGCAAAATTAACTACATCCTAGCATATTACAATTTTAACCTCTCTGGAGGTTTGGTAATTCGTTTGGATCGGCGTATCGCTGGATTTGCTGGCAAACCTGTCGGGCCCAAGATTCTCTCAAAGTTAGCATTTCCTTTCGAACTCGATTGGATCTCTGGTGTAGTAGCAGGAATTAACGGGGTCTGAGGAGAATTATTTTTTGTAGTATTATCAATGTTATTTTCCGATCTTGTATTGTCAGAAAAAGGTACGGTTGCATTGTCAATATGACGACTGGTCTCTTCGGGGGGTGAAGAAAATGCGTCGCCCTCCGAGCTTTGGAAATTTGCACCAACACTTCGCAACTGATCAATGTGGCGCTTCCAGACCCGCCCATCACTCAGTTGTACCATATAATGTAGTTTTCCTAGTCTTTCTTTGATGGTACCGAAATTCCACTTATTATCGTGAAGATATTCCCTAGCGGCAACTTTTGAACCTATTGTAAATTCTCTAATTTTTGCTTGTATTTCACTTGCATTGGAATCCTTTGATGGTATCATTAGATCGAGTCTACAGTGCATTTGGCGTCCAAAAACTAGCATAGAAGGTGAGAAACCAGTAGCTGGGTGGATCATTTTACGATACGTTAGCAATATATTGCAAACTTCGCTGTGTACCTGGGAGCGATCGCAGTTTAAACATTTGAGTTTTGCCTTCATTGTTTGTATGAATCTTTCAGCCTGTCCATTCGTGGCTGGATGGTACGGAGCTGTGAATTTGTGTACAATTCCATTTAATTTTAGAAATTTTCCGAACTCTCCGGAAGTGAATTGAGTTCCATTGTCACTTACTAAAACTGAAGGTAATCCGAAAGTACTAAAGAATTCTCTACACATTCTTATGGTTGTCTCAGTGGTCATGTTGTTTACTACGTAAACACACGGCCACTTGGTATAGGCATCAACCAATATTAGGTAATAGAATCCCATGAATGGACCAGCATAGTCTATATGGATTCTTTGAAAAGGTTCTGTAGGTGTGTTCCAGCAGTGGAAAGACACTTTAGGTGGGTTTGATTTAGCAGCTTGACAAGGAACACAGTTCTTGATCAATTCCTCGATATCTCGATCCATGCCTTCCCACCAGCAATAGGAACGAGCTAAGGATTTAATCCGACAGATCCCGAAATGGGTTGAATGAAGTTCACGTAAAACTTTCATTCGTAAATCAGGTGGTACATACACCCGGGTTCCTCGCATCAGACAATCCTTCTGAAGACTGAACTGTTCCTGATCTATACCAAATCTGAATTTACCATCTACTCTTTTCCCCATTCTTAATGCACGTAAGAGTTCACGAACGTTATTGTCCGCTACAGTTGCAGAGCCTAGTTCTTCAACTGTGAGAGGTAGTGTCTCTATAGAGTTAAGTTGTATAAAGTCTGGTTCTTCGATTTCCTTCTCAGGATCTGTGGAGGAGATTGGTAGACGGGACATGGCATCGGCATTGCAATGTTCTGATGAACGGCGGTGTTTAATTTTGTACTCGTAGGCTTGTAAAAATGCCGCGTAGTGTTGCATACGAATTGCAGACATTGTAGGAAGTCCCTTTTTTTCCGAGAAGATTTGGCTTATAGGTTTATTATCAGTAATCAATATAAACTTACGGCCATAAAGGTATTGGTGGAATTTTCGTATACCAAATATTATGGAATAGGCCTCTTTATCAATTTGTGAGTACTTCTGTTGTGCTCTCGTTAATGTTTGCGAGGCGTATTGTAGAGGTTTTTCTGTTCCATCAGGGAACTGATGGCTGAGTACCGCACCGACTCCGTACGGGGACGCATCAGTAGCCAAAATTACCGGTAGATTCGGGTTGTAGTGTACTAAAAATCTATCTGATTGCATCTCTTTTTTTACGTATTCAAATGATTTTTCGCAAGTTTTAGTCCAGACGAAAGGAACATCGTCTTTCAAAAGATTATTTAATGGAAATAGTATTGTGCTGAGGTGAGGAAAAAATCGACCATAGTAATTTATAAGCCCAACGAAGGAACGCACTTGATCCTTGTTTTCCGGGGCTGGCATATTTTGAATTGCCTCGATTTTTTCCTGTAATTTGTGGATCCCTTCTTTATCCACCATGTATCCACAATAGTCAATTTTGTCGGAAAAGAATTCGCATTTCGATTTATTAACCCGAAGGTTGTACCTGTTCAGCCTTTCTAATACTTGTTCCAGTCTCTGTAAATGGGAGTTCTTATTCGGACCCGTAACCCTTATATCGTCGATAAAAACGGTTACACCTGGTATCCCTTGTAAGATTTCCTCCATAAGTCGTTGGAATATCGCTGGAGCAGAGGCGACACCATACATTAGGCGGGTAGGGCGAAATAACCCTCTATGAGTACTCAAGGTTAGTAAGTCTCTATCTTCTTGACGCACTTCGAGTTGCAGATAAGCCTGGGACAAGTCGAGTTTAGAAAATGTCTCGCCTCCCGCAACGGTGGCAAACAATTCTTCAACCGTAGGCAATGGATGATCATCGATCATTAAGTTTGGGTTCACTGTTATTTTGTAGTCCCCGCATAACCGTACTTTACCCCCAGCCTTTTTCACTGCAACTACAGGAGTTGCCCATTCTGCATGATCAACCTTTTGCAATATTNATTTGAACTCCATAGAATGCTTTTTGTGATGCCGGTGTTTCCACCGTGTTCAACGATTGACCAATGAAACGTGCGCTATGTAGTAGGGAAGGGGACAGGACAGCACGCTCGTCCTGCTGCCTAACTAAACTAATATTTTCTACCCCTTACGGTCCCAATTCAGCTGGCCTCGTGTTATCGGCTTCGCTTGTTTGCGTAACGCGCTTCGGAACTGTGTCTGTAGGTAAATGGCCGGGGTCTTTATGAGGGATGAATAATAATGACGCCGGCGGAAATCCTTTCACCGGCTGCCAGGATCGGGTAGTGGGTAGGGGGGGGGGGGGGGGGGGGGGGGGGGGGGGGGGGGGGGGGGGGGGGGGAGTGAGAAGCAAGAGCACAGGAGGTCATTCCGTGCATATGCCTCTCCGCGCCATTAGTTGTCGGTTTTTCCGTGACCGCATCATTGAAACCTCCCCGTTTTCACAGAATCACATAATTTTCTCCCGCGAGCGGTGAGCTGGGACATGAAACAAATTCCTTTTGCGCGGGAGAGAACTGTGGGATTTCACTCCCCACTTCACCTACCCCCTATCCCCCTCGTCCTTATCTCCCACGTCACCACCATGTCGGTGAGTTCCAGCCGTTTTCGTCGCGTGCAGTGATAAACGTTTTCAGAATTAATCTCTCGCTCGCCGTTGGGAAAATGGATTACTGCTGGTCACCGAGGGCTGATCCTTGTCCCACATTTTGGTACCGTCCCATGCTTGACCATACTCACCCACATGACGCGGGTCTTAGTGCCGTACGAAATTTATCCATATTCTGGGCTGCGTTCCCGGATGTACGCCGAGAATTCGCATCGTTGTCGCAACGTAGCCATGATAAACTTCGCCAAAACGAGAACAATTTTGATGGAACACGTTTCCGTTTTGGGGGTTTTGGAAATTTTGCACCACTTTTCCGACCGTGCACACACACACACACTCGCATATAGTTGAAATGTGTGAATCTGGTTGTGGGTTGCCTTGGGAGGACGGATGCGGGCGGTCACTTTGCCGGGTGAATGAATGAGTTAAATTCTAGTAGCTAGTAGCAAATTGAATAACTGCGACCACAAAATGAATGCCTGGCCCGTCATGAGTGGCAGAGCAAACGGGTTGTGCTGCTAAATTGTAGATCCAACTTTTATTTCGTGACATACGGAGTGAAAAGTAGTCGTGTGAAAATTAATTCATAAAACTAGAACATAAATTCAATTTGCACCACCTAATGATTTTTCCAGTGTGGCTAGTAGTTTTTGTCTGGATGAAGTGTGTGTGTTGTTGTTGAGCGGTTCTGCAGGCAATAGGAAGTGCGGTAGAACCTATGTTTGTTTGTATGTATGAATGAAGGACCTAGTTACAATCAGATTTTGAGATGACTTCTGTCTTGAAACGGGGAGTAGTTCTTTCTACGTACGCTGACGGTTGCTGTGTGTAGATAAGTGAGAACCATATACCACACGATTCCTACTCATTCTTGAACCGAAAGCACAACCTTTCATAAAAACAGATGAGTTTTCTGTGAATGAATAGTAGATGTACTGGTGAAATTGGATTTTACCACTTCATAACCCTTCACACATGATCCGTTTCATTATGTCAGTTAGATGGTAATGGTTGAATGCCAAAAGTTCTGCATGATTTTAACAAATTTTAATGTATTATGGTCTTCTATATTTAGATTCTTTGTTTAAAAAATGTAAAAAAAAAAACAGACTAATTGTTCCATTCAGAGCAAGTTTGCATTTCGAATGCGAATGATAGGACCGTTTTGTTCCGACCGCTCGTTTTGCATTTTATTAAGGGTCGAGATCCCAAAGCCAATCCAAATAATACGCAAAGTGGTATCATTCTTCAATTGTTAATTATGATCCTAGTCCCATGGCGCTATGCTTACTGTGTTAAAAGTAATTATTTTTGATATTTGTTTGCTACATATAAACATAATTATAAATGAAATAAATTTAAAATGTACTGAATTGCTATATCATGTCGACAATTCTATGAATTCTATTCACAATGAAGCATTATTGAAACAAAAACGCCTGACAGTATGCAATGAAGAGTACAAAATATTCCTACTAGTTCGAAATTCTGCTCTGTCTTGTGGATACCTCTATATTCATATAGCTAAAGATGAACTCCTAAGAGATAAGGCTAAGGAACACTACGAGACAAACAAAACAAAAAAAAAAACATGAAAGGACACAAGTTTTTGACCTCGGAAAATTTTCCCATTATGCAGTTCTAAATAAACATGAACCGTACCACATTCCATTCGTTTCGTTTTTTTTTCTTCTGCTTGTCAATATTCTTCCGTGGCACTGTGACCCGGAACTTTTGCTGTCTGTCTTGGCTGGGTGATCTATGCTGCATATGCAACATTCCCGGGTGCCGGATGTGGTAATCGTTTCATCGGTGTTTGGAGTGCTTTTGTGTGTGCATTTGCTTGCCAAACGACCGAGGCATACGACCACTGTATGCGCCTCCGTCTCAATCCGACACTGTCAGCCCCTCCGGGTTATGATTTCAATCTGTCTGATTAGATGCAAATGTACATGACCNCACACACACACTCGCATATAGTTGAAATGTGTGAATCTGGTTGTGGGTTGCCTTGGGAGGACGGATGCGGGCGGTCACTTTGCCGGGTGAATGAATGAGTTAAATTCTAGTAGCTAGTAGCAAATTGAATAACTGCGACCACAAAATGAATGCCTGGCCCGTCATGAGTGGCAGAGCAAACGGGTTGTGCTGCTAAATTGTAGATCCAACTTTTATTTCGTGACATACGGAGTGAAAAGTAGTCGTGTGAAAATTAATTCATAAAACTAGAACATAAATTCAATTTGCACCACCTAATGATTTTTCCAGTGTGGCTAGTAGTTTTTGTCTGGATGAAGTGTGTGTGTTGTTGTTGAGCGGTTCTGCAGGCAATAGGAAGTGCGGTAGAACCTATGTTTGTTTGTATGTATGAATGAAGGACCTAGTTACAATCAGATTTTGAGATGACTTCTGTCTTGAAACGGGGAGTAGTTCTTTCTACGTACGCTGACGGTTGCTGTGTGTAGATGAGTGAGCATCATATACTATACGATTCCTACTCATTCTTGTACCGAAACCATAACCCTTCACAGATGAGTTTTCTGTGAATGAATAGTAGATGTACTGGTGAAATTGGATTTTACCACTTCATAACCCTTCACACATGATCCGTTTCATTACGTCAGTTAGATGGTAATGGTTGAATGCCAAAAGTTCTGCATGATTTTAACAAATTTTAATGTATTATGTACAGTTTTCATTCACGATCTTCTATATTTAGATTCTTTGTTTAAAAAATGTAAAAAAAACAGACTAATTGTTCCATTCAGAGCAAGTTTGCATTTCGAATGCGAATGATAGGACCGTTTTGTTCCGACCGCTCGTTTACATTTTATTAAGGGTCGAGATCCCAAAGCCAACCCAAATAATACGTCACACAAAGTGGTATCATTTTTCAATTGTTAATTATGATCCTTGTCCCATGACGTCATGCCTACTGTGTTAAAAATATTTCTTTTTGATATGTGTTTGCTACATATAAACATAACTATAAATGAAATAAATTTAAAATGTACTGAATTGCTATATCAAGTCGACAATTCTATGAATTCTATTCACAATGAAGCATTCTTGAAACAAAAACGCCTGACAGTATGCAATGAAGAGTACAAAATATTCCTACTAGTTCGAAATTCTGCTCTGTCTTGTGGATACCTCTATATTTATATAGCTGAAGACGAACTCCTAAGAGATAAGGCTAAGGAACACTACGAGACAAACAAAACAAAAAAAAAACATGAAAGGACACAAGTTTTTGACCTCGGAAAATTTCCCCATTATGCAGTTCTAAATAAACATGAACCGTACCACATTCCATTCGTTTCGTTTTTTTTTCTTCTGCTTGTCAATATTCTTCCGTGGCACTGTGACCCGGAACTTTTGCTGTCTGTCTTGGCTGGGTGATCTATGCTGCATATGCAACATTCCCGGGTGCCGGATGTGGTAATCGTTTCATCGGTGTTTGGAGTGCTTTTGTGTGTGCATTTGCTTGCCAAACGACCGAGGCATACGACCACTGTATGCGCCTCCGTCTCAATCCGACACTGTCAGCCCCTCCGGGTTATGATTTCAATCTGTCTGATTAGATGCAAATGTACATGACCGTAGAGATGGTTGGTTGGCTCGTTGCCCCCTGGCGCCATGTTGAAACATGTCGAACCCCGATACGGAAGCAAAGACGACGAAGAAATGGATGAACGTCGTCGTACTTGTGCCGCTTGTGCCGATGGATTGTGTCAAGAACTGGAAGTGCGTCAAGCGAAGAGGCCTGAAGGAAGCGAATGATAGTTTTGGGAGAGATAGTTGATAGAGCTATGAATAGTGCAAGTACGGCTGGGCCATGAGGGATGGATGCACACGGCACGGATACGTCATCGTTGGAGCTTTCTTACCGGTGGCAGGAAGTAGCATGTGTAGCAATCGGGGCCTAGACGACACAACCCATGCCAACGTTCACACAATCCCCAAAAGAAACATAGAAGCAACGGTTACAATTTCCGTCACGAGTCGAGTGTCCTTGTCTGTCTTGCGTCGATCTATAGCCGCTTCGAAATCAGAAAACTGACCTTCCCATTCGGTACCGGTGGTGCTTTGCGGCTTCTTGTTGTATCATTATCATTGCCATGGTCATCACGATCGTCTTTATTTTCCCTCCGGATGATGGTGGCTTCTGCCAATGGCAACGGAGATACGACTCATCCGGCACGAGGTTTCACCAGCTTCGGCAAGGATGGTGCAACGGATAATTGAAAGAAAATACCAAGACCCTAAACGTACGTTTGAAGGTTACTACGACGGACAGGCAACAGCCCCAAGTGACCGTTTGCTAATGCCACCGTGCCATTTGTACCAGGATTCCGATTTTAATGATTCGCAGTGAACTGTCTGCTTTAAACGATCGGTAGGAAGGATTATAAATTCATTATCTTCACTCTGCAGGTGGAGATGTGCGTTTGTGTGTGTGTGTACGAGAATAAGATTTAGAGATGTTGATGCGTCTTTCTTAGAATTTCTTGAACCAATAAAGAGACACCAGACCCTGTTCTAAAGCGGGATGGATTACAGTGCTCTCTTGTGCATTAATAATCAAGTGTCTCACGTCCAGGAAAATACTGTAGAAGTACACCAAATGGCACAAGAAAAAGCTTATAATCTAAGATATTCCCTTCGCTCGAACCGAATGCAATAAACTAGATAAGCCTTTAACTCGCTTTGAACCAATAGACAACTTTTCAGTTGAAAAAGGAACTAAAACATTCTTCAGCGATCGCAAACATATTGGAGCAAATCATAAACAATTTTAAGTATGTAATTTTCGGAAATAATGTTACCCTGCTGGTCGAAGCCATTTCGAAGTTTTCGTTTGCCATTTTCTGTAAAGCTTAAGAAAGTCGCTCCCATCATACGTTAAAGTCATGTATTGTTTTCTGGATGGCTGGCTTGAGCAGGGCAGAGGTGCATTTGTAAGAGATGTGAAAACCAAATACGGAGGGCAAACCTCCTTACTCTATTGCGAAGCACACTTATGTGCCGTGTCCACCTCCAGCACCTCTGAACTTTGGACATGAATACGACCAAACAGGGTTTTGCAAAACAAATAAAGCGTGAATGAGCTTGGAACGTTTAGGAAAACTTCCCGGGCAGAAGATCGGGCAGAAAGTTCTACTGCAAGGACCGGACGAGATTGGCACGAGAAAGCGGCCGCTGTCCTGTTCCGGGGTATCATGTGGCAAGAGCATATAAGTGTACTGTCTGGTCTGTGGTCCGACGTGCACTTTTCCTTCTTTTTGCCGTGTTCCAAACAACAAACCCAGGAAGCTGAATGGTGGTGGTTGGGCTTGTGGTTGACTCCATTGCATGTTGGGTTTGTTGTGTTTCACCGAGTACCTCATCATGCCTCTGATGCTCATCTGATAGTGATGCTGTTATGTTGATGTTCCTATGGTTGCGGTTGTTGTGGAGAAATCAATACGAAACTTGAGTCGTGTTCCGTTCGAAAGCTTTCGAGCGTGCTGCTCTAGAACGAAGCTAAGAATAAGCGTTGTGTATATGCTTGCTATTGTCTGATTCTTGTTAGGTATTTATTCGATAGAGAAGAAAAACTATTCTCGTTGCATTGTTACAATAAAAGAAATGTTTTCTTACCGCTAAAATATTGCTTTATCTTAAAGGATCTCCGGGATCTAAACGATCATTTTCTGATGCATTTGTGTAAACGAATTTAGTTTGTTACAAGTCATGCTGTGAAATGCACAAACTCTCTTCAACCTTCCTAAACATACTGTAGAGTGTATGTGTGAAATAATAAATTTCTGTCTGTCAAAAAAGCAGATCGGTCGGTTCTTTCGGCTTTACTCCGAATCCATCCATTTGAGACGTCAGACGCACCACGAAGTGGAATGATACATACCACTCTGTCTGGGTGTGTTTGTATTTTTATATCTCCTTGACAGTGTACCAGGTGTTCCAGGGAACGTGTTACATCGAGTTCTTCGTTGGGGGAAAGGATGCGCCTGCCTGCCTGTAGTACGTGCGCAACTGAAAGAAATACTTTCTGCTTTCCTGCCTGAGAAATCAGCTCCCTACTGGCATTACCACCAGACCGCAAACTATCCAATAGTGAAGGGATGAATTTATTTTGCTGATCTCGAGGTTAACCATAAAGAACCGATGGGAGAAAAAAGGCCCTTTCGTATTTCTTTTGCCATCTCCGCATTTGCTCCAGTCCAGTGTGCGCTGACTGTGCACCGAGATCGAGCAAAGAAGTGTGCAAGGGATGGTCATTTGTTGGTGGTTGATTTCTTAACCTTTTTGTCTAGCACTGGTGGTTCGTCTTTCGGTAGGAATGATTCATGGTATGGTTTGTTTTCCTTTTTTTTTTTTGGGAACCACACTCCGTAAGAAACGTAAGTCACGCACCTTGCATCTATCTCGACCGAAGATTACCCATCATTTTATCCTTGCTGTTCCCCCGAACTACGAAACGGGGAACAGAAAACAAATACCAAGGTGATGATAATGTGTTTGCTCGCTCCAAAAGTAATGACCAAGCGTTTGGGATTTCGTCCATCTCGTCGCAAAACGCATGTCCATCTACGCGAGTGATGTAGTTTTAGGTCGATGAAAACATTCACGACACAGTTCCCGGCAGGCGCGGGGTGGATTTTCGGGCGCGAAATAGTCCCAAGATGAAGATAAAAGTCAGGTGGCAATTAATTTATGGCAAAACAAAACCGAATTGGATAACACCGCTTGGCGAGACGATGATGGAATGAGTGAGACACGGGGATTAGCTCACGGTAGAAGCAGCTCGAAATCCCCAAGGTTCTTTGTGGGTGTCGAACAAAAGGTTGCAGTAGCGTTCACAGTAAGCTGATTAATTATAATAAAGCACCTGTTAAATAATCCCTAACTCAATATATTGTACATTGGTATATGCTAACGTCGTAAAGCTGCATATTTATTGGAATATCTGCCTTCAAAGAGAAAGATCGTTGTGGGGATCTTGGTAATCGCAGTAATAGAATGCACCTGACATCATTGGGTTAGCACCCGTAACACAGATGCTTGCGGCACATTCAGGGAGCTGTGTTGGAAATTGAAAGCAAAAATCCTAATGTCAACATGACGCTTAATGGTACGCTTTTTGCAATGAGAATGTGCGCATGTAGCTGAATTGGAACAAGAACACCCTCTGCTACTTATATTGTAGTATTTAAAACCATGACAGGTTTCCGAAATGTTGCAAAACTTCCAGCTCGACGAAAACCCGCAACAGAAGGTCAACAGCGCTTGTGATTACGTCTGCAGGGATGATCCGCTACATTGGAACATTTGCCTCCAACCAAGCACCGGAATGATGCACACTCAGCAAATTGCAACCCACCCTCAGTGCACATGCACAGTTCCAGCTGCCATTTCGGTGATGTGCCGTCCTATTTGCGCAAGTAAAGCAACGCACGAACGCAAACGAACTGTTTGCCTTTGTGGAAATAATTGGGAAGGGCCTGGCGGAGAACCATGAACCTAACGAATGCCAGCCCCACGAACGCGATACCGGAGCTGCGTTCTCGGTGGAGCGAAACTTTAGCTAACNCGGAATGATGCACACTCAGCAAATTGCAACCCACCCTCAGTGCACATGCACAGTTCCAGCTGCCATTTCGGTGATGTGCCGTCCTATTTGCGCAAGTAAAGCAACGCACGAACGCAAACGAACTGTTTGCCTTTGTGGAAATAATTGGGAAGGGCCTGGCGGAGAACCATGAACCTAACGAATGCCAGCCCCACGAACGCGATACCGGAGCTGCGTTCTCGGTGGAGCGAAACTTTAGCTAACATCACACGCAACTAGCAACGAGTTGACAAGCGGGGAATAATTCATGGGAATTATGGTGGCAAGGCGCGTAGGCATGTGCAACAGCAAAGAGTCAGCAAAATGTGACTTATTCTAGACGTACACATTTACTTGCCATAAGTAAGCAAAAATCTACCGGGAGGGGTTTGCTTCGGCCATGGTAACTGTTTGCCGTGTGGCGAGAACACTGTCAAGTTTGACACAGTAAGGTTTCGACCGAATAGAGCTACTGCTGTAGTTGGAAACCATCAATGGCGTTTTATGCAATATCACTATATCAATTCGTTGAACTGAGACGATAATGCATCTTACCGGGTAGGTATTTATTTCAAAGTAAATAAATGAAACTTTGTCGATTATCTTTACTTAGTTCAGAAAACAGATTATTATTAATCATGTGGCAATGTGTTAGATATCTTGAAAACGAATGGATATTTTATATCTCAACAACATAATGGTTTTTTTGTCATTCATTGATACTATTATCCTATCGAAGAGAATTTCTTACCAATATCTTAAACAATTGTTTCGACATCTCAGAGTTACCATCTTATCTGGTTTGATTTATTCTTCATAAGTACATTACCTTTATCAAACTAGTTGTCTATTTGTGATTCTTTATTCATTACCTTCAATAGCGTAGCAATTCAATCTTCATGTCACCTTTTCCATTACACAGCGTGTCCTTACAATTACCGGATTCATTTCCGTCACGTGTGAATCCCTGGAAGACGAGCAGAACAGAAAGGTTTCCTTCCACAGAAGGAGCTTTATTATTCTTCAGAAGTTTATGTTTATGTTACGAACTGACTGCCACCGATGGGAATGTATGTGTGTGTGTGTGTGATTGTTCTTTTGAATGTCGGTTTTACGGTCTGGTGAGCAGAAGAGAACATTTGGTCCTCCGTACTATCAGTTCACGATGTCTAATATGAGTGTGTCGTTCTTCTTTGTCCTCGTCCTGGTCCATCCAGTTGTTCGACACACAATGTGAAATAGCTTCATTCAGCTTTCTCACTTTCAATCATGGTGAGTTTGTACGGTGGTCACCAAGAATCATGATGCACATACAGCACTAGTGTTGTCGAATTCCACCATACAACCATGTGGATACCATTTCGGTAAGTCGAACAACAATGATTTGGAGACGAAGCACCACATCACTGTGGTGGCAGCGCTCTGTACCCATTATGCGCATATATCATTGTTACAGCCCGACATCAAAGTCATTAACATACACTTTCATGCATAGGCATCGGGTGTATGTGTAATGTATGAATTTTCACTACTCACCATAGAAAGTGCGTCCAAGTGTTACATTTGTAAACGGTGAGCGAGACGCGCGCTTTTGTTAGTTTGCTTCTATTCGAAATTCGAAAACAATCCTGCCTGGTGATACAAGGATACAGTTGTTTGTGCTGTGTGTTGTGGAAAATGTATCCCAACCAAAAGGAACCGACGGCAACAGTGGGCGTGAGTGTGTGTCGAAGCACAATCCTTTCCATCAAATGAAACCGCTCGTCACAGCTATCAAAGACGGCACGCAGACGAACAAACCGCGAGCACTACTGTGCGAGCAGCTTTGAATAATGACTAAATCTAAAGACTACCATTCTACCGAGTGCCACCTTCGCTAGTCCTATGGCCGGGTATTGTCGTTCCGGTTATGGCTTATGACTTTATTATGATTGCCAACGAACTATATGCAGCGTCGAATCGGAATGGTGATTGTTATGTTGTATCAACGATGAGCACGTGAGAAACGAGCGTATGGGCAAACGTTACCATAACAAGCGGGAAGTTACAGCTAGTAGTTAGTTGCCTTTGCCGTCGTATGCTAAAATGCGATACGATTCATAATGGCGCACCGAGGCGCTTGTTAATTCAAATTCTAAACCAAATATTTTATTTATCGTTTCAGGTAAGCGAATGATGCAAATACAATTCAACAACTCGTTAAAATTCCGTACCGCTCCGCACAACCACGCCACACCACGTGCACATGCTGCGGAAGGGGGATTAAAGTGGTAAGATCAGCCCTAATATTGCATTACCCTGTGCGTGCACGATCCTGTTATCAACGGTGGCTTTATTTTTCTCTTGTAGGTCTCAATCCCGAATGCGATGAATAAGGCCGTAAAACGGATGTTTTGAATAGCATTAGTTTTAAATTTTTAATTGCTACCAACTCCCAAAGTGCAGCCACGTCCTATGGTTCCCGGTGCCGTCCTGCTACCGCGACACAGTGCTGGCCAGCGCATCCAGTGCCTGTTCCCGCTTTTATGACAGCGCGGAAAGTTTTTGATCCTTTTAACACTCATTGCCGTGCGACGGGTGGGATTCGCCTGTACACATTTTAAACAAGCGGTACATTTCACCGGTAGAACAGTGACTCTTGGCACTGGCGCTGGCGTGCTGCTGTTTTGCTGCTGAGGAGATTTGTACGAGCAGCGGTGATATTGTATGATGCTTCCGTCTCTCATCAGCACGGTCGAATCAAGCCAACCCTCATAAACACGGCAATAAAATGGCCATAAAGCTCCCTTCGGTCGGGCGAGACACTGTGACACGGTGAAGAGCCCGGTGGAAAAAAAGCCCGGCCAAGCGATAAAAAGCAAAACATTAGAAAAAGAACAATTTCACCTCTGGTGCGCCGCCGCAGGCGTTATTGTCCCCCTTGTACATTACATCGCATCGTTGCGACAATTTGCGTGGCGATTTTTGTCGCGTGGTGCAACCCATACCAATGGTGTTGCTGTTGTTGTTGTTGATTTTGTGCTTACGCTAAAGATACAACGCAACTGCATGGATCATAAAACTCACCAGGCGCTCAAGGGCTGTGCGGGTTTGAATTTTCGGCTCTTGTCGTCTGTATTTAACGGGCAACAGCGATATAATACTGGCCATAATGTAACGTATTGCTACGTATTCACCAGTGTGCATGGCAAATCGCAAAAGCTTCACCAACAAACGATTGGTCGACCCGTAGTGAACGGGGAAGGCCGTTCAAGTGGGTGGAGGGTGTTGAAAAAGGCATTAAAATGTGGCAGAAGCGAAATTAAAAAATATGAAATATGCAAATCCGGAGCGAGCGCGGGAGTGCGTTACCGTTTGACCCTGGAATGTTGTAGTTTGCATTCAATGGTGCTTTTGGGTTGCGTTTCGGGCCGCGCTTGATGCAATATAATACGTGCGCCACAACACTGGACCTTATTTGAAATTTAACTCTCCGCCGCAATCGCATGGAAGGATTTTTAATGCAAAGACCACAAAACTGTCACTCTTGACTCGCATGGCGGGGGGGGGGGGGGTCTTGTGCTGCAGATGAATCACAAATTTTGCCAAATAATGAATCCCCATTCGTCAGAGTTGTATATCTTGATGTGTCCGCTGGCTGTCGACGGCTATTAATGTCGAATTGTGTTACCCAGACCATTCTTTACGCCTTCAACACGATGGCGATGCCAAAGTCTTTGAACACGTCCGGCAAAGGTGTAAATCACGACAAGACGATTGTGTGGTACGTACGTGATCAATTTTTCCACATTGCAATTGAAACAATTCATGCCCTGGCAACTGCTTTTCGGGAGTTTTGGTGCAGTTTGAAGAAGCGAACGACAAAAGCGCTTCCTTGTGCATCTGAAGAATTGAACTTGAATATTTAACTGTAAATCAAAATAAATCATGATAATATATCTGGACACACCTTTCAGCAAATCTTGCATTGTCTGTCGAACCTGAGCTGAAGATACAGCGAAGACGTACCCACAGGTCGATGCATTCCACGAGAGTGTGTGTGTGTGTGTGCCCTTCCGAATTTAAACACAATTCCATGGGAGGAGAGATCCCCGGGGGAAATAAAATACATCCACTTGGCCCCGAAAACGGTCACAAGTCAGACAGCACCACACAGTGGTGGCTCAGTATGCAAAAAAGCAATCAAATGCCCGAAAAGGGCATCCCCATTCGAAGACGACCAATTTGAAATGGTGTTGAAATTTTCCACATTCTTATCACGTATGCAGTAAATTTTACGGCAGGGAATGTCAAAACTTGCCGCATTCGTATATTTCGCTACGTGTGTCTGATTCCTTTCGGCCGCCCGTATGTGGCGAGTGTGTCCGAAAGCGGAACGAATGCGATAGTGTTTCCTTCCGTCGTTGTGTGTGGATGGATGTTTGAAAATTTAAAGTTTGTAATATTGTTTAGCGTGCTGCACCATTCGTTTTCGCAACACTATTTTTACGATGCTTGATTTGTAAAGTAAGGTAGGTTGAGGTGTTTTTTTTTCTACTTTATTTAACTCATCCATTTTCCACCCCTTTTCAAGGAGAAATCCAAACCACATGAACATGAGCTGAAAAAGATCATTGACACCTGTCACTCATCGTTGTGCATAAAAGCCCTTGCACACTGTGGAACGTACCTTTTCCCCTTGTTTTACTTGCTATTCTCCTTCACAAAGAATAGAAATTCTTCACATTCATATTTTCCCTTGTTTCAATGCATGCAAAGAAATAATGGTGAAACCAAATGGGAAGAAGCTCGAAGTAAAGGGAGTAGATTAGAATGGTATGTTTCATTCTGCTGACACAGAGGATTCATTTCTGTTCGTGTCGTTTCATCTTCACGAAGCAGTTGCGGTGTGTTAATGTGGAGAAGATGTTTTTATCGCGAGGTTATCGGAAGGGAAAAGGATCCCATCGTGGTTGGTTCTATCACTCATCTCGCTGGAACAGCAACGGAAGCCACCCGTTAAAGCATACGACCCTCCCACCAGCCCATTCTATGCTTTAGTGTATGGACGCGGAATGGATGTTTCATGTTTTGGCATAAGAATCTCCATTATTATTTGCACCGCCAATTGGGCGAGAGAGAGTGTTCACTTTTTATTATTTCACCGCCATTAGGGGAAATGTTTGGTGTTTGAATGGAAGCAAGGAATTATAGTTTGTACACCTGAACAACTGTGACGTGAAATATGAGATAATGAGATGAGAAATCGACTATAGATGGTCATACAGATAGCTCTTGCGACTCGAAACCAGTCGGCAACTAACAGCAAGCAGTGGTGGTAGTTGTTTAACGAAGTAAAGTATACTTGCATAGATCATGTCGGTACCATTTGCTCTCCTCTCAAACGTACAACCTTGTCTGCATCTCTAACGATAGATGCACTTCGAATGTGTGTGGTGCACGAGGAAATGATAAATATTGCTGTGTTTGCCCTCTCCAATATGTTGATGATTGCCTATCGAAGCTTTCCCAAACATTCGATGTAATGATGCCAGTTGCTCGTGCTGGTCGGGTGTAGCGGGAAGATATGATGAATAAATCTTTTTTGCTCACTGTTTCCATTTAATGTTGCCGCTTGCAAAATAATGATGGTGTAACGAGATAGAATGACATGAATACGAGCTGTTTTTTTTGTTGTTGTTTTAAGTTTTAATAAATATGTGTTTTACAGTGTTGTAAAAATAATACTTTGTGCTGAGCGGTGACAGAAAATTTAATTATTTTATTCCGAGAAGCGAAACCTATCACGTGTAATTCTTCGGCAGAATTATATGCACAGAGCAATCCCGGATGTAATTGAACCCTTTTCGAGGAACTGTGTTACAGGTTGTGTAATGAAAAAGCTGTTTTTTTTAATTCCGAGATAAGGCTGTGGGTTGCAAAAGAGGATTCCTGGAATAAATTCATTACCTTCTGCTATACTGACTGTTCTGTAGAATATCTAGATACACACATTATTCGAACTGCATCAAACAATAGTTAGACAATGTGCAATACATAATTAAACAATAAATACAGTGCGCTTTAATGTGCAAGTACGAATTTAATTTCAACCAATGCCTAAAACCAACGTCAGGAAAGAAGGTCAAAGTTTTCATCCTCACAATAGAGTACAGGAAATTGTTAGTTGACAAAAGAACTGCTGATCCATCAGGAGTATTACGGGTGGCTTCTTCACGAATGTTGTTGTCCCTCCTTCTCAACCGAGAGTTAGAATGGCCTCAGTTGCAATCGAGAAAAAGCAACCCTGAAAATGCCCGATTCTTATGTGCGAGAGATGGAAAGCTGACGTCCAAATTCTAGCCTTCTTTCCTTGGCCCCGTCTTCGATACGACTAAATTGTGGAGTATGTTACCGAATTCCTTCAACTTCATCTCTCTCGTCCCAGCTTCCAGGGTTTCGTTTCTGCACGAAAATTCTAACAATAAATGCTGCACACTGGGTGTGTTTATTGAGGCAGCAAATTTTACAGGAAAATAGTTTGCTTCCCCATCCAATTGTTATCGGCCCACTATTGAGCATGGGGGGCAAGGGATTGGGAAAAGTGAAGCTACAGTTTTTTTTATTGTTCGTTTGCTTCCTCTTCTTTTTTTCCACCCACCATGCCCTGTGTGGTTTTGTGATTTGTGAAGCTCCACAAAATCGGCTTTTCATTGGTGAGTAGTATTGGAACTACTTTTATGCTAGAATGCTTTCCCATTCTGGGCCATAATACGGTTTGTGTGGAACTGTAGCAACAATGCTGACTCGAGTTTGCTTGAATTGATCGGGCCTTTTGTTCTTGAATCATATCAATTGTAGAGAGTGTTTTATGTGAAGCTGACTTAAGTAAACAAATGTTGATTAAATGATGGAAAGCGTTTTTCTTTTTTTTATTTGTACACTTCATAAAAGAAGTATTTCATTGAACAAATAGGTCTTTTAGCCAACAAGGGAATGAAATCTAATTTCGCAAGCCACCGAAGCATAAATCAACATTCAGCCTATCACGTTTTGCTGACTCTTCTTACAATCCGTAGTGTTTCAAAGGTGCATTAAATTATCGCATGTTTCTCAATTAGGCAATTAAATGGCGTCGCTTCTTTAAGGAAAGATAACATAATTTACATAATTGTTCCCCGTGTGTACATCTGTGTACAACATTAGTAATATGTATTTACATAGAAACGAATGTTGAATACAAAAAACACTCAATATCTCGCATCAAAAGCCAAGAAAAGGGACAACCGTTTCCATGAGCACGTAAAACAGGGCTTAAAACTTCTATTGCATGCTGTTTCTATTTGCAAACAAGTCGTTACTCCGCATGTGTAGTATGCACATTGTTACTCAAATTCTGCCGATGACTATTTATGACACAAATGGTTACCAGAACGCGAAATTAGACGACAAACCCAAACCACACACCGGGTCGATGTTGTTGCACAGGGATAGCAAACACACATACAACAACAAAAAATAGAGAAACTCTGCGAAACAACCGCACGGGGGAAGAAAAAATGACAAAAACAGTGTGTGCGCATGTAAAGGACAGGCAGGCAACTCTGTTTTGTGGAAAATTAAAATGTGCACTGACATTAAAAATAATATTTCATAAACCCACCAACCAACGCAACACAACAGCGGCATGTCGGGTTGCTCGTTTTGCTTTATGTCCGCAAAACGTACCGGTACGACGGGAAATCGGTTCGGAGCGGTTGGTGCAGAGTTGGGATGGCGATGGTTATTGTATGGATTGCGAGGAAAGTAGGCAACGGAGGCAACCCCAACCCCAACCAATCCATGCAATCCGTGAAACAACCGACACAGAAGCCGGAAAACTTTAAGTACGACTACGTGATTTCTGCCGCCTTTTGTATATATATATATATATATGGAATATGTTTCGGTGGAGGAGGAGGGGGGGGAGGGGGTTGGGGGGAATGTGTACGCGCTTCGAACCACGCCACCGGAATGCATAAAGAATATTAATTCCATCCCGGGACATAGAATAATGCTCTGCCCGCCATTGCCATCGTCTTGGCCGTTGTCACCCAACGAGGGAGTTCCCAGCTCTGGACATCTTTAGTGCCGGGCTCTGGAGGTCGACACACACATACACACGAGCGCGTGCACTCGCCTACGAACAAGAGGCAACGGCAGTGCAATATGCTTCCGTTTCGTGGTGCATCCTTCACGGTGTGCAACCCGCGATCCTGCCTTTTCTCTTAGTACAATTATGATTTTACCCCTTTTGTGGTGGTGACGGTGGCCTCCACCTTAGCCACACTCGCCCAAGACTCTCACTCTCTCTCTCTCTTTCTCTCTTTCTGAGTGGAGAGTTGCGGTAATGAATGAATAAGTGTACGTGGTGGCAGTAGCAGTGGTGCTTATGCAAATCTATCCCCGGGTTGCCCAGTGCAAGGATAATGATAATGTAAAAACCCAGCTTAAATGGGGAGGGGTAAGGGGGTGGTGGAGGGGAAGACGAAGGGGAAGAGTGAAGAGGGAGAGGGAGAGAGAGAAGAGGAAGATAAAAAGTGCATCCCCGAGGAAGTTAAACGCGTGGAGGTTTCCGTTAAGCAGAAGGGTCAACCGAATGTGGTGATGAATTTTTTGTTTGTTCGTTTGTTATATTTATTTTTAATTACAAAAATGCCTCTCACATTATGTTTGTGCACAAACCGGTTGACATGTTGCCTATTTTGCTTCCGCCCGAAACGTTGTTAACTTTGAACCGAGCAAGCGGCAAATGTGTTTGAATGTGTTGTGATTGTTTTTAAAAATAAATTACTCAACCAACAAATATTGGAAATTATTAATTAAAAGTTTCAACCATTCGAAGCACGCCTGTTTCTTTATGTTTCTGTTGCAATAGCAATAATTGATGCAAAACATCGAAACCATTATATCCCAGCGCAATTACGCCTGGACCAGGTGGGCAAACCCCACCGGGGGTGGGTTTGGGCAGGAGAAATTTCACCACTTTTCCGTTAACGGATATTGAATTAATTCGGCATTCGGAACGACACATACGAATTGTTATGGAGCGCTTTGCAGGTTTAATGAGCGAACGCCGGTGAACGTTCTAAACCCGATGAACCAATTTGCTTTTGGCCACTAATCAGCAGCGCATGAATATGGGAGAAGAAAAAATATCCTTCGGTGTGTATGGTGCGTGTGTATGGTGTCCACAAACACAAATGTTCGATCAATCTGGCGTAATTCATACGCCGGGTAACCCTTTCGAAGGGCATCAAAATTTCATTAATTAAAAGCGCACCCACCCCGCGCGCGTTTGCTATAAAATTACGCAAAAATGTGTTTTCATTTGCGAACATTTGGAATATTCATGCTGACATAAGCCGCGCGCGCGTGTGTGTGTGTGCGAAAGGGATAAAGCCAACAAATGGCACTTAAATTGCTTGAATCTTTCACTCGTGTTGCAACCCTTTATTTCCCGTTCCTTCCCGATCATCAGCCCCCCCGCCCCCGGGGTGTGTCTCACCCATGACTGTGCGGTGCAGTCATGTACAGTCGACGAGTGCATTAGGAGGCACTCCGTAACGACGTTGACAAACGATTAGCCGCGGGAAGCAATGAGTGCAATTGTGCCATTTTGCAGTGCACCAGTGGAACCGATTCTCTGTTCTACCCCGGTTTGTTGCTGACCAACTGTTGTTGTATGCGACTGGCCCTTTGACTGGGCTGGGAATTGGAAGTAGAAGGAGTAAGAAGAGTCGTCACCGTTCGCCTTCTATGCTCACGCGACACATTGCGTCCGGACGTGGATGTGTTATGGTCGGTTAGTAGCTAGCAAGCGAATTTCGCGGATCGTGCGGTCGTGTCCCCCAGCTCAACTAGCTCGAGTCGTAAAATTTGATGACAATGATCAGCATTTACAACTGTCCCGCATATTTGCCTGCCCGGTTCTCCGTGCTCCGTGGTAGTACTGAACGAGCATATTTGGAGACGACAACGAACCAAAATTCACAGCAAAAAAAAAACGTGAAGGGAAAAATTAACAGTCAAGTCGCATATGGTTTTAATTACATTTTAACTGCTGCCACCATTAGGGAAAAGGAAAATCTTTCGCATCCGGTTTTCCTTTAGGGGATGGTAAGGCAGGAAAATATGAGCATTTTAAATGTTGCGGCTTAGTGTTCCAAACACTGCACAACTAGAATATTTTGTAAAATAAATAGGATTAAGGATGAAAAAACCATGTTATCCGACAAGCAGGCTAGCTTACTATAATATACTAAAAGTTTGCTATAAAAATAAAAGTGACAGTATATTTAAAACAAAATATTCTTTCTTCTTCGGTACTGTGCATTGTACGCTTAAAGTACAGCTTATCAAATCATTTCCGTATCGAAACATGAATCATAGTTACATAAAACAGTCAAAATCTGTAAACGACCAGATATTGGAATTTATGGCTAATTTATGCTATAACGTGAGTACGCTTCGTCAACGTACAATGCATACGATCATCATTTAGTTGCGTTAGACCGTCTGGTCTGGGTCCCTGGTGTGTGTGCGTGATTTTTTTGCGTCTTTGTTGAAAACTCTTCCTTTCGGTTTTTTGATACACAATTTGCATATATTTTTTCTGTCTGAGGTCCGTGGATCGTCATATAAATCTTACACCATCGTTTCACCATTTTGTTCCAGCAGTGTATGCAGCAAGAATGGATTAACTCGACCTTTCGCTTCCTCTCTTTCTCTCTCTCTCTCTCTCTCTCTCTCTCTCTCTCTCTCTCTCTCTCTCTGTCACTCTCTCTCTCGCTCAATTGAAGGGAAAGTCAAAGTACACAAAAACTACCGCCTCACAGCATCCTTGCCGTCGTTGTGACACCCTTTTTTTGTGGCAGAAAATGATCTGCCTTCAGCGCATTAAATGAAGCCCCGTTCAACCGACGTCAAGTTTTCCGGTGCAAAGAAAAGCGGAAAAACTGTCGATATGCAATCTTACCGTCCGTTTGTGTATGTGTAGTGCGTTACGGGATGGTTGAAGTACCAAGCAAAAAACACACACACGAAGGAGAAGGAGAAGAAACCTCTTCATAAGCGGAAACTCCGGCCAATCTTCTCGCTCAGTCAGCCAGCCTGTGTGTCATAGGTTGCGTAGATAGCTTCGAAACCAAGACGATGCCGTATGAATATAATTCACGCATTAGCTCATATTGCGCTGTTCCTTCGTCCCCAAAAAGGAAGTGTCGCTTTTGCGCGCTCATTGGTGATAGGGCCGGTGCCATAAAAATGGTATCCGAGAGCTAAGAAGGCAGAAAAAAATGCGAATAGTACACTTTTATTTCACTTTTTCCCACCCTCCCTTATTCATACGAAATAGAGAGGAAAAAGTGGGACCTGAGCGGTGTTTCAGCAAGTGAAAATGGCAGAATGTAGCGTACGTGGGACGGAAATGAACCCGGAGTTTAGTATTGCTTAACATTTTTTGGGGAAGGAATTTATTCGTGCAGAAGATTTCCATACTTTCCCAACACCATAAATTTCGTTCCCTTCGTTCCGACCGAACCGGAACTGTGGGGTTTTGTGGATAGAATTTGAAAGCAGTTCATCTAAAAGTTAGCTCGTTTCATTGAAGTTGAGCGAGTTTGAGATAAACTATTTCAGTCATTTTGTTGCCAGATAATAAAAAAAAAACGAAACTTCATTGGACAGTGGTTGGGTGTATATTCACACGAAATCAAGCACAATTTTAAACGTAAAATTGAACCACGAATTTTATGACCAGGAAGTAGAGAAGAAAATTAATCGCTAGAATCAGTTGCCGGGAATATGTAACACAAATCAATTCATGTTTCTGCCACTTGTCGCTGAAACAAACATCGCTAATTGAATTGTGTCGCTGCGAGGTAATACAAGCGAAATTCTTTGGAACAGTTTAGCTACCCTTCCGTAGCGAAGGTGGGCTGGCTAGTCGTGGAAGGTGGAAAAACTAGTTACTCTTAATTAGCACGTTTTCCACCCCGAAGCCAAAACGTCATGAATGACAATGCGCCATTCAGTGGCTGTGCCATTTCCAGGAAAAAATCATCTTCCCTATCATTACCTCACTGCTATCGGTGTAAGTGTGTGTGTCTGTCTGTGTGTGTGTATGTCGGATGGAGAACTTCACATCATTTTCACATCTCATTAGCGAGCCGTGTCGTCGCGTCATCGCACGAAAAGAGAATCAGAACCACAGCTTCTTCTGCCCAAAAGCACATTGCCTTCCGCTATCAAATTGATTGATAGTGCGGTATGTCCTCACCAGCACACACATGCACAAATATGTGCACATCTGTATAAATCTGTTTATAATGATAGGAAGGAGAGAGAGAGAGAGAGAGAGAAAGAGAGACAGTATGGTGGTGATGTACCAACATCCATCTTGTTGTTGCGGTGTCCAAAAAACAGGAAAGATGACACTGTTGCATGTTTTCCTGTCCTGCGTGTTAACCAGCCCAATCCCTTTCCCAGTGTGGTGAGCTGGCCACCAGCGGACGCAGAGAAGCCTAATTCGTGTAATTACAACCAATTCTGTTCGCCTCTCGCTCTAACAGGAATGTAAATATTGTCCCATTTTGTCGGCTTCGGGTGGTATCAACGATGTGATGATGATGATGATGTGTTCCATCTTCTACTGAGCTTCAACTGTCCCACAAAAAAAAAACCATTCCAGTTCCACAGGGAAGTAAAGGACACAATACAAGCACGCTCGTTTGCCGTGGCAAGTGGTAAGACCCTACGGATGGACCTACACCAAACGGGCGAGCCAGCCACGCCGCGCGATAAATGGCCACGTATCATTTCCGCGATTGTTTGTGTTTGTTCTCGTTATTGTTGATTTAAGAGTGGGAAAAATCAACTATCAAAACGGAACATCCCCACCCGTGTATGTGTGTGCGAATCGAGCATCAAACTGCTCGAAATTCGCGTCGAAAATAAGATAAAGCACTGGGAAAAGCGCATCTCATGTGCGCGCTTGGCAAACAACCACACGCTCTCATGCCTTTGTGTCGGGCGTTTTCCGACCGGTGCCGTGTTTGTTGGTTGGGGATGGTAGTGTCTGAATATTGCTGGTCGTGGCGGGTGTAGGGTTAGAGAAGGAAAAATATGTTTACTTCACTGATCATCCGAACTCATATCTGGTTCTGCGTGTAAGCGAGTGCTGGAGATGTGTGTGGGTGGCTCATGGTAGTGGTGGTGGTGGTGGTGTAGTGTTTGACAAGCCCCTCCATACCTCCCCCTCCCCCCTCTCTCTCCCAAACCCAGCCGACAATCGTTCGTAGTACGCTGGACGGGTAGTTGTTTGCACATTTATTATGCTATTGTTCTCTCGCGTTTGCTGAAACTCGATCGCTCTTCCCATCCTTTCAGTCGACGGACGCACGTGAAATTGGTTAACCCACTCCCCTTCCCTCGTTCCAATGGCTAGAATGCGCATAACCGAGCGGGTTTTTGCCCATAAGTGTGGCAGGCTTCTAAATAGGATAGCAAATAGTATGCCGCACACCGCGAAGATGGTATCGTGACGCGTCATCGTACCGATACCGATTCGCCAACGCGTGGAAAATGCAATATGAGGGGGGAGGGAGACGGATGCATGGCGGGAAATGCGCGTGATATGAGATTGCTGGATTTTGACAAATCACTATCGTTATAATTATGGATGAGCTTTATATTTGTGTGCCCGCCGCCACCATGGTAGCGCGAACTAAACAGCATCGCGGATTGCGACGATGACAAAGCGAAACTTTGAAGTGTACCAAGAAAAGGGGGGTTGGAAGAAGCCGAAAGGTGGTGGTGAGTGTGTTGTGTACCATGCTCTTGTTGCAGCGGTAGCCGTTGTACAATGTATGTACGGGGCTATTTTGCAATGCGCCAGTTAGTGGGGAAAATCGTATTTGATTTTCCCTGTCTCACGAAAGGCCAAGGGTAAAATTGGAAGGAGCGGCTAGAGGAAAGGCGTGTTGGTGTTGAGGTTTAGTTTAGGTGCAATATGTGTCCGCCTGTGTGTATGTGTGTGAAGCGGCTTTTAGGATGGAGATAACGTCGGAAGACATGCACACACACGGTGCACAGTTGGCATCAGCAGAACCGCGAACCAGCTGCTGCAACAGCAGCAGCATTTGCGTTGACGGGTGTATTTCGCAAACGTAATTGATACCGCCATACCGTTGAAGCGAGCGCTCCGTTGGGAAACTCTCTCTTTCTCTCTTTCCACGTACACAAGTGCACCCGTTGCTGGGTACATTTATTTGCGAATCATTATCGCATAAGCAATTTGACCAGGTCATGAATGGAATCGGTAGTGATAATTTTTTGACCCTTTTTCGCACACACACACACACACACACAAGCGACGCACATTTTCCAAAATGCATCGCCGCGAAACGGTGCAACGTGTCATATGCACGACCGAAGAGGACATCGATGATAACCAACCAATCAACCACGATGGGTGGAGATGTTGCTCATTTCGAACGATTGTTTGCTTGTGTTGTGTACGTACGTACGGTTGCAATTGGGCTAGGTAGCGCAAATAAAAAAGGTAAAAACAAAATTAACATGAGCAACCAGGCGCCTCCATCACAGTACAAATTCATCGGCGATCGTTAGCGACGGTTTGAGCGACGGCTCATAAAGCACATAAAGTTGATCTGTTCGAACACGCTGTACACTGTATGTGTGTTACGGTGTTACCAAATGCCTTTACCATGAAGATAAGTTAAAGAGCTATGGGAGGAAAAACGGTAAAGGACCGTATACCGTGCATCGTATCCCTCTGCAATCATAATTCTAATTGCTTGCTCCATTGAAGCGTTAGATGATAGGAGATTTCGAACAAAACAAAACAAAAACAAAAAAATTGCTCACAAAACGAGAGATAGGTTTGGTTGTTTCATTCGGTAACATTTTGTTGTACAACCCTTACGGCAAGAGGGTTTTATGCCATTATAGGGTTGAACCACAGGTGCGGAAATGGGCATCAATTCCCCCGGAACTGGTGTGTTGCCGGTGAGACCGTCGGAATAAAGTATCGGATAACAACATGGCGGTGGTTGCTGTTATCTGCGGATTATCAGCATGCAATTTCGCTCGTTTCGGTGTGGTGAAAAGCGTCTGTTTTTCTAAAACTTTTGCTACATTTTGTTTGCGGCATCTCCTCTCGTTCATGAGAAGAGGCATGTAGACACTAATAATTAGAACCTTTTTTTCTCCACTCGTTTCCCTTAGTTGTGTAACGATTTCAACATTATTTCGGTTTTGGTATTGTATTCCGATTTTACCATTCCCTCATATGGGTTTCGACGTAACATATGGTGCGAGAAAACAATCCTCATTCGTTTTTTTTTTGTTGGAGTCTTTAGAAAGGCCAGGTGTTTAAATATAATAAATGTAGTGCCCATGCGAATTGTTGAAACTTAATGGACAATACAAGAATTTTTCACATTTTTTTTCTTCCTGCTGTTCATATTGCTCACAAAATGGAGCCTTGTTTTGTCACAACATTTAAACGAAATGCGTACAGCATTATAAAATTGCCCACTGAAAGGCTTCTCCGCTCATCAATTTCTGTTAAGAGGATTTATAATTTCAATCAACACAAAAGGCCTCCTGCCATTCATTTATGGCAAGCAACAAAAATGTGTCTGTACAGTTGACAGTTACGCGAATGCATAATACCATCCCCAGGATGGTTTATTTATCGTGAATAGATAGCATTCGCATTCAGCCACCGGTTGTGACGACCCATTCGATAAGTTTGAATAGGTTTCCCTCATCCCAGCCATTTGGTTTAGTTGCCCTTCCCGGCATTCAGCGCTCAACATTTACGGCATGATTGTGCTGTGGATTTCACATACCAGAAACACAAAACGCAATCGCATTGTGCGTTTCTTCCGCCCAGCAGATGTTCGCAACTGTTTGCACCGTGATAAATCTTGGAGCTCGTGTTAAAGGCACTGATTGTGCCGCACTCTCATTGTTGTGACGTGAAAAGGATGGGTGAAAATGAATTTATACATAATTTTCTACATTCTGCGTCTCACAGAGGAAGTGATAAATGCTTCCTTGAAGCGACGAAACGGTAACTTTGCGAATTTTCCATCAAACTACACGAAGCTTCCTCCAATCGTGTTCGGCTACATCGGATTTTGTCTCGCTTCACACAACAAAGCGAACACACCGTTGATGATCGACTGCCGACATCCAGATACAGCACCACACTCGGTTTCGGAAATTCGAAACAAACACATGCCCCGCCCGCCTTCAGTATCGTGAATTTTGCAAACGCTTTTCTCGCTAATTGCCAATTAGTGGCGTATTAAGAGTTAACCGTACCAGTGGGAGGGGGTGGGGGTGCTTTTTACAGCTCCAAACTCAAAGCTTCCCGATTTGCGACGGGATGGGAAGGTTTCGAAGGAAATTATGATAGGTGTGGGACATGGACATGGGCATCGTTTTGCTTTCAATTTCCGGCACAAGCGAATGATGAGGGTGACTTTCGGGTGGCCCAGAAGGCGCAAAGCCGATTCACTGCAGCACACAGTATGGCAAACCCCCGGGTGCATGGTTTGTTAGGATCGGAGCACAATTTGCCATCATCTGCGTCGGATTTGCTCCTCCCGGCGTGGAAGAAACAATAAGCTCCTCACGACTGCATGGAAACGATAGTTTAGATGGGAAACCCCTTTACAATGCTGGCTGTTAGTCGAGATTTGCCGACAAAAACCTGCCCTGCTAAGTACACAAATTATCCGGATGTGTGAAGCTTGGCTTCCTCGTTCCATCAATACTTTGCGGCACTGATCTTGCACGTACCGCAATGAATTTTCTTCCGGAAACATCACCAACAACAAAAAAAAAGAAAACCACCTGGTTCGTTTGCCTCTGTACAGATTATCCTACTAATGTAATGGGTATTTTTCCATAGTATTTCCGTACCTAGAGCACAGCAAAACCCGCCAAAGCCATTTCGAAAAGACATACCCGTATTAGTTCACATCATTCATCCAAAAGGGCTTTACCGAAACCGGCTCGAGCCGATTTTGCGTTACCCGTAAGGACTCATTATCGTCGATGGAAGTCGGTGGAAAACACAACGGAACAGTACGAAGTTGCTAAAACTCTTCCCTTGAGGATGAAATGAATAGCAGGTAAAACTCTCCCAACGTCTGCATGCGAACGTCTCGGTTTATCGCACACTAATGGAACGACTTTCATTCCTAGAACAACTGATTGTGTTGTTTTTTTTTTCATGATCTCTCCTCAGTACCTGGTACCAGCTCTTAGGCTGCCGACCTCTAACGTGGTGAAGTTAAGCCTCATGAACCGCAAAATGGAAATCTAAGAGCACTTTTCGGTTCGGCAGGGAAAAAGTGTTTCTGCAACGGTTAGATATGGTAGCATTATTAGTGGAACTCGAAATACAGCCAGAAAGCGAAAAAAATAACGTGAATCTGTATCGCACTTCCGTAACGTTCGTTCGTTCGTTCTGGTCGTAAAATGTTTTGTCGGATTAATAACACTCCTATTTTCGACCGTTGCTCCTGCACGACCGTGCTATGCTGGTGTAAAGCTTTTCGATGCATTTTAATTTCTTTTCCCTCACGAAACATGCATTTATTGAGATGCGGTTTGGTTTTCGACTGGTGCAAAACAGCGTGTGGTGGTTTATCGACCCACACGGCAAAGTTGGCACATAAGCCACACGAACAACCACGGCTAACTTCGTTCGTCTAAGATTTGGTTTGCGAAAGGGTTCGTTGCCGCTCGATGAAATGCATCCGATGTGCATGCGAAGTTTTGTTCATCTAGCGCGAGTAAACTTCCACATCAAGTAAACTCCAAAAACTCCATCGCCCATGTACAGTATCGCTACCCATACGATGGTTTGTGGTAGCGATACATTGGAAAAATCAAGATTTAATCCGTTGCTTTTTCTGCGTACATAAAACACTATTAAGCTGGGTAGTCCGGTGTCATTTTAATTACATGTCCAAAACACCTTAACCTAACAAATATTGAAGAAATAAATATTTAAACTTTCTTCCAAAAAATCAGGAAGAGATAACATAAAAATATTCTTAAATCTCCTATCGATACCAGACATCCTTTTAGCTAATCTGTAGACAACGATACGTGATTGACTTTCAATTAACTCATTTTTCTTGGCCCTCTTCTCCGTAGCTGAAGGATTATCACCATAACCGGATTACCCGTTGTCACAATTGTTCGTTGGCTTTGTGTTCGCGGTAAAACCAAATAACGCTTAGAGTGCCAATAAAACCAGGAATTCGATTCCCTTTTTTTTGTCCTTCGTTTTTAAAAAGTCAGTACGCTTACAGCTCTAGCATGTCTGGCATACGATTAAGCTACTGGTTCGCCACATCAGCAAAGCGTATCATAATCGCATCCACTGTTCTACTGCAGAATAGACTCAAAATATGAGCACATTGTAACCGCTTTGCACTTCTTCTCTACAATCGAATCCGCTCGGTACGTGGAGATCCAATTGAAACGAGTACGCCTTTCGTTTCATGGTGACATAATCTTCCCAGCGAAAGGTGCTCGCTGCCAGCGACACCGTCGCATAGAAATTGGCCTCATATTTTCTGTCCATTATGCTAAGAGAGAATGCTTTTGCACCCTATTCTGTTACCGAGGTAGCAGTCCGGTATTAAAGCAGCGAGTAATCATCATGCCCAGTGATGGGCAACTTTCGGTCGGTTTCTTTTTTTTTTTTTGCTAACACAAGATCATAGGTATGTTGTAGTGGACCATTTGCATAACGGGCACATTTTTCTAGCCAATTTCTAGCTTAGGCGCCCTTTATTAGGTTTGAATAAAAGTTCCCAAGCACTTATTTTTGGTTGTTTCCTTCTGCCTTTTGGGAGAATTTAAAACGCTTAAACTAGCAATTTTAAAGTGCAATTTTATCTCTGTCTCATACCCTTCGGTAGTACGTGTTAGGTGTTCTAATGGAAAAACAATTCATCTCGGGGAAATACGATGCACATCGACGTGCGGTGGAAAGCGGTTTGTGGTTCACGCGGCACTTAAGACGGTGTCTGGACCACGCGCTGGCTGTGTGCTGTGAGGTGTACCCGAAGATTCTGCACTTTAAACAATCAACAGATTGTGCGGTATAATTTAGCCATTATGGAATTTTATATGAGAGAAAGGCTGAAGCAATGGAGGGGAAGTGTGGGGAGTATGACTGCGCAAGGGTACATGAAATGAACAACATTTTAAGGCAAGCACATTTTCATCGCGTAGTCTTAAAACATCTGTTGCTATGAAAGAAAATTCGTACTTGGAGGTTTGCATTATTTTTTAAACATTAAAGTACAAAAATATTTTTTCTGGAAGAATGGTTTCAGTTATTCTTGTGAATAATATAATATGTACTCAATTATTGCGTCAAACAATTGGCACAACGTTAAAATATTTCAAAAAATTTCACCAGATACCATGCGTCTCCATTCGATGTATTGAAACAAAAACTAATCTAAACAATTTTTTTCTCATTCTCTCTATCTCTCTCTCTCTCTTCCCTCACAGAACGCAAGCTGTTCGTTGGTATGCTTAGCAAAAAATATAACGAGAACGATGTTCGACAGCTGTTCTCGGGCCACGGCACCATCGAGGAGTGTACGGTACTGCGTGACCCGTCCGGGCAGAGTAAAGGCTGTGCTTTCGTAACATTCGCAACCAAACAGGCCGCGATCGGTGCAATTAAGGTGAGTGCTGATGCCCCAGAGCCCAGAGCGGTGACATCAAAAAAGCCCTAATATTAGCGAGTAGATTCGTGGACAAATGATTAATGAAGGTGTGAACAATTAAAAGCCAAAATGCTCTGGCACGAGTGTTACCGGTGAGAAAAGCGGACGGTCCACGCTTACTGTTACAAAAACCTTGAATTAATCCTTTTCTATTTCGAGTTCGATTTGTAAGCGAAAGTGGTCGGGGGCGGGTTACTTTGCGGTGCAACACGCAATAAGTAAAACCATAAGCTCTGCAGCAATTTGTGGTTGCAACTGGCAACGGCGTACGGTACCACCCGACGGCGCGGTGACCGTTCGATCGATGTATAAATCATTTTTGTATTTGCAACCATAAAACACTTCATACACTCGGAGATCGGTCGATTGGATCGCCTTTTTATCTGTGTGTGTGCGTGTGGTGTTGTATCGTAACACACAAAGCTAGAAGAACGCGAAAGGCAAGTGTGTGTGTGGTTAGTGTATATCTTCTAACGGCTGACACACAACTGTGCACGGTCGATGATGAGACCGACCCGAACAGGGCCGCATGGGGTAAACAATCCGGGTCAGAGAGGTCGGTTTGGAAAAAGGGGTTGGGATGGCAACACACTGAACCACAAAACCTCCGATTTGATTTATGACTCCGAAGAAAGGGTGATAAGCGAGCTGGAAGCGTTGGTGTTCGGTTGGCTAGTGCGGGTGTGAGATAAAAAATGGGTTATTTATTTATCGCTTTCAGCACCATTCACGATCGTACGGTATAGTGCGAATGTGTGTGTTTTGTGTTGT
The DNA here is from genome assembly GCA_018908115.1 of Anopheles rivulorum. Classification (NCBI taxonomy): domain Eukaryota; kingdom Metazoa; phylum Arthropoda; class Insecta; order Diptera; family Culicidae; genus Anopheles; species Anopheles rivulorum. Next base: position 24,287,324 of record STHB01000003.1, on the reverse strand, counting down.
GAAATCAAAAATGGCATATCTAGTAATGCCACCAGGTACAGCCAGAGGTTCACTCCAATATTCCATCGCAACCACCTCCATTAGGCGCTGGTAAATGTATCCTGCGCGATAGTACGCATCCTTCCATCCATTATTTATTTCTATATCAGCCTAATGAATGCTAACTGATGTGGTGTGGTACGAGCGATGTACACTGAACTGCATGTGTTTTTTTTCCCCCACATACGGTGCGATTGGGTTTTATCAACTCAGTTCGCCAGTTAATGCGCATGAGAGGAGTGAACGTGTTTGATTAAGAGAATGTCGTTATTAGAGTTTAATGCATACACACCTGATATTAAATTTACCGCCTACAGTTAAACGAGAGACGAAGAACAAAAAAATGGGACACCAAATTAACGACCACGGGTGTACGG
>STHB01000003.1:24212757-24286500 GCA_018908115.1 Anopheles rivulorum | reverse complement strand
CCGTGTGTGTTTCCTGCCCATTGAATCGATTGATTGAGATTTGGATTTGCGTACGTGCAACCATTGGTTGTCGGCAAAAGCCGAGCCGGACTACAAATAGTAGCCACCGGGCCACAAACGCCAATATATCGATTTCATTTCATTTCCCTTAATGGTAAATGGTGTGCCACGTGTCTCTGTGTACGTGTGGGTGTTTGTATTTTGTTTACCCTGTGGGATGCAAAAAAAAGGAAAAAAGCCAGGAGCGGACATTTGTCCAACTGAAAACAAAAGGGTGCATCTTTTTTGATGCCCCGTCATTTGGATGAGTGATGAAGGGACGATGGCGATGACGATCGGCGAGTGATTCGGTTGGCAGTGTGAAAGGATTGCTGGTTGGTTTTGTTAATGATTCGTTAGCCTTACCGTGCTCTGTCCGGTCAGCCGGAATCGGAATAGGGTTGGGCAATATGGCGGCCCGATGATCGCAAACGCAAACCGAACAAACGATTTTATGATTGATGATGTGGAATTAACGATTTTTATTATATTAATCCGTTAGTCAGCGGTTGAATGAGTTATTACAGAAGGATTTCAATTATTTTATCATGCATCGTTACGAGACACGAAGCTCGTTATGATGCACGGAAAAGGAAGGGGGGAAAAAAAGATTTCTATTTAATTTTAATGAGTGCTTACCGGCAGCTGTTGCTTCGCCTGCGAAGAATGGTACAATCGAATGGTGTTCGGCTGTACAGTTGATGGTTTTGTTTAAACTTGAAATAAAAGGTGAATATAACATTCATTTCCTAGTGAACTTACGGCCCAAGTAGTGTCTCATTAAATCTGCTGGTGGAAATCTACAAACATTCTCTCTTGGAAAATGGAAAATACTGCTTTTTGTGTAAAGAAACTACCTCAACTGTCAGTTAAACCCCCAGGACAAGAAGGATAATGATGGAATATTTAGATTTGTCTCCATTCACTTGACAAACTTCAAACAATTGTTTTACATTTTTCGGTGCTTCTTTACGAGCTTTTTATAAATTTCTGTTTAAAATAAATTGCTTTTCGGGGTACAATCGACCATTTTTTGTAGTTCATCTTTTATGCATGTGTTAATAATCACTTCGACTTTTGGTGATAATGATGCATATTTTAAATGTGATTATTCACGCGATCCTGATGCGAAAGCAATTGCATTCAATAGTGTTGCTTGTTGTTCTGTTCTTTTTTTTTGTTGGTCCCCAATTTTTGCAAGGAAAAAACTAAATGGAACAAAGCGGCGAGGATGTGAATAAGTGTTTTACATTTGGCCGTGAGCCGCCACATTGTCTGCGGACTGCGCATCATCCCGCGCCCTTGCCACAGTGCAGTAAAATTTAATGATGGTCAAACTGTCGATAGCGCTCCACCAGCAGCAGCAAAGTGTGTGTCCGACCGGCATCAGAACACTCTCAGGCAAGCTCGGAGGCGAAAAAGTTCGTCTTGATCCTGCCACTTGAAAATGTTGATCCCGTGTCGCGAGACGCCACACAAAACACCGAGCCAAAAACCATTTTTGTTGTTCTGTCCTGCCAAAGGAGAACGGTGATGGGGGCGGCCGGGGAGCTATGGTCCCCATTAGTGCAGCAACATTGGCACCGCAGCATAACGACATGCAAAACATCAATAACAATAATCATCGTTTATGTGATTGTGATGGTTGTGTTGTGTGGATGGGTGTACTTTTTTTTTTGTTGCTTCTATCATTTCCGTTTTTTTTATTCTGAACCCCACAACGTGTGGCACGCAAAAGCAGAAGAAGACAAATAAAGGGAACACAACCGCACCACCCCATTATCACCAATCCACCAACCAGCAAACCAACCACTGTACAAACAAACGCAACCAACAAACGAACGAACCAAAGAAAAAAAACATCTCGTCATCTTTTCACATTCGCCAAACTGTGCAGACGAGAGTGAAAGCGTCAAAAGAGCGTCCTTGTTCTGTATTTTTTTCTTTTTTTTTTTTGGGAGATGGAAAATCGTATTTCGCATGATAAAACTGAGTAGAGGTGGTCCCCTTTTTTGCAAATGCTGACGTCTGCTTCTTGTTTCCCGCTTGTAATAGTTTTCCTGTGTGGGCATAAAGAAGCGTCAACTTTCGCCTTTCGCTGAGCAAAAGCATCCATTTCCTTTATTCCATGTGTTGTTGTTGTTTGGTTGGTATTAAAGACATAAGAAAAAGGAAGCGATCGTTATGTATTTTTATGTCGTCGCACTGTGGTTTGTAGCGTCACAATAACCACGCGACACAAAATGAAGAAGAGCGATGTCGTGCGTTGGTATCGTTTGTGTTTGTGGCTGCGACTTGTAACGATTATTTCTTATAGCTTTCGAATTGACATCGGTACGGTGGTGGGTTTGGATTTGAATTCGTGGGGCGGATTCCTTACCGTTTGCTGCACCCTCCAATCATCCCTCCTTTTCCCCTGCCATTGCTGAAGTAAATGTAATTTTTATTTTTCATAAGCTTATAATTATGTGCACATAAATGGTTGCTTTCTCGTTTGTAACGATACGTACGTACTGTTACCGCGTCCCATTATTGGGGTGCCTTCGTCAATGGAGCGTCATTAGCACACAGGCAACAATGTATGCCGTCCCCGCGACACCACGGCAGGCAGGCAGGCAGGCGTGTATTTGAACCATTTTGCTCGTTTGCTACGGGGACACTTGTCAAGACGAGCTAATGAGCTCTTGTTTAGCAGACCCTTGTGGTGCTTTTATACGCGCCCGTTCAGCCTTGAGGATATTGGTGTAAAATTGGTGGTATCGGGAATCGCGTGTCAATGTACGTACACCGCGTAGCAGCAACCAGTAGCGAAGAGAGAAGAAAAAAAAAACATCCCTTCCAACCGACCTGACACACCACCGAAGACGACACACTTGGGATCATCCAACGCGAAACCCGGAACGAAACGTTCTATGTAAATTTTATGATTTTTAAGCACCATCACGGGGTACACGACGCTTAACATACACTTCTCCACGGGTGATCCGTGGCACCGGTACCGTTTCATTCGCTAACACAAAGAACCACGTGTTTTCTCACCTTTCCACGCCACTTGCTTTTAAAAGGAAAGCGTTATTATCCCGTGCTGCAAAAGAACACGAATGACACGGAGACGAACCTCCCAACTGCTGATGTTTACGGCGGACAGGGAAGGGAAAGCTATGCGGGCAAAGCGTTTGCCCAAATGTTGCACCTGGGATCGACTTACCGCACAACGTCGGAAGCGTGACACGGCCATTAAGTATAATTCGGCTAGAAATTAACACTCACATTTAACGGAACGACACTGCCAGAGAACGGCTGTTGTGTTCTGGTATCGTATTGACGTTGTTTTGGATGGTTTAAAGTTGACGATATGTCTCGAAACGTGTTGGTCCCATCTTATGGAGCGTGTTTCATACGACAAAAGGGGCTTTCGGGTGACAAAGAAATGATTGGATGCGATTGTTTAAATTGCTTAATTGTGTTACGTGTTTAAAATGCTTTCAAACCATGTTTTTTGCTGCACTTAACTACTGTTGGGCCGTATGTCTTTGCGGTATCTCATAGACACAAAGTTTAAACAATTCTGTATAAGCGCCATAAATATTGCGCCTTACAGGCATGCAATATACATTACACGTTGACATTGTAGGACTTATACCAAAAGATTAATTATAGCACAGGATGAATTTTATACCAAACAGTTCGTTTACTACTTAACCTCACTTATAGTTCAACCCCTCATTCAGTGTACCAATATCGTAAATTTATCATTCAATTCTAGCCACGTACCCTAAGCTTTCCAACATTCGATTCCTGTCTGACATTGCTTTTCGTACACATTCAACCTCTTTTCAACGCCGTTCTAATATATTTATCATGTCATTTTTTTTTTTTTGTTCTCCCACAGCATCTACATCAGAGCAAGACGATGGAAGGCTGCTCGGCACCGCTGGTGGTGAAGTTTGCCGACACGCAGAAGGAAAAGGATGCCAAACGGATGCAACAGATGCATACGAACCTGTGGAGTATGACCGGTATCAATCAGCCGATCACACAATCGGTAACGCCCCTGACCGCATCCGCCCATCCGAACCCACCCCAACAGCAGACACCGTTCCTGGCCGCCGATGCGATCTCCCCACCGCTTACGCTGCTACAGCAGCTGGCCGCCGTCGCGCAGCAGCAGCATCTTCTGCAAGGTACGGGCGTTGTTCGTGCTGAATACAAACTCCAAGTCACGCAGCGAGCGAACCGGTCGCTAGTGCAACAGTGCTGTGAGAGAACTAAAGGCAGAACTTATCGAAAGAAGAAGTCGGTCCCCAAAATTGAGCAAAAAGACGAACCGTTGGAAAACATTTAAATAATCAATCATGTTCCCATTCCCTTCACTCTCGGGGTAATGGAACAGAGGTGATAATGGTTTGAAAGTAACTTGAACGAACTCAACGTTTGTAATGCAGCGAAAGCGATTGCTCATAGCGGTTAATCAAACAAATCAGATTGCCTAATCGATTTAAGTCACCAAATCAAGCTGCCCTGCCTAATCGGGCGCGCACAGGATGCTCTGTTACATAATTACCTGTTTCTAAATTCCTTCCATTCGTGCGGTACCCAGTGCGGACACGAAATGTCCAAAATGAACGACCGACCACTTCGTGCACATGTCAAACGTCCGTTTTGGTGGCCGGTACGGTTTGCCCGTTCGCAAGGACGCTGATTTTCATGCCACGGGTTTTCGTTCATTATGGGGCAGATTTTATCGCTTTCCAACGTGAAAATCATCGGGCATGCCCGGTAAGCATGGAGTGCCATAACACGCACCTCCTCTACTGTACAATGTCGTCCAAAACTGTCCGGCCAGTCAGGCGACGATCTGTACCGAACCGTCGGCACCACGCGTTTGTGTGTGTTGTTCGGTGCCATAGTGTGCCCCGGTACACAATAACTTTTCTCACTTCTCAATCCTGCCCGGGTGAAGCGATAGTGTCGAAAAGGCGCAAAATGACGTCGATTCCCGTACCACCACATCCGGTGGCACGAGCAACGTTGAATGGGGAGAATGAGCTTACCCGGTACGTCACTCGCTGGTCACCTTCATTAAAACGTGGCAATTGCTGAAAGGATCACCGACACCGTCACCCTGTGCAGAGTAGCATCTGCACTGACGACCAACGGGACCCCTTAAAAAAAAAAATGGAGTCGTGGACAGCAAAAACCCGTTGGCACTAAATGGGAATTAGAAATGATTTAATATCCACGTGGTGTACAAACGCCTGCGAAGTTGTCGCAGTCGGCATAAGCTGACCCTTCAGTTGGAAGGCCACCCAGGCCACCCTCCACTCATGGTTAATGGTGTTCGGGGGGTGTTTTTCTTCTTTTTCTTCTTCTATTCATTCCAACTAAGAAGGAGCTCTTTTAAAAGGGAAAATCATGGCAAAACGGTGACCCACCACACTAAACCCTCCCTACGTTCGTTCGATGATAGGCTCTTTATAGTTTTGTTACGGCCACTTTTGCGGTTGCTGTTGCGTCGGCTCAAGAGCACTCGCGAGAGTGCGAGGGTGCATGTTGTTGGCATTGTTCAATGGATCATAAATAAACGAATTTAACGCACGTGTCACGCACCGGTAGAAGAGAAGGTGGCAAGCACCGGTCACTAGCCGGCTGACCCTCGTAGCTTTTTGTGGCTCTGGTAAAAATCCTTCCCGAGCTGACTTTCAAACCGCCAACAAGCTTGAAGCCGAACGATGGAAGACACTACGTACACTTGGTCGTCTTCTCCGTGCGTGCGGAAATTCTTACCGCAATGGTTTTAGTCACCAACGATTCGCTGTCGGACTTGCGTCACCAATCCGTGGTGGAGCTTTGCACCGTACTGGACTGAAGCAAAATCGGTTCCTGAGCACCGAAACGGCTCGTGACGAAGATGAATGGGTTTTTCGGGGGATTTAGCGAAACACACGTGTGTGTGTGTGTGTGCGAATGTGTGCTACTAGTGTTTTTGTGCGTGCCCGGCAAGGATTAGCTTTTGATACGGTATTTTCTCGTTCTTCTCATTCTCGGAATACGACCGACACCGCTGATGTGCCATCTCGACTGCGTGGATCTACACAACAGGACTTAGCGCCCAGACTGATACGACCTCCGCCGCCGCCTCAAGCCTTCTCGCACCCATCTCGTTGCAGAATCTGGTAACGCTAGCCGGTATAACGCAACCGTCGCTGCAAACTGCCGCCGCAGCAGCTGCACAGACACCGGCCACGGCCATCAGCAATGCAGCGACATCTTTGTGTAAGTATTCCCCGACGTTAATTCGTCAAGCGTTCCTTGACATTTCGTTTGCAGGAGTGTGGACATGTGAGGACTGCGTAATAGTTTAAAGCGTAGAAGAACATATTTCCTTAACAAGCAATGTATTTCAACGATAGTACGATTGAAACGTACCCTAATTGTTCTTTGATAAAGAATATTTTGCCCCACAATATTTCCCGAAATGCAAATACCAGAACTCTGTCAAGAACACACTTATCAGAGCACATCTGAGAGCAAATGGAAGCTGTTGAGTGTTTTCCTAAACTTCGCCAGCGTTTACGCCAACCAGGANTGTGAGGACTGCGTAATAGTTTAAAGCGTAGAAGAACATATTTCCTTAACAAGCAATGTATTTCAACGATAGTACGATTGAAACGTACCCTAATTGTTCTTTGATAAAGAATATTTTGCCCCACAATATTTCCCGAAATGCAAATACCAGAACTCTGTCAAGAACACACTTATCAGAGCACATCTGAGAGCAAATGGAAGCTGTTGAGTGTTTTCCTAAACTTCGCCAGCGTTTACGCCAACCAGGATTAAGCGTACGGTTATGGTGAAACTTCCCCACGAAGATCCCTAGTTGCAGACCCTCAAGTGTTTTCCACTTATAATGTGAAAAATGCAGCATTCCAGCGACGAATAATCCCTGTCCGGTATCATCCGGAAAAAAAAACCCGGCATGTACCATAATGTAAACTTTCCCTCAAGTGCACATCACTGTACTTTTGGCGAGGTTGGCCATTTGCCTGTTTCCACTTGTGCGTTACCTGTTTTCTAGCCACTCCATTCCGGTTCTCTTTTGCTGGCGTCTGAATTCTTCGCCCCAACTGCCACCGACTTCCGTGGATTACTCATTGAGCCCGCATAGTAACCTGCAGGGCCAGCAGGTTTCGTCCCTGGATATCGTCCCCGACGGAGAAAAAAGAAAAAAATACCGGCACGTAAAAAAGTAAAATTAATATCGAACGCCCGCAACGCACGAAACCGAACGCGGAACGGTCGAACGAAATCATAACAGCAACAACAATGTCCCATTAAAACAGTCGTAAAAGTTATAAAGATGAACGATTTTACTTTTATCTGTTTTATGGCTTCTTCACCTGTGCACCCATAGATTCTACGGGTGAGCATCGACACCGCCGTACTTGGGTTGGGTGTATCCCTCGGTTTTGTTGCTGTTGTGCTGTGCCCATGGAACGGCGCACCGGCGGCGTTGATATTGTGTAGCTTGTTGCTTGTTTGGCCGTAATGGAGGATAGCAATCATCCTTCCTTCCATAAAAGTGTGCTCCTTGTCGAGGCAATAAACGGTTTTATGATCACGCCGGAATGGATTCGCCAACTGTGTGTAGACCACCACCACGGCAACGGATGTGTCCGGCAATCTAGTGGGGAAGGTGGGTGGGGCACTAAGTGTGCTCTCCGCCCTTACCAAGAGAGGTAAAAATCGTCCCCTCCCCGCCATTAAGAGGGTGGGCAGTGTGCTTATATTAAATTAAATTAGTGTCGATTTCAAATTCCTGACGAACGATCGCGATATCGCGCAGCAAGGTGCTATGCGGTTTGCCACTCAGCAGAACAGTCGAGGGAAAATGATTTGCAGTGTTTTTTTTTGTTTGTAAAGAGGAAAATTTGCTTACGATTCTGCTCATACAGTGACACCGATTAGTTTAAGTATAGCTCGTAATCTGTGATTTCTCACCAAAACCATTCTCTTGTCTCTCTTTTCACCGACCCCGTTCAACAACAACACCGTCAACGTACCAAACGGCATCGGCACGTTTGCTAAAATTGGACATTTGAAATAATAAAAAAAAATCCAACCTCTGTTCACAACTCGATCGCTTATTTCGCACAACTCTTCTTTCGAAAAAAAAATCGGCTTTTCCCTCCTGTACCGTACTGCCAGCCGGTCTGTTAGGGAAAACAGCAACGTCAGGTGAGCCCCGTACAAGTCTTTCTCTTCTGTTAAACCGACCCCGTTAAATATCTCGTTTGTTTTGCGGAATGCTAGTTTCGTTTGGTTGGAATGAGGTGTTTGTGAGATTTACCCTATCGTTTTGCCCTGGTCGTTTTACTCACTCTTTTACATAGTTTTGCCTGCGTATTTTTGTACAACTATACTTCCAAAACATTGCTGTATGTAATTTGCTGACCTTTTGTGGTTTTGTGCTTTTTTTTGTTATCCAGTTCTAAAGAAACGACGTGTTAATAACCCATTACATAGATTATATCTTTTTATTTTATCTTTTTTGGTTTTGTGTTTGCGTTTGTGGTGTATTTATTGTATTCCCTCTTTTTTATTGTTAATGCATGTTGTTTTATTCTTTGATTTTAAGTTAATACATTGTTCATAACTTCTTGACAAATTCGTTTTAACTTCCCGCTACATGTGTTTTTTCGTTTGTTAGCTTTAGCTTTAAATACGTTTCATATATACAGAAGTACGTACAGTGTATGTAAAGCAACTAAAACCATTCCCGAAACATGGCCGTAAAGGTGTACAAATTTTATACGCGTAAATGTGATCAGCGGTCACAACCATTTCCATAGATAAAAAAAAAACACCATACCAGCCGCATCCAACGCAAAAGGACACATGTGTGAAAATTTAATTCGTACCCTGCCACGGAACCCTTTTAAAAAACGTTAAAAATTTAAAATGACGATAATTACCCACTTTGCTCACACCAGACTCCTTTCAATGTGGGAATGGAAAAATGGCACGTTACTAGCCACACAGGTTCAGTTCAAAGGGGGGTGGCGTTGATGGTGGTGGTCATCCGATGTGTGGACGGATGTAGACAACCCCGTGGTAGTTATAACTCGATATAAACCGAACGGTTCGCATCGTTCATTATCCTCTTTCCACGCTCGGCACAACATCATTGCAGAATCGAGTAATGTATCCGTCATAACTTTTGCTAAAACTAACCCTACCGGTACCATCCAGCGGAACGATTCCGATTGACGATGTACGCCATGCGTGGGAAGGACATTGCCGAGAGCTATCGTCCCTTTTTTTTCTATCGCGCTGTTCCCATCGCACGTGTTACGCAGCTTTGTCCGGTCGCCCGACTCGGTTCGTCCTTTATCAATACATGCCATGTCTGGTGGTGGCCGCGAACGATAGACCCGTACTTACTAAATGAGTGGAAAAACTCACATAAAATTCATAAAAATTTAATTAGACTACCTCACTCCCGCACAGACAGACTGCCAGACACAAAAACGACCGGTTGTCTGGAAGTAATAAGCACGGTCAGCACGGATAACCCTAGGTTGATTCGGAATGGCACTGTTATATTGAAAGGATCGTTATTCATAGCACAGCAAGTTCCTGCAACTCACAAGAGACTGTTCCCGATTTAATCTTTTGTGCTATCATTTTTGTATTTTAAGATTATTTTTTAAAATATTAATTATACAATACATAAAATAACTAAAGCAATTGTTTTATTATTATAGAATGAGTTCAAAAAACATTCTGCACGTTCTATACAATTTTGTCTTTTTTTCTGTTATTCTCCAAAATCTATTGATCATATAGTTGTGTTAAGAACTGTATCAGCAAACAAAAGCGAATTGCTCGTCATTGCTGGTACCGTTTTGCATTAAGTTCAAATTGTACTTAATTTACATAATTTCTACAAGATTTGCATGGCTTATTTCATTCTTCCTCTTGCTTGAGAGATTGCTCTCGGTTCAAGTTGACTTTTGTATAAACTTGTAAATTATTCTTTAATTTAGTGTTTTATATATCGTACTTTAATCGATTCACCAACGTTTCGTTGTAGTTTTGCAACTTCAACATAAAACTGTTCAACATATTCTTACTCATATAGTGTACTGGTTTTTGGTTCGGCTTTGGCTTGTACGCAAACAAGAAATATTCAACACATTTACTACTTTTAACTCATGCTGCGCTGCATCTCGCCGGATAATGAGCTTTCGTTTACTAATAGAAATTGCGTTCCATTTCGTTTTGTTTCTTTACTCTTGCATTTTTGGCGTACCTCCTTTCACTCCCGCTGCAACAGGGACTACCGGAGCCGATACAGCCACCAGCCTGACTTACGCCGCCTTACCGCAGTATGGCGCAGCAGCAGCCACTGCAGCATTCACCCCGACGCCTTTAGCCACGCCGACGCTAACGCAAGCGGTGGCTGCCGCCGCAGGAAAGCAGATTGAAGGTATGTACTCGCTTGCTTGCGCGCTCTATCCTTAACACTGCTTCTCTCCTAACCTAGAAGGGCTGTTGAGACTGTCCCCGCACAAACGTTCTGTTTAGCTTTGGTGCTTTGGTACCGGTTTTATAGTAGCTGCCGGTGCTTACGGTTGCATTTTGTTGGGATATTTTCAGCTTAAAGTTTCTTTTCCCCCAACTCCCGTTTGGAGATCGCGCGAAATACTTACGAATTCGTTTGGAAAACTTATTAATTCGTTGTGCATTCTCGTTCCCCACATAGGACCGGAAGGTTGCAATCTGTTCATCTACCACCTGCCGCAGGAATTCACCGACTCCGATCTGGCCTCAACGTTCTTGCCGTTCGGGAGCGTCGTATCGGCGAAGGTATTCATCGACAAGCAGACGAACCTGTCGAAGTGCTTCGGTTTCGTATCGTTTGACAACGTGTCCTCGGCCCAGGCAGCCATTCAGGCGATGCACGGATTCCAGATCGGCACCAAGCGGCTGAAGGTACAGCTCAAACGCTCGAAGGATGCCTCGAAACCGTACTAGGATTTGGGGCAGCTGGCGACGACAGTGAACGCGCAGTTGCTCAAGTACTGTGCCGCTGCCGTCGCCACCGCTACCGCCACCATCATCGCAAGCGCAACAATCAACCGCGGGACCATCAATACGTCCAGCGGCATCATCAAGCACACCAGCAACAGCAGTAGCAGTAGCTTTGCCACCGCCAACAACCTCAAATTTACCACCAGCACCACCACCAACCGGGATCATACGTCGGGTGTCACAAGTAAGTCGTGAAAGATGTGCTAAAGAGGGCGAGAGCACCGTGACGGCCCAGGCGGTCGACTACACACAACAAACTCGAATGTAGACACGCTGTGATCGCCAGTTTGTTACTGCAACAAATCCGATCGGATCGGACGAACGATTCGATGCTGCTTCGTTGCAGCAACACCACAGTGATGATCATCCTACGAACAGACGCCACTATTGTGCCCTATAGCATACAACCAACTGGACGCAGAATCGTTAAGTTCTACTACTGTAAGAGGAATGTATCGTATTAGTTTCGGTTATTTGTTTGATGTTGCGAAATTATGTCGGTCCATCGGATGACAAGATAAGATTGCGGATGTTCTAAATGTCCGAGCGATAGGGTTGTGTTAGTTTTTGATGTTCGCACTGCACGCAGTGGTATGCTAGAAGAGGGAACTTGCTTAGCTTAGGTACTGAGCCTTACGCTAAAGAAACGGACTAAAGTAATTGCGAGCTTGCGATTTTGTCGGGCGGTTAAGGGAGGTTTTGAACTGATTTTCATGTCATACGGCCTTTTTTTTTCTCTACGTTTCTTTCTATTCGCGTTACATTACTCATTACTCACTGTTATATTTTATATCTTCACTTGTTTTGATTTGCGTTTTTTCTTATTATTGCTTTTTTTTATTAATATTACTAATTTGAACTTGATTACCCATCGAGATCGATGTTTTGTCGCCGATAGAACTGTTTTGATTGGTGTTGATGATAGTATGAGTATCGTATTTTTTAAAATTGTTTTGTTACCATTAATGGTCCATTTCATTAACCGATTTAAATTCATTGTCTTTATGGTGTATAAAGTCTGTTGCAGTCGAATCGTAATGCCGCAGGTAACACGAACGCTACCGTTCTTGCAAGTTTTAAGCTTTTTTTTTGTCATTTGGAACAATGCTTCCAATACATTCGTTTGGCAGACATTAAGAACGGCAGCAGGAAAAAGAACTCTTTTTTACGTGTTTATTTGTTTCTTGTTACACCAAATCCCTTTTTTGTGTGAAACCCCTTTTTTTGTAAAAAACTGCATGTGAATACACTTGATGAATGTGTGTGTGTGTGTGTAGCATATACATGATAAAGAAGCATGTTGTATCAGTTAAGAAGTGGGTTTTGGTGTTTAATTTTTTTTTGTCAACAAATATTTGTTGCTCTGTTTTACTTATTTAAATACACGTTTCTTTATTTTCATGTTACTGGACACTGTTAAAAACTGATTGCGCAGTTGCATCAATACTTTAATGACTGTCGACAATCGCCTTCGTGCAAGGTGATAACAGCACTTTATACACCAAACACTGCTACATTTCAGTCATTAACATTTGATTTTTGGTAGTAAATTGATTTTACTTGTTACATTTACAAAACAATTTGTTTCCTTGTTGAAAAGCGATCTTATAACATCGATAAAATTGCTATGATGTGTTTTTTTTTCTCTCCCCTGTAGTTTGTTGTGGGAGTTTTCTTTTGCATTAGCTATCGATCTTTTTATCTTTCTCCCTTTTAACTTTACATTATGTTATACGATTAATGTGTTACTATCATATCTTTCTTTTTTTCCCACAATACGCGCACTTGAAGAGTGAAAAATAGTTCAAAACTTACGCAGGTTAGGATGTCGTAAAACGCCGCCTCCCTTGTAATGTAGTCACCGGAAACGAACTTAAACCAGAAGCTAGTAGATGTTTTTGTGCACCTTTCGTGGAGTTTATCCTTCTGTATCGGTGTGTTTCCTATTGTCAACCGACCGTCGGTCGGTTTGGTAGTGAACTAGGTGTGAGGATTATTTGTACGATTTGTCGCCCATACGTGGGGGACTATTCTGTTCACCGATAGCTGTGTTGATGTATCGAAGAAACAGCGTTTGTTCAATGTGTTTCCGTACTTACCGTTGTCGTATGTATGCACGTGAGGAAAGTGATTTTTGATTTGTGTGTATGAGCGTAAACCCACTGTACCGAGACGAGACGAACAGCTGTAACCGAACCGAAGGTGCCAGCCCTGCCATGTGCAGGAGCGGTACACGTTTATTATGTGGAACAATCAATATTTCTCTAGGAAGGACACTGAACGAAGCGAAAGCAGTTTAATGTAGATGGAAGGGAAAACAGGCACTCCGATATGTTGTGTTGCGTATATTACATGTATAACTATTTATGTACAATCGAATTAAATGTCATTTCTTCATCATGCAGCTCGTTTCGTTACAGTTACCCTCCCTAAACATTGGCAAAACTGTTTTGTCCACCGGTGCACAAAACCTTTATTGATTTCGTACTACTCCAACAGTTTGCAACATATTGTAATGCGAACGTTCGCTGCAAACAAGCCTGAATTGCTGCCGATGTTTGCAGAAACTACCATCCTCCACACACACATACACACNGGCACTCCGATATGTTGTGTTGCGTATATTACATGTATAACTATTTATGTACAATCGAATTAAATGTCATTTCTTCATCATGCAGCTCGTTTCGTTACAGTTACCCTCCCTAAACATTGGCAAAACTGTTTTGTCCACCGGTGCACAAAACCTTTATTGATTTCGTACTACTCCAACAGTTTGCAACATATTGTAATGCGAACGTTCGCTGCAAACAAGCCTGAATTGCTGCCGATGTTTGCAGAAACCACCATCCTCCACACACATACACACGTTGCACGCGCCGTTGAATATGCTTGATAATTATTATAATTTCAAATTACAGGCGTAATTAGATAAATTGATAGAGGCTCGCGTACCGGGTTGGTAATGCCGGAAAGAAGAGATGCCGTGTGGGTACCGATAACCACAAATGACATCCCGACCGTTGACCACTTCGACTGCCACATTCAGTATAATCAGCTGCATTCGGTTCTAGCTCATATTTCAAAACCCGTTGACCACCGTTGGGCCACCAAATCCTAGCGGTTAGAAGGTGGGGATAGTGAAATGTTACCGCCCCACTATCCAAATGCACGCGTGTGTAGTGATGAATTTGTATGGCCTCTCGCGGTAGTTTATGGCGCACGTCATCCGATCTCTGATCTCTGCACGTTGCCAAAGGATATTCATATTCATCCACCGAAACCAATACGGTGCGGTGGGTAGAAAGGTGTTTGCGAGGAAGAGACACGCAAAACCCGGAACAAAATATACCACGAGAAATTCTCACTGTAATTAGTTGGCTGTTAGCTAGGGACAGCCAGGGACAGACAGGACGAAGAAGGCGCATACATTCATACGCACGCAGCCGGTCGGTATCAATTTTCATTAACGCGGAATTAGCGCAATATGAGTAATGGAACAACCCGCCGGTGTGGTTTTGTTTGTTGAAGCTGTGTTTTGTGTGTTTTGTATGCGTCAATGCGTGTTTGGTGCGCGGTCTGCATACGATTCACGGCGTCACAAGGAAACCATCACCATTGGACATTAGTCGTCCTGGAAGTGTATGGATCTTCGAAGACGCAGTTCCAGACAAGGAAGAATGTGATGCTCATGTAAACAATAGCTCATCAAGCGTAGAAAATTGAGGTCAAATAAGGCCAACAAAGACGAACCTACTACAATGGTGTGTGTGTGTAAGGTTACAGTGTGCGGGAGCAGTGGAACCACCTAATTTGTACAGCTCCAACCCAATATTGTCACCTGCAACGTCAATGGCAGTAATAATTCGTACGAGGTGTGAATGTGAGCGATAGGGCAGTGATAGTTACGTCTAATTTAAACCCATTGATTATGATTAATTATTTAATTATGTAAATCCGACAAGCCAGGCGCGCGCCCGTGCAATGTGTGTGTGTATGGATGTGTCCTTCTGCGCAGCATGATAAGGAGATGCGAATGGGCGAATGTTTGGCTGTATGCCACACATACTATGCCCCACTGAAATGCTGCCGCTGGTGCGAACCTTCGACAGTTGATTAGGTGTTAAGTTTTGGGCATCACATTCAATTAGCGACCGTCGGTAAAGGGACTGGAATGTTTGCGATGGAAATAGGATCCCTTTATGAATGGTGTTGTCAACCATTCGGTGGAGTAGATTGTAGCGAACCGTACATATTAGAGCATGGGAAAGCGGACAAATTAGTAGCCAGCCAGTCGAAGCTCTAGTGGGCAAATCGATATGCACGAACCCAATCATTTCGCATATGCTGTGTCGGTTAAGGTAAATTGTAGTTTCAACACGCACTATTGTACAACGGATCAGCTCGGTAATGCCTTGTGAGGGTTAGAAGCAGCTCAATACCGTCCGTCTGGGATAAGAGAGAGCATTGCGCGATAGCTTTCCTTGTGCAGGAGTCTTCTAAAGCTGCGCAAAAGATCACCAACATTAATTTCGTTCTAATTAATTCAGTTAACAAGTGAGCAACAAAAAGAGTTTCTTTATCACAACTACAACAAAACAAAAGCGAACAAATCAATCCACACTAATGACTGAATAATATTAAAGTGGTTGATGAGAGCAAGGAAGGCGACGTGGTAATAGAATGGCAACACCCCCATAACCCCAAACGTTTTGACAAACAGTTGATACAAGGGCACAGTGTTGGATGTGATGGCGTTGGTGGCGAATACAAACCTGTGTGTAAATGTTAATTGTAGGATAAACCAATTTTGGCACACCGAAAGCTTCTGTGCGTCAGCGAAATAGGCCAGTACACCGACACCGACGACCGACCGGGTGCTTGTGTTTTCCCTTCCCCTGTGGGTGTGTTGTAGAGAGTGTTAAATAATTTCATCATCGATCACCCATTGCCATCTAAAAAACAAAACAAAACAAAAAAAACCGTCATTTGTAATGTACAGTGTAAATTTGCAAGTCCCGGTGCAGCAACATATAAGTGTTGCCGCGTATGCTCCCGTGAAGCATAAGGTCAGCACCCGGAGGGAATACAAAGAAAACGGCAGAAACCAAAACTTTTTGTATAATTATTAAACTTGTGGGTAAGGTTTGTTTTTTGTTTTATTCATTTCTCGTCAACACCGTGTGTGTGTGTGTGTATGTGTGTGTGTGTGCTGTGGCAGCAATGTGGGAATGGCTGTCACGAAAGCACTTATTTAATAGCCAAAACAATAATTAATTAGTAATAATTTACACTCCCGTCTCGTTTCTTTGACACTTTTCCTTCATCTTTATCGGCAAAGTTTTTCACTGGCGTCAGCTTCATTTTCATATTATTCTCGTTCACCTATTGTGTATCAGCCTGTGTAATAGCGTTAGATAGGTAGTTAGTAGTGCTCAGGCAAAACCGAAAAGTCCACACACGTGTCGTTGTGCACCGGTATTTGGTGCTTTGTAATGTATGTACGGACTTGTATTGTGTAGTGTGGTGTATCGACGGGAATTTAACGGATAGCAAAATGTAATACAAAACCTATAGTGAACGAGAGTGCAACACCTTTGCAATCCGGGAGTGGGAAATATAAATTGTAAAGCTGTGGCAGCTAAACATGCCTCGAGGCGGAGAGAAAAACAGGCACACAAAGTGAACGTTAAACAAAAAAACAAAACAAAACAAAAAACTTTATGTAAAAAGATTTAAAAATGTGTTAGTGCGTTTGGAGTTTTGGGGCAAACATGGAACAACACATTCGTTCGTTTCTCCGTGTGATCAGCAATGCAGAGAAGTAGTGTAGCGAACTATCCTACCCAAACCTTCGGGTGTTTGGCCGTGATTGAATAATGATGGTGTATAGAAATGTGTGAAACAAATTCTAACGCGTCCTGCGGTAAAATTCATAAATGAACAACCAAAGTGTTCGTTCTGCGGAGTGAAGAATAAAAAAAACACACACAAACACGCATCAACAAAAAAAAACCATAAACAAAAGAAGATGGGATAAGAGAAATATTAAATGTGCCAGTTTATAGAAAAATGTAAAACGAAAAAAGGGAAAAGAAAAAAATAACACACACACACATACACAAACGAAAAAGTAGCAACACTCGAAACAAAGCGCAAACGCATTGAAAAAAAACTGCAACTGTTAACGAAACGTGCGATTTGTGGAAAGATGTGCAAAAGAAGAGTGTAAATCATTGCGCACCAGGTGTAAAGGATGAGTGGAAGAAGAAAAAACAAGAGATGTGCAAAAGTCTATTAGCAAAACAAAAAAGAAATGATGCGAAATTTGGTTTAACTAAAAAAAAACACGAGAGATAAAAGAAAGAGAGAAAAGAGGAAAAACTTAACTATATATTATATACACTAGGTACTTATATATGAATATATATTATATACAACAGAAGAAGATAATGAAAAGAGGAAAATGTACACGAGAAGAAAGAGGAGTAAAGTATCCCTGTTCGGTTATGTTTTGCGCAATCGGCATCCAATGTTGTTTCCTTCCCCGTCCAAACAATCCATTCCTTCCGCTGGTTGTTTCGTTTTTCTTTCCCGCTGCGAAATAAGTTTCTATTCTTCAAAAGTTGTGTTCTTGTCTTTTTGTTTGTTTTTATTTCTGTTATCACAAATCATTTGACGCGATTTGGTTTTATAAAATGCATTCTCGCATAAGAACACTTTTTGTTGTCTTTTTTGTTGTCCTTTTTTTTGCTAGAAATAACGTCTTTCATCTTTATTACTGCTTTTGTTGGAGTTGTGTGGTTTATAGGAACGGGAGCGTTCAATAGTCCTGTAAACTTTTCTACCCACAAAACAACAAATCCAAAAAAAAGCCCTTAACCCGGCAACATAAAAGAATAGACCGTTTAGTTAATGCCTTTTCTTCGGGGTTCTTTTCCCTAATGCGCCGTCCGGTTCCGGTGTTCATTTTCGGTACACTTTCAAAACTGATCCTTCCTCTGTCCTATCTTCCAGACCATTCCCGTACCGTACTAGCCCCATTCAGTTGCCTATCGGCCAGCGGGAAAGCAGAGAAAATCAAGTCCACATCTAATTTCTTATCCGATGATTCTTTGCTCCTTCTTCTTCGACTACTTCTGTATGGTTCTATTATTTGTTTACTTTGAAATTTGATAAGAATAAACTTTTTCTTCGGCAGAAACTCGTGAAATCACAAACTGAAAACAAGAAGAACGGAACTGTGTTTGGTTGTGTGTGTGTTTTTTCCCCGTAAGGAGAATGAAGCATTCGAAAGTAGTTACAGTTGGGGCATCGGGAAGGAAAAAGGGTCCGCATTTCGTATTCGTAACGAACCCTCAGCGTGCCAAACGTTCAATTGGAATCGGCATCGACGGTGAGCGGTTTGGTGCTTTGTTTGAGAATCAGAAGATGGCGTGGCGTGCTCATCATGCTTGTCTAAAATTTCTTCATTGCCACCGGAAACCCGTGTCGTGTCTGGGTCTACCGACCACATCTTCGTCTGACCGGATGCCGAGTGCCGCTGGTGATAAATGATGCCGCAGAGTTTGCTCTGGCGCGTGCTGTCCCGGATCGGATATTGAAACTATCTATTATTCTTCAATTAGCCCTGACACTAGCGTTGGCCCGAACTGTCACTAGCCGCCTCGAAGACATTGGGTGCCGCTAAAGGTATGGAAGCCGGTCCGACGGTCATCATCCTGCCGAGGAAGCACCGACCGGCAGAGAAAGAGCGACAGAAAGAGAGAAAGAGAGAAGTATTCATTTGCATAATCACTAAATTAGTTCACCAATGGACTGTTATTGCTTCTTCGCATTTTCTGCAGGATGCTTTCGGCTGCTGCTTGAGAAGCTGGCCGGCCCCGATGTCTTTTGGCCCGATAGTGATGACGACGATGATGATGACGACGACGACGACTACGACGATGGCGAACCTTCCATTCGCTGGCCGACTAGAAATACACCGAGTTGATAGCTTCCTTGACGCGTGGAAGCTTCGGGACAGTACCGCTTTCGCACCAGTAATTGCTCTCTGGCCACGCCATTATTATGAGTGCTTTATAGGATCTAACGTTGACATGGTCCTTCGAGCAGCCTTTCCCGAAGGTGGTGAACTTTTAATTACTCTCGTGTCCCGTTCGCTTCCCTCGTGCCACGTACCTTGCTGGCTAGGGCGGCTTCCCTTTGGCGTGAACATTAAAACAAAAAGGGAACATCCGAAGAAGGAGCAAGAAAGCTCAGCAAAATGGTACAAAACTCGGTGTGGCGTGCTATGGCGTTCTGCGGAATTTGTTTACAAGCACCGACGAATGCCTAATTGCTTTGTCTTCCATAGTTTGCATAAGAATACGGGAAATGGAGCAATTCGCTGCTCGTTGCTTCGCCACCCGGTACGATTGAAGGTTGGTAATGTTTATTTTGATTGGATTAAAACCAAATCGAAAAAGCGACAGAGCGTAGCCTACCAAACTGGCCGAAATGATGGCAATGAAGTGAACCGGTTCGGGAGAAATTAGTTTGTCTGCCGTTTGTCGTTTTCCGCTGTTTAATCATTCATGGGTTTTCGGGTGTTTTTCTTTGAGTAGTTGAAAGAGAACAAAAGACATTTAATGAATATTGTCAGCGTGTGCAGCAAAAACAGCTTGTAGCGATATTTAAAACACTTCCTACCGTTTAATTCTATGGGAATTTTCCCACAAAGAAAGAAGCAACATTTCTTCGAAAAACGTCCGAAAGATCACAACTAGTGTACGGCTCTCCTGGAGGCAAGCAATATGCTGTCCATCTTCCCGCACTAAACGTCGACAGCTCCTGTTTCGAATCGCTTACCGCCAAACATCGCCGGCAAGCAAATAGCCGTGGCCACTTGATGCTTTGTTTTATCGCCTGTCATGTGAGATAATTTCAGCCATTTTGAGACATTTTAATGATCTTTTTATGCTGCAGATGCTTCCCCATTTTCTGGCACTTCCGTTCGGTGGGAAAATGGCGTGCCACTGTCGTGGTGCGATGGCGAGTGCCCGATTAGGGACACTGTTCTTCTTCTGATGGTGCAGTTCCATCACCGCCACATTGGGTGGACCACGATTAATGACATCGAGGTGCGGCACTGCAGGACACACTTCAGCCACAGTCGGTAAAAACGGTACAAGCGTATCGTTCAAGAGTAATTGCTTCCTCCTCGGGGAACTTTAAAGCTTGTGCCGAAAAGTGGACGATTTTAAAGTGGCATGGTATGGTTGCCGCATCCTTACGTAACTATTGTGGATCGCTTCTGCTGTCCCGTAAAGTTGGTCCCGATTGCAATGGCATTAAAAAGAGATGCATCCAAGAATGGCTGCGGCTGATGAATTATTGAACCACATAATCAGCCTTTTCCATCAAACACTGATGGCCAACTATTTCGGCCCATTGTTTCAGTTCGGTACTTACGGCCACCAAACTCACGACGATGGCGTTCAACTATGGCCGCGAACTTCCCATTTTCTGGTTGATGAATATTTCATGCTTAAGCTACGTAACGTACAGATTCTGGCGCAGAAAGTGGTTCCAAACCTGCTCCCCCATTGCGCTACGACGATTGGCTCGGAAGGGGGCTGGAATTAAAACCAAAAAAAAATAGTGCACCGTGGCCACGGAGCTTGCCGAGCAATAACTTGTTGTGGCCGTTTTGCTGTACCGCTACGATACACATCGGACGGGAACGCAGGACTGATGATCGAATGTCGTGACGGAACGTCATTAGGGTTCCGATGGACACACGAAGCGCAAAGATGCAACCGAACGCAATTAATGTTACCTCCTGCCAGTATTTTGCCATCCATGGATGGCCAACGACTATTAGCGAGGACATTCATCGTCGTCCTCCCTACACGATGGAGTCGCACAAGGAAAGCCGTCGATACTTTTAGCTGGACGTCAGGCCAGTAGCAGTGCGTCGCTCGAATGCTGGCCTGATGACCGACCCGTGCATCGGTACCGGAATTGGGCTGCATCGATTTATCAACTGCGGTACTTCCGAGATGGGTAAGTCCGTTGTGCAGCTAAATGGGCTCACGTTAAATAAAGTGAGTAATCAATAAATGTTTCATTACAAGACCCATTTGCCGCTTCGGGGGGAGAAAGGACAAGCGTAATTGGTCCAGCAGTAGGGAAATCGACCATAAAGAAGGCTTCGTTTGCCGCTAGTTTTATTTGTTCTGTTTTGTTCTTTTTTGTTCTATTCAAACATTACTTAATGGGTGTTTGTCCATTGGGTGAAATGTGTTTGTCCAATCGTCTGTAACATCAATGGAGGCATTTGATGAAACACATTTTAAAACTTTTTAAATTCATTTCAGCAGAGTCAATGTAAGGCTACCGCTTTTGAGTTTGAGGGAACTGTTTGTTTAAAGTAATAAAGTCTATAGATTATTGATCCGAATGAGGAACGATATTAATTTTCCAACTAATGTTTATTTTGCCATTTCTGCAGCATTTCTATGTTTCTTCGCATATCGCATATCGTTCTAGACTTAAACATAAAGCGTTTGAATTCGAAACAATCATTTGTTGTTGCATATTCCTGCTGCAAATTGTTGTAATTTTATTTCCAATATTTTACAACAGCTGATCATCGTTGGATGACAAAGAATTCAGCGCGACGCTTTGAGTGATCGTTTCAACGCACGCCGATTAACAATACTGGTAGCGTCATCTAGCGGCAAGTCACATGAAGTAATGTGACATTCGCGATAAAACGGTTTGCATTTTCAAACCATTGTTTACCATTCTTCGAAAGCAGCGTATGTTTCTGTGCAAGCGTATTTTTTTTAAAGTGAAGACCCAGTTTTTCAATCAAAAATGAATCGTGCGAAAGCGAAAGCGACGCTTAACGACGAGCCGAAATGTTCAAAGTAAGTAAATGAAGGAAGGTTTGTTGTGAAACGGTCTTGAACGATACTTTTTTCTCTCAGAAGCGGTAGCATTTTACCCGAAGATAAGGAAATCGCCAATCGCTATATACAATGGAAAAACTTGGTGGATGTACGTATACGTTGCAGCTAGGTCGAAAGATCCGCCAACAGGGAGTGTAATTCGGTTTTTTTTGTATCTTCATTCATAGAAATTCAACAACATAGATGAGGACGATGATGGTATGTCAATCGAAGATGCGCTTGAGTGGTATGAACAGGCGGAAGGTAACGATCAAGCAAATACGCAAGTAGAGGAAGCACTGGAATGCAATGACGACGATGTCGATAAAGCTGACAGCAAGAGCGACTATGCTGCTTTGAAGAATCAGTTGACTGTTGCTCTGCAAGAACGTAACAGTGAGTGGAAAACCAACGGCATGGAAGTGATATTTACCAGCGATTTTTCTCTCGACGTTGATTATGTGCAAAGATGGTTGAAGAATTGTGAGAACGGTACCGGCAGGCAGGTGACACAGGAACGGGAAACACGTTTCACGGAGTACAAAGGAAATACGCAGCTGGATGTGACCCGCCGGGAGAACATTTCTATACTGAACGAGGCCGCTCAGAAACAGCTAACGTCGGAACAAAGTTCTAACTACGAATTTTGTGACACCGATCAGAGAAGAGTGATCGTGCATCAAGTACAAAAGACAACTATTTCCTCTTTCTTCATTGTGGATCCAAATCAATCCAATGGATATTCTGGTGGTGCGACACTGGACTTACCTTTGGATAGCTTTTTCGGAAACGTGTCCACCTTTACACCGTTCAAGCATCCCGATTACATTAAACAGCTAAGACCATTAGCAACTAGCAAGAATAAGGTTTCAACACAGTTACAAAAAAGACGACCAGCCACTACCGGTGCTATCGACAGTGGAACGTTGATTAATTTGATGGAAAACTCTCTGAAAATAGTGCCAAAATCTTGCGTGAAAAATGATGTGCGGAACAAAAGGCTAAACCTTTGCCCGCAGCGACGAGTTAATTTTAAAGCGCCTAAAAACATGCGTCGAATTTTGAGTGATTCTTCCGAAAGCTCCGATTCGGATCGATCAGATGATTCAGACAACGCTGAAAATGAAGCACCAGCAGCAAATATTTGGAACTCAACGCGCAGAGAGAAACAACCCTCTGTGCGCATAACTTCCGATTCCGATAGTACGGATTCACCATGCAAAGCGAAGGCCGAAGTCTCATCATCACCACAAGCATTCGTCACGATTGAAAAGGCTAAAGAACCAAGTGTGTGCCATACGGGTAATGGTAACGAGAAACCTCCCCAAGATCATCGGCAATCACCGCATACACAAAACGGGCAGGAATATCCGATGCCGGCCAACTATCGCCAAATGTTGAGTGTTAATGGGCGCTGCCGTTACAAAACCAACGGCACCATTATTTACCGTCCCAAGCCAATACACACCGGGTTGCCAAGGGAGGCTGAAAAAATCTTAGTCAAAACGCAAGACCTGGATCTCAGCGGTATCAAATCAAGCTTACGGCGCAAAAAGTTTGACAACTTTTCGTGCCAAACCCACCCAAACTCGGTGCTAGTGTACTACATGAGCGATTCGGATGATGAGCTGTGTGGCGTGGAGCAGATACGTGATTCGGACGAGGATTCGTCGGACGATGACGATCCCATACTCTGCTACAAACCGCAGCTGTGCGTACTGAGCTTTTTCAACGACGGCGGGACTCAGCCTAGCTAATTTGAAACAGCCACAATTGTGTCAACTATGTCCCCCCGGATGCAATGATTGTTGTAAATCTAAGGTAAATTTGTATGTGTCATGTTACAGTTTTATATGCGTTAATGGTTAAACTGCCATTCTATGGTTTAAGAGTTTAGAGTAGGGACAATCGTAATACTTTTTCTGTAGTTTTACGTACAACGAAGATTGTATGTTGGAAGATACATACAAGAACAAAATAGAACTTTCTCAAAAAGCAGCCTGTACCTGTCCCTTTAATTATCATCAACAGGCCGTACGAAAGAAAAGTTGTTGCCAAACATAGCGGATAAGCATCGCTTTGCAAAGAGAGCAACAAAAAAAACGATGTAACAACATTTAATTGCATCGCGAGACAGACTGCCGGTTTCTAGCGTTACCGAAAGTTTTCCCGTTTTGCAAAATTACGCCCGCTGTGTATTATAAGTAACAGCTCGGTGGAAGTTAATCTTTCATGATTTATGACGACTTTCCGCGACGGTTGTCTGCTGCAGCACTTTCCGCACATTAGCAGCACCTGGGGATGGTTGAAATGTGCGTCAGATAAATGAGAATGTTGCTGCCAGCACGCAAAACAAAACATGAAGACACGTACACCTTTTTTTTGGTAAATATTGTGCAGTTTGTAGACACAAAGTTGTTAGAATGGTTTTGGGCAGATTTTAAAAATTGTTTACAAATCAAACTTTTCAAGCCTATTTCATTTGGAACCACCCACAACCCCGACGTGCGCCTCGGATGCATTCCGATGTGCCATATTTGTTATGGTTATGGCACTCGATGCGAAACTTAGGGACTGTGTCGGTGTCGATAAAGGCGGCGAGTCGGGCGAGTGAGGTTTTAGGGTTTAACGGATTTGGTATCGCATCCGCAATCGGACGTGTAAGCTGCAGGCCGTGTGGAATTTGATTTAGAGCATGTACAACATGTAATGTTTGCAATCTGTGCTGTTCGATTGGTTGGTATGCTTGTATGGTTCACCCCATTCCAAGCTCGTTTCCCGGGGTTTTGTCCGGGTGATGGTTGTGGACCGATTTACATGTTCATTCCGATGTGTTCTGTGCGTTGTAGAAATGGGTCAGTGTCCAGCTGCATGGGAGCCGTGCAACCGGGGAATGGTATGGAAAAAGCAATCAATTTTTGATGGAAAATAACAAACGTAGCGTCCTACTGGTAGCGCATGTACATTTAATTCAGCATTATTGGTTGATATACAAATATATTGAGAGCTATCAAAGAGAAAAGCTCATAGGAAGAGCAGTGAATTATATTTTGTTTGTTAGAATTTTTGAATTATATTTTGTTCGTACACAATGTACGATCATTACAACAATTAAGAGGAAATATATTATTAAAATAATTAAATCGATTATAAAAAAATAATGCTCGTATTACAACTTAATTTCTGTTTATGTTAAAGTTGTTTAGCGGCGAATTGTGTGCTGCTGGTCGTAGCTTACATTCCTGCAAGGATTTTCGCAACAGGACGTCGTAAATCATGCGTAATCGATTGCTGCTGCAAGGATTATTACGTACGACTTTACTATCGATTGGAACCGTCCGGCCTCCGAAACGAATCGATTTCGTTGTCTTCGGTGTCGTCGTGTGTCGAAGAACGTAAATGTTAGCACCGTAATGCTCATTCCGGTATTTGACTTACTGCACCGATTCCATGCGGAGGCCAATGATCTCATTCTTCCGCACGCAATCGGTGTCCATAGCGCAAGGCATTAATTTATCACGACAAAATGATAAATGAAGCTAATGCCAACGTCGCACCCATTAGGTGTATTTCGGTGTACTGGGACCGAAGAGTCGATATAGCACGATAACAACATATCGATTTTGCTATTCTTTTAACCTACTACCAACCAACCGCTTGTGGGGAAATAGTAAATCGAGGAAAAACTAGGTCAACGAAGGCATGAACCCCACAGGGAAGCAGTAAAATCCTTGTAAAACGTGTATCCTTAAGAAATTTCTCGAGGACCCGCGTCGTGCAATCGCTTTGGAGAAAGAGCAAAACATACAGTTTAATTTAACTTATATTAACTACATATTGTACAAATGTTTTATTGAGTTTCGTATGAGTATTGATCATAAATCAACATCGATCATCTTCCCGAATTCCCCTGGGAGGGAAACCCGCCCCTTCATCCTTTCCTCCCTTGTGAATTTACCTTTTCCTTCGTCGATCGTAATTTGGGTTCCTTACGAGATGTCCACTGGTGCCATCGTTTTTCACCTCAATCCGGCGAATCTTGCTCAGTATGGGTGCTGCCGTTGGAAGAATGTTGTGTGCCAACGGTGAAACACTTGCCGGGTGTTCCGTGTGCAGCACATTCGCGTACTCGTCCTCCTGCTCACGTCCTTCCGGCTCGCTCATCATTTCCTCGGAACGGAACGGATCGATCGGCGGTTCCTCGGTGGCAATGATGAGGGTGGTGGTGGTTGGCACGGAGGAGGTACGGAACATGGAGGATGCAGGTGGTATTCCATCGTCCTCATCTTCCCCGGACATGCTTGCCATAGGGGATGGACCGACAGTACTGCTGCTGCTCACACTAGACGACTCAATCATCCCGCCGGCGTGATTTCCTCGCTGCAGTTCCGCATCGATGTCTTCGAGCGTAATTGGCACGGATGACGAAGGAACGGATGGCATCGAAACGATGGGTTTTGGGCGGGCTGGCGTTACTGAGGCACGCTCTGGTACCGGTTCCGTCGTGACGTACTTGATCGGGTACGGTTGGTTTTGATTGTATCGCTCATCATTGTCTTCCAGCGTGTTGCCGTTGACTTCGTCATTTTCGGGCACCGCGTTCGGGATTTCGATCGAACCTTGCTTTGCACCCTTGGCCCGCTGTTGCTTCATTTTCTCCTCCATCTCTTGGAATTTGAGGGCGAGATATCTGAAAGAACGCCAAATCGTGATTATAGGAAGTTGCTACAGTAGCGACAGAAAGTTTTGTTTAATGCCTGAAGCGTACTTATCAACGAGTGGTCCACTGTAATCTTCGGGGAACTTGGGTGTGAAGGGTAGAATGTACTTGTACAATCGTTCGTTCAGGACGTACAGTTGCGCAGTGGTGGAGCATTTCACGTTGAACCACCAATCACATGTCAGAGCGACCTAAAACGTAACATCCGGCAAAAGTTATGTCAAGATCTTCTCCAGCAAGCTCTTCTCAGTTCCAGCATACCTGACTGAAGATGGTTCCATTCGGACACAGGAAGGATGCTTTACCACCGTTAAGATCACAGTAGTGCCACACCTGGCAGTTCGTTTCCGGATCACCGAAGAACCCTTTGTACCGTTGATCCTTACACTTGAAGCTCGTCTCGGGGATCTCGGCGAGGGCCGGATAGTCAATGCCGGGTTTACCGGTGTTTGGTCCGGGCGAGACAATCTTGTTGATCAGCATCGGTGGACCGGCCCGGTACTTGTCCGTGTCGACGTACGTTTCCGGCTCAACAGTCGTATAGTTCGCGTGTTCGTACACCGGTTCTATTAGATCGTCCGGTCGTTCGACCTCCGGACGGTGATGGCCATTTGCTTTCAAATTGTTCAGAATCTTCACCAACGTACGGATCGAGTTGTCAATGTTATCCGGTGTGAGTGTTTTCGGGAGAAGGTTACTATCTTGCAGGTTCTTCAGCAAATCGGATAACGACCCGGTAGCAGCACCGTGCGGTAGACCTAGTGCTTGCTCACGCTCCGTAACTGGTACTAACGGAATGGGTCTTGGTTTGTGTTGACTTGGGTGACGCATCGACTGGGGATAGAAGCGTTGCCGGTTGGCGTACTCTGTTCGATTGTTCCTGGCCGGCTTCGGCGGTTGATGGTGATAAACGGGGTACAAAGGTGTTTCATGTACAGGAGGCGATGCTGTAGTTACGGGAGACCCTGTGGAGTACGTTACCGGTCTTGGAGTAGTGCTCGTATACGTTACCACCGACTGAGGTGCATGTGGGTACGGGTATGATTGTTCTGGCATTGCGTGATGATGTTTAACCGGCACTTTGTACACCTTATAGTTCGGTCCGATAAAGTACTGCCCAGTAATGACGGGACTCTTTCCGCTCACATCCGGGATGAGTACCTTCTGCGGTGTATGCTGTGGTAAGATCGTTTCCGTCAAATGCTGGCGTGGAGGTGGTGACAACGTTTGGTGCTTGGTGGGTGCCGGTGGCACGTGTTCCTGCACCTTGTACAATTGTTGACCGATTGTGTAATAAGAGCCAGAGGGTTGATCAGGTTGTGTCTCACCGGCGTGGTTGTGAGGATCGACAGTAATTCTTACCGGAACCACTCCTGGTATCCGTGGCCTTGTGTAACCTTAAAACAGAGCCATGAATGGGTTGCTATCTTCAGAGTATAATGTCATGAGTTAGCCACAACTTACCACTGTGATTGGAGTGCTGCTTGCGACCTTCACTAGGCTTCTCTTTGTAGTACACCTGGTAAGGTGCCGGCGTAGGTGTAGACACTGAAATCCTTGGTTTTTCGTAGTAATATTTAGGAACAGTTTTCACCACTACGTATGGTGAAGAAACAACTTCTCCATGGGCCCGATTATCCTGCACCGGAGCACCATGATCGTACGACGAATAAACGGCCACTGTCGGTTGCTCGGTAACTGTGTTCTTTAGGTACGAAATAGGAGATACACCGGATGTAGCACGACCGCCTTCCTGCTGATACTGAGAACTGACTGCATGCGAGTTAGATCCACTGCTAGCACTACTACTGCTGCTACTACTACTACCACCACTACTGCTGCTACTACTTCCACTAGTCATGGGTGTGAAAGGACCCGGTATAGTGTTCGATGGCAGAAATGGATTAATGATCTTCTTTTTGTACGTGACCGGAACTGTTTGGTACTGCAATAGCAAAGAAACAAAAAAGCAGAAACCGTGTGGTTAGCTTGTTCTCACTCACAATAGAAAATCCGGTTCCTCTCACTCACCAGTGCCGGTTTACGTCCAGATGCCAGCTCGCTAGCGACAGTAGGAAGAAAGTATTTACCGCCACCGGACGGTAAATCACTTCCAATTTCATCTTCAGCTGCATGCTTCGTATGCACCTCAATGCCGTACAGCTTCTGTGGTAAAACGGCAGCAAACCGCTGCGGAACCTGTTCGTACTGGTCCCGTTCCCGGGGTATGACGGCGTACTTGGGCCGCTCGTAAATGTCACTGCCGCCGGCTCCGTTGTGGTTGTCACTGTGATCGCTGGACGTCGCAGTATTGAGCACCGCGTATGACGTCGGTGACCCATGGGCCGTACCGGACGGACCACCAACGGACACTACTTTCACGGGCGTTTGCTGCTGGTGCCGGTGATTGTACTCGTAGGTGAACGGATTTATGCTGACCGATGGCAGTGACTTGAGACCACCGGTTGAAATCAACTTTGTATTGTAGTACGGCTTACGGTGCTGCACTAGCGGCCGCTGCAGATCGTACGTAAGTGGCGTTTCCTCCTGCTGCTGCCGATACGACTGCGGTTGCTGCTTGGCGTGCTTCGGTGTGTAATAATTTTGCCGAATGTCTGCCGCTGGCTCTTGTCTGACAGGAACATTCTAAACAAAGTGTGTAAGTGTGAAAAAGGAAAAGGAAATTGAAGAAACCTTTAACCCGTATATTATCCGCACAATTTAATAGCCATACATTGTGTCAGTATGTGTTGTATGTGCCTTTTTTTCTCCCTACTCTTTTTCTCGCTCTCGCGGCCGTGGCCAGCGTGGGAGGAAAAGGTAAGAGAAAATAAAAATAAAACGTCGCTGCTGGTCGTGCTTCAGCCTGAACTGAACTAGATTCTTGTGCCGATCGCGTGGATCGATACGGTGACCAGGGCATGTCATTGTCTGTCGGTTTTGTCCGGTACAGCTCGTTACATAAACGGTTGCAACCTTACGCTACATTTATTCTATCCAAATAATGTCCGTTTGCCGTTTCTCTTTCCATGCGGCACACGCCAGCACACCAGCGCCAGAGAATGGTGAACGGATTCCGTGCCACACCAGGGCAACCAGGGAGGGAGGGAGGGAAGGGTGAAAAAAGGGGATGCTGGCGTGGCCGTGTACCTTAATCCTAGCAATCTGCATACATAAGGCAATACTCACGATCGGCCTATAATTATAGACCTGGTTGAACGACGGCTGATAGTCCGCATTATCGGTTCCCCCGGACGATGGTGCGGCCGTCGACGTTACGTAGTACTGCATGTAAGGAATGAGCCGCCGGTGGCGATCGGTGGACGACAGGCTGGATGAGCTGTTGTGCGGTGAGGTGGCCGCTGCTAACAAAGGATCAACCCCACCGGTCTTCTGATGAGTGTCCCGCTGGGTTGCGGCATCCTTTGTGTGGTGAGCTGCGCCCGGTCCGGGTCTTATCATCGTTCCTTCTAATCCGATGATGCACATCGCTGCCCAAAATAATTGGATCGCCGAAAATGAAGAAAACCGCACCGTGAGTTCATTATGAGTCGTGTTTGATTGTTTGATGATTTATTTTCTAAATTTAAGCGCACAAAAGTTTGCACATAAATTAAAAGACAAATAGAAATCCGCTTTCCATGCGGGTCAGCCACTCAAAAGCGAAGTGTGTGTGTGTGCAGTGCTGTGATCGGTGGAACCGTGACAAAGGGATGCCATGCGTGCCGCTAACACGCGTGTGTGTGTGGAAAACATGTGGAAAAATTCGAAATTATGTTGTGTTCCGTTTCGATTCGTGTGTGTGTGTGTGTGTCCCCTCTCGTCGTCGCTTCACGGTATGCTTCATCTGTCCAACCATGACCGGGTGATTTGGTCACGCTCGTTTTCAACACATTAATTTTTGCGCACCGGCACACACACACACACACACACACATACATAAGGGGGGATGGAAAGATCATCACCCGCATCGCCATCTCATCGATTGGTAGTAGGCGATTCGGCGATGACCGTGAGATGCCACCGCATCCAAGGCTTTACGGCCGATGGCGTCGAAAGAAAAACACGGCGACACCGTTACTCAATCACACCAAATCTCGCACGCATTCTCGCGCCGGTGTCGCTGTTTGCGCGACTTCTTGGTAATGGATTAGCGGTACGCTTTCGGGGGGGTTTTTTCCACACCATATCTACCCCGGTCCCGATGGGGTGGATGTATGAGGTGTGTGTGTGTGTGTGTGTTTTTTTTAGAAAATTTTCTTGCGACCTCTGGTCTTAGGCGACTGGTAAATTATTAATTCCGTGAGGTGTTTGAAGCAAACTAAATCAAATACCCGCGGCCTGGCCGGCCGGGCAGCCACGGGACCGCGAACGGTAGCGCTGGTGGATGTTTCTAATTATGAAATAGCAAACTGTTGTGTCGTTTCAATGCGTCGTCGACCTACGCACGATCGAGGATCATCAATTTCCTTTTGCCCTCGTGATGCTCCGCCAGCTTAAGCTGCCGGAAAGCCGGTGCCAGCCTTGTGCAATCAAACGACCGGCCCGGTTCTTGCCAATTGGCAAACGTTTAAGCGTACACGTACACCTCGCGAAACCAGCAACAAAAAAAAGGTGTAAAAGTGCGAACGCGAAGCGACCGAGAAAATTGTGGGCAATTTTCGGTGGCAGAATTCCAAACCAAAGTCGTTCGCGTTTTGGGTGCAATTTATTTGCTTTTGTGGTGGGAAGGAATTTTACGATGTGCCAGTCCGTTTTGCTGCTGCGTCTGCGAAATTCTTCGCGATTTGTACCATTTTTGGTGACCATGTGCGGTGGGTGGTTTGGTGTGCGTTTCGTTGTGCTCGCGATCTAATCCACCGCACTTCGTTGCCACCGTTTTCACCCATCCCATGCCATCTCGCTGGGCAGATCCATAAATGGCAAAGCAGCAATTGCATTTAAGTGGTTTAGTGCTCTAGAAAAATTTAATCTGCCCACTGAACGGATTATTAGCGCGCTGACCCATTCACCGTCGCACATTGTGCGCACGTCGACAGCGGACATCGGTGACGGGTCAATCAAGCTACCCGGGCACAACACACTGCAGGGCAAATAAAACTGAATGCAGCCGGTTGAGCACTCCCTTCCGGGGGCGCCTGTCGGCGAGGGAGGTTGCAAATTGTCCTCGGGGTAGTTGGCGTGGGTGCCACCAACACCCCACCCAACAATGGTGGCGCGGTTGCTGGTGAAGGATTTTCTCAGCCGTTTGTTGTTTTGTTCCGAGTTCTTTGCTCGGTTCGATCTTGTACCCTTGCGTTGCCGGGTCGGTGTGTACTTGTAAACAAAGGGAAAACTTCGTGCCTCCGGTGACCTTGCGTTCTGGAGTGTATATATACCAAGCGAGCGGTGGCGGATTCTGTCGCGCCGCAGGCCCATCGGACATTTCGATCCCGTTTGCCGTTTCTGTTGCGGCATTCCCACGACGACGGCACGCTTTTAGTTGCACGCTGGTGGAACGCGCAGCGCAGATCCATGATCGTAGATCGTCAAGATCACGACCGGCACCAAAAATAATAAAATCATTATTTGCCCGTGAGCCCCGCGCGGTTTGCGCCTTTAATCGATCAACCAATTAACTTGTTTGAATTGCATATTCAATTGAGAAAAGCGGATACGCTTTTCTTCCGATCAGCAGGAAAGCGTGCGCCGAGCGTGAAGTGAATGGTGCGATTTAGGACGATGTACATTACACAATTGAGTCATTTTTTTTTTTTTGCTGTATGGCAGCAAAAGATCACTCATTTTTACCGCACAAGAGCTTTTTTTTATAAACGGGAGAACGACTGAGTGGTACACGTGTTCTATAATGATTTTAAAAAGATATACATTTTGATGACGAAAACAAATATTTAAATAACTTTGCCTTTAACGTCAATGTTGTCAATTTGCAATGTTCAAAGATTAAGCCAAGATTAAGCTCATTTCCTTTACTACGTTAATTAGTTGGCAGTTTAGTGTTTTTCTCAATCCCGTCATGGGTTTTCATAAACAAAAGTTGATCGTCAATATTTCGACCGGCAATCCACTTCTGCTTTGCAGCAAAGCCACGTTAAGTATCATCGATCGTTACGAAATGAAGCAATAATATTTTCGCCTCACAGGCGCCACAAATGTGGCATTAGCACCCTATTATAGCACGCAATTACGCATCGATAATTGAGCCCTTCGGTGCAGTATGATTCGATTTGGATGGATTTGCAACGAGCAGTTCTTGTTTGCTCACCGGCAACCCTGCTCACTGTGAGACGCACCGTTTCGCTTCTCGCACGCATCTCACGCACAGCTGATCGAAAGCTTGAAGAAAAACCGGCTCACCACACGCGTTGCTGCTCTTTCTCTTCGCATCTCTTTCGCCTTTAACCAACTCGGACTGACCTTGCGTTCGGTCAGCGGTTGCCTGTGGTAACATAAACGGCACTATCAACCGGCAAGGGCACTCGGTGCAATCACACGCGGCACAAGTAGTCACGGGCTGACGACTGTTATGGGAAGAGGAAAAACTGGGTCAGCAGCAGTATGCGGGTTCACAGCAATCAACGCGGAGGACAAAACACTCGCCGGCCGAACGCTTTTTTTTTACGAGAAAAACGCACCCCAATCGTCGGCGAGACAGGTGGACAGGTGAAAAACTGGGAGTTACGAAAAGTTCTCCTCCCAGCCCAGCTTCCTAACGATTTGTCAATCCAATGTCAATATCCCGGGACAGTATGCAGCGTGAATGGGGCAGAATTAAAACGGAATTGAAGCCCGGGCTGATGAAATGGAAAGATTAACAAAACAAAAACATATCGAAACTTTCCCTTTTTTTGTTGATGGATTTACATTTGACAC
Organism: Anopheles rivulorum; assembly: GCA_018908115.1. Taxonomy (NCBI): domain Eukaryota; kingdom Metazoa; phylum Arthropoda; class Insecta; order Diptera; family Culicidae; genus Anopheles; species Anopheles rivulorum. The sequence goes on along the minus strand of STHB01000003.1, from coordinate 24,252,834 downwards.
CAAACCTGATCGGATGATTGACTTAGAGAAACGCTAGTCAAACAAAAGCGTCAAGAATACAAATTGGCTCGCAGCAAGTTGCCACAAAACGAGGGAAGCAGAAGCAGAAGAAGAAGAAAAAAGCACACACACACACACGAATAGCAACAAGTCCAACAAACGAACGTCATTCGAACGTCATCAGCATTGTGCGAGACACATTGTCGCTCTACTTTCCCTCCGATCTTGCACACACACGCGGGACCCGTTTGTGCCCCGTTGCCGCACATCATCCTTCGGTTTTGTGATCATTCCGGTGGATCCATTTCTTCTTTGCCCAAACCCCCATGGGAGACAGGGGGGAGGGAGGGACGGAGGAGGAGGTTGGAAAAGCTGAAGGGCGTACGGGGATCGACGACAGAAAACAAAAAAAAAGACCAATCCAAACCTGTTTTTCGTCGAATGCGGAACTAACCATTTTTTCACCATTCACCATCATTGTTGGGCTTTATCGGGCGACGGGCCGTTTTCGCAGTTTGCACCCGTAGGGAGAATGGCTTTCCGGAGAAAGTCACACTATTGTGCCGGTAAAATCTTATAATTACTAAGACACAATTTATATTGACCCAAAGAACGAATGCCACGCGTCAGGATGGCCGGAAAAAAAGTCATCCTCCTATGCAAAAATTTCATAGATTGAGCGATTAGAAAACAGCCGGGGTTCGTATCGTATCGTAGAGATAGAGAGACGAGTAATTATGGCTTTTCAAACCGTACGACCAAACAGCCAAATTAAACGGACCGAGAACGGAGAATATCTTATTCCCGCATAAATAATACGGGGTCATATTTATGGTCGAGGAAATCCGACATAAAACCCCATCGGGGACGATCCATCCTGTTGGCGTTAACACCTCTGTCGATCATTTAAAGGTAGCAGGGGAAGCGAGATATTATTTTGTTGCGTTTGTGTGTGTGTTTTTTTTTCCTCTCTTAATTTATTTCTCTCTATGTGTTTGGTTTTTTGTTGGCGATTTTATCTTTACCGACGCTTATTTTCTGGTTTTTGGGTGGTTTATTTTCCCGGTTCTTCCCTATTTTTTTTATTATTATTTCATAAAACCTTTCCCGTGGCTTGTGAACCAGATCCGGACCTTTCTTCATTTCCTTTTGCAATTTTTGGTCATTTTTTTTTGCTGTTGCATGGTTCTTCTGTTTGTTTTTGCAAATTTTAGTGCTTTGGTATGCAAACGAGTCGTGTGGTTTCTGATCTTGATTATCGGTGTAATGTATAGTTTATCTTAAACAAAAAAAAGCATTAACAATAGTGTATTGGAAGATTTTGACAACACAACACAAACAAAGAATGGCAGATTATGTATTTGTTTTTTCTTCTTGGGTTAACGACCTTCTGGGTCATGCTTGTCATAATGAATTGTAAGGCTCATTTTTAACCGCTTTACAAATCCAGCTGAGTCTCTATCCCACGGAGAAAAGACTTGAATGCGATCAAGCGACGAAACTTTTTGTTCGTAAATAAAGTCTTAGCAAAACAACCTTACCGTCCCATATGAATTGTTCAAATTGCTTAATTTTATAAGTGGTAAACCATCACTTTTCATGTTATGTTCTTTAATCGAAGCTTTGCGATCTAACTTTTCTCTATTGAACGGATTTGATATTAAACTGGTGATATGCTCCAAGTTGCTGAAAATAATTTCCACAACTACGACAAGATGTGCCAAGACGGCCGTTGGACCTCATACGTATAGCTCGGACCGTAAACATCTCATGAATAATTAAAATAATCAACGTCATCTCAGATTTCACTATGATGGACGTGCAACAGCAAAATAAAAAAAAAACAACCGCTTGAATGCAAAATGTGTACGAAATCGATGTTTTATTTTTGGTGCAACTTTGCATATACTTTTTTGGGTCTTCTCTTCTTTTTTTAACGTATGGCATAATGTTTTATTTATGTAGTACGATTTCATTTAGTCGACAGTCAGTTAAGTGTAGCGAACATAATAAGACATTGTTCTCGCGCAGTGTCATTCACGATTCACGGAAACATGAGCACAAGAAAAACTGGAACATGCTAAAATTAAACATAATGTTCCTTAAGTTATACGGTCAGGAGAATGATACCAAACAGTCGAACTCAGCTCACCCATTTGGCCATCTATTTATGATTCTCGGAAGTTGCGTCATCGATAGTCGTACGCTTTAAATAAGTTACAGTGGTAAGTGCATCGGTTTAAATGCACTCCATTAAATGCGCTCACTTTCACAAAGCGTCTATTAATAGCATACCTGCTGCTGTGTTATCATACCCCATAAAAAAAAGGGGACTGATAATGAAAGGAAACGGCTTACTCACTAACTCACTCACTCGCTCTGGTGATTTAATTGTCATTTCCACCCCCGGCAAGAGAAGAAGCAGATCACGCCTCACTGAGGAGAAGCAGGCCCCCAAAAACGGCCTTCTCGTCATCACAATTGTTCGAACCGCTACTATCAGCGCCCATTATCTCGTGCAATGGTAAAGGTAGACGCGGGCACATACCGGCATTTCCTCATTATCTCACATCCAAAATATGCGTTTGCGTTTGGTGCGATCCTACGGCACACACTCTCTTACGTGACACACGCCGATGCACGAGATGGGGCCTCCAGGAGATGGGTGATGTTTTCGTACGTTGTGTGGTACGTTTGCTTTGCTGATGCTCCACCAATGCTCCACGCCATTTTCTTCGCACCGTTCGTTTGCATTCACATGCAACAATCTCACCCCGTACGGCATCACACATGCCTTGAGTGCACGCGTGTGTGTGTGTGGGGTGGGGGGGAGTATATATAGATGGATAGGGTGCCCTCCACTCCTGTTCATGGCACGCACTTCGAACTTTTCCGCGATTCCGAGACTGTTTGTTTGCTGGGGTGCCTAGTGCATGTCGCATACTTCTCACTCTGCCACTACACCGCCATCGCCCGGCGGCTGTAGCAGCGGCAAGACGTGAGATGTTTGTCTTTTTCCTTCATTGTGGCACCCCCGACTTGGCCGCGGGTCGGTGCCAGACCAATATTGCAAGGCTCGTTATTTCACACTCCAATTTTTTTTTTTTCGGTTTCATTGCGGATCAGCGTACCATACGGTGCCCAGAGCTTATGTTTCGCAGCCAAACCTAACCGTGGGTATGGAAGACGGGGAAAGACAAGGCAGACATGGTAGAGGTACAGAGAGACCTACACCGCGATGCAAAACAGAGTGTATGAGATAGTTTTGTGTGTGTATTTTTTTTGTTGCTTCTGCTGCTTTGTGCTGTGTTTGTTTCACTGTTTGTTATTTCTTCAGCCCGTTATGCCCGCGGTACTAAAGCCACTAATGCTGCCGTGTGCATCTTGTGGTATGATGCTCGGTATGTTCCGTGAGCGCGCGTCCGGGTTTTCCGATCTCGGTGGCGTACGGTTTGTAGGGTGTTAGGGGTTGTAGGGTGAGAGAGAGAGGAACAGTGAGGGAGAATGGTGTTTGCGTTAGCATTACACGTTGCGTTACATTCACCAGCACAGAAGCATAAGCACCCGCACCGAAATCACCTGATGGCTGACATTTAGAGGAATTTCGAAGCGATCGTGAACGAATCGAATCGAGCGCTCGCGCCATCCGCTGCACATTCTCTTGATTAATGGCTTTCTTTTCCTGCCGCTTTTCGTGCTGTATGTCTGTGCTTTGCATTGATGCTTTTCGAAACATTGGGTCAGTGCATGATTACTTTGTTCTAGTTCCTGTGGCTGGGAGTCGTTAATCAGAGCGTCTAATCCATTTTGCTTCGCGATACATAAGATACCGATGTGTTCATCAGAATGTTTACACAACATACCGATGTGTTCATCAGAATATGTACTGCTGTGGAAAGAGGTGCTGCTGTTGTTAAAGAGCGCAAACATGAAGATGATAAGCTCCACTTGGTACCCCAACATTGGTTTGAAAAGTACCGAAGAATACCTTTGAGGTGTTTCTTAAATGAATTTTAAAGGAATTTCAGCAATTCATCATCCATTTTGAAAGGGTCAGTACCAGCTATATGATCAATTTCATTGCTTTTCTCTATCTACGATTAAGTTGTTGTGTTCTTAAACATCGCAACAGAAAGATGCCCTCTCGACACGTAACGATTTAATAATATCGCAGTGAACATAATTAAAAACAACAAATTATTATGTACTTCAGTTGAATAAGAAATGATTTCCCTCTCTGAAGGTTCTTTGCAAAACCTTCCTATCCTAACATAACGCACAATTACTAGCTCACATATTAAAAGCTAGCAAACAAGGATGTAGTTACGGCGGTGCTAAATGAGCCCTTCCTTCAGTAAACTCCCAGCAGCAGCAGTGCGAATATAATGGGAGGAAGTGTGCTTAAAGACCTCGCAAAGGGAAGCGAAAAAGCTCCCCTTTTGCCAGACCTAATGGTAATGACAAACTATTTTCAATTCAGTACGGCCACCACGGCATGAACGATCACCTGCACCAAACAAAACTGAAAGAAAAAAAAAAGCACACACAGAAACAAACTCGAAACCCATGGCAGTGCCCATTCACTGCACTCGCTGCAGAGCCACCGTGGTGGCAGTTTCCCTTCGAAAAATTTAAATGCAGCTCACTGCAAAAGCAGGAACTCGATGCATTTTATTACGACACTGGCTGGCAACATGACACCCGCCAGGGCACACGTACACACACACACACACATGCTCCGCCGGTCGTTTGTAATTTGTCCGCCAAAGCGAAACCGCAACCCGAACCAGCCCGGGTGCCCGGGCGCCTACCTGTGACCATGAATAGTGGCAGCGTTCGTTGCCTCAGCCATCGTTGATGTCTTGCGTTCATTTTTGCTTAGAACGGTGCGTATATCGTTGCGCGCACGATAGAACCGGAACTGGAGCACACGCACGGACGGAGTCGGTTGCGTCCACGGGTGAAGGCTGCTGATGCTGTGCGTGTGTTTTTGTTGCTTCTCGCTGCCTGCCTGTGTGTGTGTGTGTTTTTTAAAATTTTTCTTCGAGTTTTCGCTTTTAAGCGCACCGTTCGTAGTCAGATATGAGTTTCCACTGGCACATGGTATATGCGCGTAGGACGAGTGAAAGTGTCGTTATCGTAGCAGTTGGATCACTTTGCGATGCAACTTTCAAACCACCGAACGTCGTCGAATCACACCGAGGGCACACACATTCGACACAGCTGATGCAGATCAGCAACGGGCGCGCGCACTGGCTGCAACATTACCGTTAGCGTTGCACCTTCGAACACCGCGATGCACCGGGAAGGATGTGCGGACAGCGGACAACACAGCACACACCGAACGATGGCATAACACGGCCAGTCAGGCTGGCGCTCATGCACAGAACAGGACGAACATGCGGCACCATATGACGATTACGACACCGATTTCTTAATGGAAGCGCTGTCTGTCTTTCTGACCGTTGATCGTTTTTATTTTTTGTTGTTGTCTTCGTTACCATCGGTTAAGTGCAATTACAACCTTTCCGAGAGTACACGCGCGTGCGCGAAGAACCATCAAACTGGATCGGCCGTCCGATCGGTGATGCGTCGCGTCCACTTGCAGCGACCGAAGACCGCGAAGCGCTTTGGATACAGCAAGCACAAACAACAACACAGAAAAACACGATCCTGACCACAAACCACTCGAAACCACCGTCGCTGACTTACTGAACTAGTGCTGGCGCTCGCGCTTGGCCTACCCATGTCCGAGAGCGCCAACCACCCCATGAGAGTCCGAAACGCTTTTCCTGCGCCTTCCCAGTGCAGTGCTCACTTCTGGTTTTTTTTTCCTTCACCCAGCGTGCCGTTTTTCACCGCGAAAGCTCGCTCCAAAGCTTCGTTCCAATCGAAACCGAAACAAAGACTCACCGAAAGCACAACAGCTTACTGCTGGTGAGAGGTACACCGCACATCGCGGTATACTGCGGGGCAAACTGGCAAACTTCAGCCACTCACGCTCGGGACGGGACCACATTTCGAAGAAGAAACCCAAACGGTTCGGTAAGCTTTTGCCTTGTCCGCTAGTGGCGGGTTTGCTTTGTGCTGTCAAACAATCAGCAAAAAAGCACGCGAGCGTAAGCTTTCCGCGCAACAGGGGCTAGCCAATAGTAATAATAACAATGGTGACTTAATGGTGGAAGAACAGTGGAAGTAGCTCAAGAGAACTTCAAGAAGGAAATTAACCTCTTTTTAGTCGGCTTTTTCGACACAGCACTGGACGCCCGTGTTCTGTGAATGAGGTTATGGGAAAGATGGCGGGAAGTGATTCACCAAATTTGGGACAGAAAGCTATCTGTTTTCGGAAGGAAATTGAGAAGATAAGTAATGTGGCACGTTGTTTTGACAGATTGTAACTGTCATTTGAATTGAAATGGACCTAAAGGGGAAATGTGATTGACGACCGTTATAATTTGAACTCAACTATCATTATTTAAATTATGTTCGTGGCGCCTTAAAATGAGGGCATTTTGAGAAGCTTTATGAATGTGTTAAAAGTTATGGCAAAAACGATCTAAAATGTGTTTAATACATCTTTTAGTAGTTATCATTCGTTTGTTATTCAAACGGGTGTTTTTGAATGTTCGATTTAGCTCATAATAAATAAAGTTTAATGTTAGTCAAAGGCAAATAATTGACAACACATTGAGCAGATAGTATAAACGGAAATAGTTAAATGAATTACAGCGCATTCGCATGAACTCGGCCGATAAACACAAGTATTCATTGCCATTTGCGATTGGTGATTTTTTCTATGCAATTACTAAATTAGATCAATAATTAAATGATAATAATATTGTTATTTAACTCTTTGTTATAATATTCTACCTCGATTGAAGATATGCAATTTTGGCTGTCCCTTACAATACCTATAAGCCATAATGAGCTTAAGGCCTGAAGTGAGGTGTCTTCACTGATGAGATTTGATATGGTTATGAGAAAATAAAGAAGCTGTAATTGGTGGTAAACTCATATGTACATACTTTATTACACTTTAGTTTTTGTTTTTTTCTACAATAATACAACCGATAACGAGTAATGCGTAGCTATAGTAAGGTAGCATCTTCTTGGTAGGAATCAGATAAGCTTCATGTACAACAGATTTTCGGTATCGAAGGGAAGAGCTATGGGGGAAGTAGGGAGAAGAACATGTTTGTTGTTTGACAAAAGCTTTGGATAGAAGTAACATACAAAATCATAGCTGTAGCTCAGGGAGAGAAAATCACTAACTTTTGATACGACATTGACGACGGACATTCGCACGGTCAGCTTACACACTAGCGCAACTAAAAAATAAATAGTGATGATATGTAACACGAGGGCGCCCAGGCGCCGAGCATATTTTGCTCGTTTTGTTTTGTTTTTTTACACATTAAAAATCTCGTCCACCAGCTGGCGGGTGATGACTCGGTGCGGTTGCGTCGGATTGAACTTGGGCCGCTGGTACAGCCGGGCATTGATCGAGTACAGCCGGGGCGAAAGATCACAGCGCACGTTAAACCACCAGTCGCACACGAACACCGCTTGCGAAAACTGCGTACCATTCGGACAGAGGAACGTCGCCTGCCGTCCATCGATGTCGCAATAATGCCATCCTGGTGAGTGAATGAGAAGCGTTTTGTGGTGAGCAGTGCGTTGGACGCGTTCCGGATTGTGGAGTGAAGCGCATTCGGTAACGCGTGTTCTGCGCACGATTCTTACCTTGACATCTCGTGTCCATGTCGGCGAAAAAGCCCGGATATTCTTGCTCGTCACAGTAGAAGTTGGTGTACGGTATGGTGGCCAGTATCGGATAGTCGGTTCCTGGTCGGCCTGTTAAAGTTAGAAGCAGAAGAAACAAAAGGTACCTAAAATGTATCGACCTTCGTGGAATAGTTTATTTGTTTTCTGTGTGCGCTAGAACTTGTTCGTCAGCTTGTGAGTGAATAATGAAAAATTGTCCGATATAAATTACTTGATGCGAAACAATCGCCTTCGGCAGACGCCGGCAAACGCAGTAAAATTTAATGTGCTGGAAGGTTTTAGTGTTCTTCACAGCGCTCAAAGCAACATCAATCATTTCAAGGCTTCAAAGCTCCAAAAGCTAGTCGACTGCTGTTGGCCCGCTCTGAATTAGCATATCTGTGAAACGTAACTCACCAGGAATTGATTTACCCAGCTCCAGGTACTCCTGCACGGATGGGCTCAGGAAACCGGGCGGTATTACGGGCACGTCCTGCTGGCTGTTGCCGCTAGAGTCGAGATCTTGGCTGGGTTCGTTGCCGGCATTCGTTTGCGGTGCGTTCGATGTTCGCACGTTCCGTCCACGTTTGGTGCGATTCTTTTCCTCATGACCATCTGCGGATAGCAAATTAATAGAGTTATTTCTATGCTTATTGGTTGGACTCTTTTCAAAAGAAGAAACAACAGAGCCAAAACAAAAAAAAATCGTCCATAAATTGAAGCTAATGGTACTAAACGGTTCTTCCATCCCTTTTTTTTTTAGGAAGCAGTTCGTTGGTTTTTTTAAGATCAATAATTATAAATTAATTTAACCGAGTGGCTCCCTTTAATTAATCGGACTGTGGATCCGGTTTCCGACATTCCATTCACTCCTCAACTCAAAACGGTTTGAAGTGCCGAAGTTCTGCTTTCGGCCGGTTGGGGAAGCAAACCATTTGTGTATTAATATTTTAATTGCATAGCATTACGGATGGTGGCGATTAAATATGCAAAAGACCCCGAAATTGTTGAGCCGCTCAAACGAGCTATCAGCTCCACCTATTAGCGTTTGAATAAAAAAGGGTGGAGAATTGGGCGAAATCATAAGAAAGAGAACAGAGGAAAAATAGCCTCCCCGAAAGCAGTTGAGGTCAGGGATGAGCAAATGCTAAAGATAGAGGGAATCAAAGTGAAAAAATATCAAAAAAGTGTATTTATTTGTATTGTTCGATAGTTTCTGTCAATTCTGTCATATTATTTATTTAATGCTTTTGAAATTGCCTAATGTATTTATGAAATTTCCTAGATTAATTTAATTTAGTAACTCGATTTTACCAAACAATTGTGGTTGTGATTCATGATTTTTTTAGAAGAATCGTTTGAATTATGATTGTTTTAGATTTACGAAATTCATCCTGTCCTGTATCCAAAAACTTTTAGAAAATAACGACATTATTCGTAAGAAAGATTCATTCGGTTTTATGAATCTGAATGAATTCACATTCATCCATCGCTAACAATCACAATATTTCTTCATTCGCTCGTTCATTTGCCAAACCCTGCATTTGCACCCCATCGTTTGTCGCTACTAAAATCAAGCACCGAAGTCAAGGAAATTGCCGAACCGATCGGACAAGGCCAAGACCGGACCGTGGGGCACTTTTGTTTCATCGCCGAGCGACGGGCAAGGGAGAAACACCATAAAACATAAATCACGCCTGTTGTGATTAGAGGCGCCGCGAACGTCCAAATGCGTACGTCCTTCTGTGCACCCGTGGGGGTGCCCGAGATGAAATAACCATCTTGGAATGGCGATGGGCAGATGAGACACAGTTCGCACCAACGTGCGACATTTGCATGCTTCCTTAACCGTATACTGAACCGCACGCACACAAACAGAAGCACGGACGGAATCCGGGACAGGCCGGAGCGTTACGCAACGCTTAAAGCTTACCTATAATTAGTAGACATCCAAATATCAGTAACACTACCGAATTGGCCCGTCGGAGAAACATCGTAGCTGTGAGGTTGTTTGTTGGGAAGGCAAAAACAAAAAAAAAGAGCAGAGGATAAAGTTATAATTTTCATAACCGAGATGACACTTTGGCGAATTGGCATAAAAGGAAAACAGCTTGTTCGTGCGAAGGAGTTTATGGTTCACGGGTTGTTTATTTGCATAATGTTAGCACATCTTCCACACATCTTCACTTATGCAGAAAAAAAAAATAAACAGTGGATACCGCGGTTAGGCCAATCACAACCAAACGGGAACGCACTTATCGCATAAAGTGCTGTGATTCGCTCCTGCTGGAAGCCTACGCACACACAAACACACACACGTGGAGAGTCTGAAGATGTTACAGGAAGATGTAACGAAGATGATTGCTATTATCTAACTCTGCATGTGCACACGCAAACAACTTTTACTTTTACACCGCGGTTTACCGTCGCCAGCGCGCGTCTGTAACGTAGAAGAACGAATCGGGACCGAAGACCTCTGACTCTGACTCTGGCCAACCACCAGCATCATCATCCGCGAGATCCGCTACGATGGACGCTCTCTCTCTCTCTCTCTCTCTCCGTGTAGCGCAGGCTCGATCGTTTGCTCTCTCTCGCTCTCGCTACTGAAAACGAAAGACTTCAATGACGCGAACGGCGACGAGCCGCGAGTTCGATGACGATTTGCGCTGCTGATGCTTGACCCTAAGACTTCTACCCCAGCATCCTCGCTCGCGGTGCGGTATGATTAATGCACCAAGACGACACACCCACATTAAAAGAAGGGAGGCTGCATACACACTACACTAAACGCACACACACTCACACACACAGTCCTAGCGGCACATAAACGTGGGGTGCCTTTTTGGGCAGGGCTGGCTCGTTGGGCTGGGCCCTCAAAGTCCGCAGAATTACGTCGACCGACCGACAATGTTCGATCGGTGGTTGAACGGGCGCTCTAATTTGTGGCCACCGCGCACGACCCAATATTGGAGCAGTGCGGCAGTTGCGTTGCAAAACCGCCACGAGCGCACCAAACCGAACGGCGGTGCGCAAGGTGGGAAAGGGGCGTGGATGCGGGGATGGAGCGATAGACACAAGAAGAGGAAGAAGTAGAAGAAGGGAAAAAAAAATCACACAACATAGCACAAAAACCGATCTGGGTAAATGTCAAGCACCGAAACGTGAGAGAACGTTTGTGGCCACCGATTGTTGACGCCGTCCGTAGCGGCGTTTGTGGCCTTTCGAGCATTGTTCGAATGTGTTCAAGCAAACGGACCACAGCACGCAGGAAGGCGGCGATTGGACGCGGGAGTTGGCCGCATGCATCACCTTCAAGCGGGGTGATGTTGTGCATGATGGGGGCGAACGTTCTTGATTAAGAAATAATTAACACTAGAAGTCACCAGCGCTCTACTGCTGGCTGGGTGGGTGGGTCGGTGGGTTATGTGTTTATAATTCGCACGATCTTCAAGGCCCTCAATGGCATTAGAACATTAGAGCGACGGACTAGGTAATCGCACCTTCTTCAAACTGGAACTCACTAATCACTATCCGGCACTAACTAACACTGCACTACACTGCAAACACCGTCTCTGGGAGGACCTCCGGGGAGGGTAGGAAAAGGGGACGAAAGGAAGGATAAAGGGCAGGCAACAGGCTGTGGGACGACACTGGAACGATCGGATCGGTTCTATACTCATAGCCCCGTACGACCCACGAGCTGGACACGGCACAACAACGATTCTGCTTCTGCTGATCTCGTGCAGCCGTCAACACATACTGATTCATAACTGTGGGAACCGCATCCGAATGCTCTCGCGCAGCCGTCGTTGGTGGTTATGCTCGCCGCCACACAGAAGAGACCGCAGACGCACACCGTCCCGCTTATTCTCGCGGCTTGTTTTCGCGCACGTACGTATGCTTATGCCCTCCCCAACAGCACCAGACGAACAATATTGCCGTTCGCTTCTCTTCCCTTCTAATTCCGAGGCTCGCGAGACGTTGCTGTAACGTTGGGTGTATTTTGTTGTTGTTGTTATTATTGCTGTCTTCTGTTGTTGTTTAACTCGCGATCTTGTAGCCGACATCTCGCGCGCTTCCAACGCTCAGCATGCGTCAAATCCGTTTGCGTTGAGAGCGAGAGAGAGAGAGAGAGAACGCGGGATGCTGACCCTCGTGGCTGATGTTTTAGGATGCCGGGCCACCCAGCCTTTAATGCTGCACCGCGGCTTCGGGTGCGTACCGGGCTTCGCTTCGCACCCCTCTACCGTTCCACTACCTCCCCCTTCATGGCAGCCCCTGACCTTCGGCAGCCAACACGGTGCGGTACGAATTTCATTCTTAAGCAATCCGTTTCGGGGAGGACAGAATACAATCGAACGGACTGTTGTATTTCGAATCTTCCTTTCTCGATTCTTGCCCGCCGATTGCTGGAGGCGGCTTATTTTCAGTACGGTCCCGGAGTGTTGGCCTTCCATCGCTTCCATGGGAATGGTCTGGTTTGCGATGAGATCATATACCGTCGCTCGCCGTTATATGTCCGCTCGCCGCCTCATATGTGGATGGACGGAAAGCGTTCTGCTGGAATAGTACGACAACAAGACAAAACAAAAAGGAAACAGTTAGAATTGCGAGCGAGATTGTGCTTTTTTTTTTGTTTGTTTCGGGAGGGTTGACTTTTATGATCGGTACTGATCTGCTCGAACGGATGAACGAATGCAAGGACACACGCTGGCGAATGAAAGGTTTGAGATTAATTGAAAGGCCACCGTACAAAACGCAAATAGGGTGGAAGAATAACTGTGGTGATCTTTTGCGGAAAACAAACATGTGATTTGGTTGCGGAGTAGGTCATACATTCGATCGCCGCATCGGATGCATTAATGAGCAGATAAAAGATCAATTTAATTAAGTGCGGTTTTTTTGTGTGTGCTTTGTTGCAAGTGGTTTTGATTCCTCTTACGTCTAACATTAGCACGATCAGCGTGAGGTAAACTGTTCATTTCAACTGTTGCATGGCTGGCAACACTGCGCTCTACCCGTCAAAGTGATCTAAATTGAACATTTAGATGCGTTTCAATGCAACGGCGACTGGTGCGGGCATTTAAACTGACAGTTGGCATGTCTTGAAGCTTTGGCTTAATTTTAACTTTCCATAGCAGTACTTCGATAATTTTTCTCTTATAAGCTCATTAAACATATTAAAATTTAGTTCATCAATGTATGAATGTATTCAGACAGACAACTGTCTTCAATTATCTCTTCTATTAAAAAATGCTATCGTTAATCTTCCTGGAATATTTATATCAAGCTAAAACTTGGATCGAAATTATTTTAATCGATGTATGGACTATATTTTATTTATAATAGTTAGATAGAAATTAAACTACAAAGTATTTAATGAAAAACAGCTACGAAAAAAAAATTAGCACATTCTTTGTGAATACTTCTATAATTATTTCAAAATGTTTGGTCAACATGAAAGTTCCAACTTGCTTTGTATGTAAATAATTTTTGAAAATTGTTTAAAAAAACATTGTCAAAATCAATTGGCAAATTTATCAATTGTCAAAATCACAAAACCAAACGTTTGAAAACGGTGCTTTCTCCATTCTGTACCGACAGTGCACTCAGTGCCATTCGGCGAACCATCAAATCAAACCATGCAAACAATCGAGTGCGACATGTTTCAAGAACATTTGCCCCAAGATCTAAAACCGACCAGACATTCTATCGATTGCTGTTCGCCCGATTCCGGCATATGGTGCCGAAACACCTTCGCCTGACGGCACTAGCTAGCTCAAGAAGGGAATGTGTATGTACCATACCAGCGTACGACGGTACGCTCTATCGGTCTGTCCGTTCCATTGACAGACACTAAATGATTCGGACATCTGTCTCTCGGTTACGGGCCGGCGCAACCGTGACTGCCGTAAAAACGTGCCATTTTCTTGCACCAGAGCACGAAGGACAAACCGATATACGAGGGCGATGTGTGCTTTAGATGTGATTAGGACGCGTGGGACGAGGCGTGTTACAATCCTTCAATAAAGGATGGAAATCTATTGTTTTTTTTTTTTCTTTGTTGGAGGGAAGCAAACGGTCAGACGGGGACGGCGTTTTGTTATCGGTGGCAGCATTTTAATGCTTCAATGGAGCACAGGGAGTAGAAAAATGGAATCGAGCAAGACAGTTGAGAAATCGTCCACTGAATGCGAATTGTGCGTGTGTGTGGTGGTGATGGTTTTTTTTTCAATTCGGTCCCTTGCTTGTTTTCTGGCCAACGATTTTGGGGCAAAGGAACGAATCTATTTCGTGATGCATTTCGTTTCAACCCGGCTAAGCTAAACAGCACGTGCAACACATCGGGAAATGAATGTCAGAAGATTGTATCGCGTAAACGGGCCACAAAAAAACTTCCTGCTGACGGTTTTGTTAAACGATGCAAACAAGACGTTGGACAGTTAAATTAAAGGGAAAATGAACGAATATAAACTCTTTGGCTTGTGTTCTTCGTTAAATATTTGCTACAATTTTGTATAATAAAACGCTTAAAGTTATGCAATTCGCACGACACAAAGAAATTAACAAGATTGTCACAAGATTTGGAGAACTGTTCCAAATAATTCGTCACCATGCACACGTGTGTATCATACAATCGGGATTCTGCAATGTCCTGACAAATCAAACGTCCTGAACAACGTCAAAAAGGAACGTGCTACGGAACGAAAGTGTTATTTGCAACTGATTACGCGCCGTGAACAATCGATGGTGGCGTAACGAAATGAATCCTCGTAGGACCACGTTCGGGGAAAGTTTTAATTAGAGAAAAACACATTCCATTTCTGAAAGGAACGTCAGGAAATGCGGATTGTAACATCTCGGAACAATCTTCCTGGAAACAATCGAATGTTTGTATGAGATTGGATTCAGTTTGGCAAACTCAATCATGTTTCGTAATGTCATTTCCGATTTACTGTGATCTCTTTCACAGTGCGTACGTGGTAAGGTGTTAATGGTGCGTCGTGCTGAGAATGCATTTTCGGATGTCTCGTCGTCGTCTTTGCTTGTCTCTCGTTTCAGCTGTTGCATAATACTGTCGCACATCCAATATCGTCTCAGAATTAACACCTTTGGGATTATCTTTCACTTGTCCCTGTCTCTTTTCATACAAAAATAAAACCGAAAAACAAAGCATAAAACCAACAAGTTCCAGAACTTAACCTTAAGTGACACATAAAACAGCTCCTCTTTCGGAGGTCTCCAGCGAGCCTGCATCGCTACGTAACCTTGCTGTGCGTGTACGTTCACTCCGAACCGAACCGTCAATCAATGGGGGATGCTTCGGATAGCACCGTGTATGCAAAGTACTGCCACGGTACAGACGGATGGAACCCACTAAAACCGGCCCCGTGCGTCATCGGATCAAAATAATTAGACCGCAGCGAGCATGTCTGCGTCGCGAACGGCCACATCCGAAGGTATCTGTGCTGAGGCTGTTTGTGGTGCGTGTAGACCAAGGTCTCGCACCAACCAGACGAAGAAGACATTCGCCTGGAAACCGAATCCCGCACGGAAAACGAGCGGATGTATGCTCGGTCAGCTGTGGCTGTTAAAATGATTGCAGTCGAAAGGGTGCTCTAGTTATGGTATGGTGCCGTGGTGCGATTGAATGCGACACTCATCGTTGCGTGGTTTTTGGAGTGTTTGCCCGGTTCAAGGGAAGGTTTAATTGAAAGGCGATGCGTGGTTTCTTCCCCCGAAGCATCCCCAATCGCTGCGGTTAGATTGGTTTTACGAGAGCTAATCTAATATTTTCAACGTGTTAAATTATTTCAATATTTACTGTGAGGTTCATCAAACGAATCGATGCATTTATTAATAATTAAAATATAATTAGTCGACAGCATATTAGTCAACAACATAAGCTTCCTTAGACGCGTTAGGAACATTTTTGGGGATTAAAATCAATTACCAAAATATACTTCAAAGGTTCAATGGAACGGTTACGAAAATACCAATCCAGTTTTAGTGAGCTTCTAGTGGGTCAAATCTAGGAACAGATTGCTCATTAGCTTCGCTAGAAATTAATTGAGTGGTGAATGAATTACATTCTCCACTAGAAACAGAGGTAGAAATAAATTAAATCGTACGCTTTAGATGTAAAATCGTACCATCAATTATTATCCAAGTAGAAAAATAAACTATAGATTAGCTCTCGACCATCTGTATCCATCTGCATCCACCGAGCAATGAACTAAGCAAGGGTGGTGAAACAGTTGGCGAAAAATAATTCCCAATACCACACCACCAGCAGATTTATTGTGGGGTTCAGCAGACGAAAAGTCAAACTATCAATTATACACGCTGCCTTGGGCGCGTGGGACTTAACGGGCACTTCGAAGCACTCCGGTCCGGTGCAAACAACGTGACAGTTCCATCCGGCGCGGTTGAAGTGGTTTCCGAACCAAAGTTCCGTCGGTCCACTGCTCGTCCCGCGTCCCGGTGAGCTGGTGAAAGTTGTTTGGTTTCGTGTAGCAAGAAACCAATTTTCAGGCTTCAGGTTTGCTGCACAAATCACTGACTACATTTTAGGGTGACGGTCGTTGTGTGTGCCACGGCAAACGAATGAAGTGTGCTTCGGCACTGCTTTGCGGAGTGTTTATTGAATCTCGTCTTGTCCATTTGTTGGGGGTGGGTGGCTGGGTGGGACGAGAAGGAGGGGGGGGGGGGGGGGAAAGGAAAAAGGCAAGGATGCGATAGAATGTGGGACAGCTTCAGCTTCCAGCGCTTGTTGGGTGTTGTTGTTTCTGGGTTGTGGAATAAATTTCCAAATTTTTCAATTAAATTCTAACCATAAATCTACTTATGGTTTTGCGCGAAGGGAAATGGGAATTTTCCTCCTGGGCGAGCTTTTTCCGCCCCCATTCTAGGTGGCGTTGGCGAGGGGTGGGATTTGGGAGGCCAGTGCCTTTTTCGCAAACGGATAGGGACGGTATCTATTTTCCGAAACCGAAATAAAGTGAGGACCATGGTACGTTCGCTCGCTCTCTCTTGAACAAAACTTTGAGGGAAATGAACTGCTAGAAGAAGACCAAACATAAAAAAATGAAATAGATTGTTGACGGCCAGTGTTTGTGGAGCATTTGGATGCAGCAGGGTGGGAAATAATAATTTAGCTTAATTGAGAATGATATTGGAATCGAAACGATTTGTGGTGTCCCATTAGGGGCTAACCGTGGGTTTCTGTTTTCTGTTGAATGGGATGCCGGATTTGGTACTTTGAGTGTCTTTCTTTTTTATTTAGGAAGAGGTCACAATGTAAAAAAAAACTTCAATAAAAACACCGTTGAAGTGAGCTTTATTTTTATTTTATGTTACACCATTTGCACCATATGTAACAGGTTTACGGAATATATTTCATATGGAAGCAAATAAAGGTGATACTAATGAAATTTAATATGAAGTAATGTGAATTGCAAGTTATACGGCCTGGCCGTTCTACAGCGAATAAAACAAAACCAAATAGCGAGTGAATCGAAAAAGAAGGCTCACATTTTGTGTTCTGTTAGAAAAACGTTATGCTAAATGCTATAGGAATATAAGCGCCTAAATGTATGCAACTTGTAATTAAATATTGCTTTATTAGTCGTTAACAATAGCTATGAAACGATCATATTAAGCATATTATAAGGTTTAAATTAGTGTATTTATAGCGTGTTATAGTGTTATGTTCATTTATTCGCATTGTTGGCACATCGAACACGTCGACAATGATTTGAAACAATGTGGCAACCTTTTTGTCCAGACCGAAAACCACTTTCGATTGAAATTTATTTTCCGCCAACTTTTGTACCTAATTTTGTGGCTGAGAATGTGAGGACATTTTTATAAATTTCTTTCCTCTTTTCGCTACAGTTTTCATTGTACAAAAAGAGAATAAAGAAAGACGTCCCCACCAAAAAGGGAAACGTTCTGTCCCCACCGATATCCGTCCGGTGAAAGTGATGCTTGAATGGAGCAGCAGAAGAAAGATCGTGATCAAATTATTCAAATTATTCGCATCATTTTCCGATTGAAGAACTTTTCGGTCACATTTATCTCGCAGACCGTCGACGTTGCGGCGACGACGCGAATTAGAAAAGAGGGTCAGCCAGCCGTGATAAGAATGAGCCAGCATCTGGTCAGCATTAGGCGATTGTTCGGGTAAGAACTTTTCGCCGTTGGTTGGTGTTGAAGCGTTCAACATCATTTGCTTGGGGGGGTAGATGGTTGCCAAATTCGCGTCTCGTCTGCTGGTAGCAATTAGCAGAAGCTCCTCACGAAGCTTCTCAGAAAAAATGAGCTCACTTCAAACACCGGAGGCTGGGAGGTCACGCATGAAATCGAACGCTAGCGCTCTACGAAGAAAGTTGAACAAAAGCGCCTTAAAGTTCGCACTTGCAACTGGATAAAAAGTGGATTTTAATTTTAGATTTCCTTTTTTGCTTATGGGGTGCTGCCTTTGAAAACGACCAAGCTGACGGTGTTGGATTCGTTGTGATTCGATTTATTTATCGATAGATTTCCTTCTTCTTAAGCCGCAGCCGGCGTTGGATGGATATTGACTGAGTAAATAAAGATTTATCAGTGTTTTTACTCACACCAGCACCATTACGAAGCAGATACGATTTTCGGGAGGAGGAAGATTTCGTTGGGATAACATCGCATCAAGGGGCAACAACAACACAAAGCTCGAATTAGCTCGTTCATTCGATCGGAATTGCTTTCTTGGAAGTCGGTAATGTCGACTGGAGCTGGGAGATTTTTTTTTTCCATCCCAAACTTAGTGCCGCTGCACACAGTGCTGCAACGTCCTGCCGGTTGCAGTTTCACCGGCATTCTGCCGAGGCAGAGTTGTAATTAACTAAAGTACCTTCAATTCAATTCGTGAGGGAGTGATTTACTGTTGACTTTGCAGTTGGTAGTAAAGTTTCAAATGCTGCGAGTACCCCTTTTTGGCAGTTTTGTGCTGCAGCCGGAGGTTGCTGCCGCTTGGAGACACCAGGCAAACAGCGCGGCAAAGTCATTTGTTTAATAGATTTCTGTATTACACCAAACGAAACCTAAATTTAAACCATTCTGGAGGAAATTACTTCCACTCGCAATTCACATTTACCGACAAGTTTTTCGCCCCGCGTAAAGTTGGCCAGTTGTGAAAATTTGCTGCAAATCCTGTTGCACATTTGGCAGCAAAGTGTGGCGCCGGGTGTATAACGGGCACGAGTGGATTAGGAGCGGCACGTTTATGGCACATTAGCCCTCAATGAACGCTGTGGCGTTGGGTGTGCCAAATGGACGGTTGCTACTGGTGGGGTGTATTTCGGGAAGCATTTCGCGGAACACGGTTGCCACTTTGCTGATGTTTTTACCTTGCAAGACTGAATCCATTTTACATTTAATTAGTACATGTTGTTTTGAATGTTGAAACTTTAATAGTTTTTTTATTCTTACATTGTTAGACTACTAGAAATTTCAGAAATGCTTGGTAGTCTCAAAGATATCTCGACGCTCAAAACATAAAATCTCAAGGCCAAATGTCCAGCCTAATAAATCTCCCTGTCAATAATCCTGTATCTTGATATTGTTGTATTTTGTCCAATAAGAACAATTGTCACGTCTCTTATTATCTAAATAATAATAATAATTTCAAATAACTAGTCATACTTTCAACAAAAGTCCCCAACCGTGGTTGCTATATATAACTGGAAATTTTAGTAAATGCAAATGAAAAAATCACTCTTACATTGCCTTTCAACTGATCCGCATCAATCCATTTGCAAGTTCAATGAACGCGGTTCCAAGAAAAAAACGCCACACCGTTAATCAAATAAAGATCCGCGCCACGGAAAATGCGTGCTTTACGCTTGATCTTATTAAATAACGAGCGGATCGGTTGATCTGCAGAAAAATAAATTCCCATTAGACTGGCTCGCAGTGTAACGATAGCTTCACCGTTTTTCAACGCATTGCCCACATTCGGTCCGTTCAGAGAAAAGCGTGAGGCAAAGTGAACACAGATTGCAATGATCAAATTAAGCAAACTCTCCCGCTCTTTCACTCTGTGTGTAGCGTTCGACCGGTTCAGTTGCAGTGGAAAACATCAAAATAACCAAAATAACCATAATAACAATACGGAGCGAAGAAGAAAAGAACTAGAACCGACCGATGTACGTGTGCCACACATACACACACACATATCCTGCCGTACGCAAAACCGAACCAACAGCGCAGTGCAAAAGTGCAATGAGTGCATTGTGATGTTGCACGTCAGTTTGAGGTTATATCTATCGGTACCCATGGATTTTCCCGAGCATTTTGGTAACCGGGAGACAACAATCATGCGATGGAGGGGGGGGGGGATAGGTGAGGGAAGAAGGGAAGAAATGGTTTCCGGGAGGCGCATCATGGCAAATGGGAGGAAAACCCGGAACGGAAATTGGCACTTTTTTCACGACGAAATAGTAATTCGCTAATGGAATTTGACCATCTCGGAACTCCGCTGTGAGAAGGGACTAGCATCGGATGTAGGCACTATGCGTGTGTGTGTGTGTGTGTGTGTGTGTGTGTGTGTGTGTGTGTGTGTGTGTGTGCGCTAAAGTCGACAGAAGTCAAGTTCGATCTATTATTGATGCTCGTTTGCTGTTGCATATTGGGCAAACCGTGCCATGCAGTTGGTGCTGTATTGCACTGGATTCGACCAAGTTCGATGGTAACGTTTTTTTTCTGAATAAACAAACTTGCCGTTTTTGGTTCTTGACTCAAAAGCAGCTGTTTCGATGGAAAAGTTTTCACCAAAGGGAGCGATGTTTGAAGATGAGCTTAATGCAGTTATTTGATTCGTTTCCTATTTTCAATATTATCTTCTTGTTATGCTTGTAAAAGAGTATTTTAATGCTTTTCTTCACCCAGACAGCTGAATGGTAATGCATTTTTGGTAGTTGTTAGTTTCTGAAAAACGTCCTATAAAACATCTGTTTTTTATAGCTACCATGCTTACCACGAGCACTAATTCAATTACAACGGATCATTCAATTATATGATCTCCACTACAATTATTACTGTACCCACCCATCGTTCCAGCAACGCCGGGAATCATAAATTTTGCCCAACATCACCCAAAACGGTTGCTTATTTGGACAATGCACGATTATAGCACTATCAATCAGCGATAATTAAGTGCATCGTTAGCATGGCAAATATTGATCAATTATGCCGAAGCGCATAAAACCCGGTCGCCGTGCAGTGAACCGTTGCAGTTGCCGTGGTGCATTCGTGACAACCCAAGGGTAGTGAAGTATTAATTTGCTTTGTTTATTACCGCTTTGGTTGATGGCACTGGGTTTCTGCTTCTGCATATCGTTATTGTGGCAACAAAAAAACAAAACTCTTGCCCGCTTTCTCCCAACTTAGATAGTATTTGTCTACTACTCTGCTACACTGGAAAACTTTACCCCTTTTTGTTTCGCAAACCTAAGCTTTACTTCTTGATTAAACAAATTAAGAACTATTGAAAGCTGCACTCCACGCCACGAGCACGTTTATTCTCGGGTTCGCAGTTCCCGCAATGTCCGCAGAACGGAAGAACTGAGGCAATATTTAATTTAGCTTATCAAAAACCACGCTCTGGTGGAAGTTTTCAACGCAAAACTCTTGCGAACCAGAGGATTGACATCACGTGTCAAGATGTCGCAGTTGGGAGTTTGGTTGGAATGACAAAATCTTGATGTCTGACGAAGCTTTTCCCGGGAAGTTGGTTCGGTTGATACGGTTGTTGAAATATGTTTATTATTTTATTATTATGTTTACAGTGTAAGAAACCCGCTGGGAGCCTTTTTGTCCAACGCATTGCATACTTTACGGCGTATTTAATTATTTTATATATTGCATAAAGAATCAGCATGCGTAATACAATTTACCAAATAAACTTTAAAGAAGTAATATTTGAAGTATTAAAATTGATAGTGATAATAAAATTTACCATAAAGAACCTGTTAGGAGGTTAAAGAATTCTGAACAATATTTTCTATAAAAGTTTATAAACTTCACTTGCTTGTCCAAGTCCTTTGCTTTCTTATCAGAGCCAACACACAAGTGGTAGAATTGTGTTCCTGTTTCTGATGTTACTTCCTTCCCTTCACGGACAACATTCCTTCCGATGACACTTTGGAGCTGTTTACTGTTTCTTTAAATATGAAAATGTCACCAGAAGGGAAACAAGAAAGCATAGAAAAAAAAAACATAAAATCAAATCAAACTTTATTAACGCTGTCAAGGGAAGAAATGCAAGTGCCGCAAGTCGTCCTTACAGAAAGGAAGATTTGTGTATATTTATATATTTCTCCCTTGCTGGAATGGACACGGGCAAAGTTGCATCCTCGTGCAAGAACCGACACAGTAAAGTTGGCTGCGTTAGTTACTCATCATGAGACTCGTTCAAGGATCAGGGAGCAGAAGCCTTTTGATGATTTGTTACACCGACGCTATTGCCCGTTGCTTTGTTGGTGCTTCCAACTTGGTTTGATTGCTAGTCCGTACGTATGGTTGAAGTGTGTCGGCAAGTTCCCTCGACAAATCTAAAGCGCCCAGGTTCGCCGTAACCTGTTGCGTATCGTAAAACGAACCGACGGACCGGTTGGGATGGTTGTGATTATAAATTTTTGTACGATATTTTTGCGCTGTTTAAAAGTTCACCAAACAAACTAGATCGCAGGCAGAAGGTACGTTCTTTCATCGTTCATTCTTTCTTTCGCTCTCGCTTTTCCGTAGCGTGCGAGGTGAGATATCACCATTTTACTTGATTAAAATCAACTTTATGCCTTCGTGTGAGAAAGTTTGCCCATTTTGGCCTCCCGAAGGACGTACGGAAGGGTCTTGGCGGAATACGCAAGACGATGGTAATGAATTGGATGCTGGAAAAGCGTCCAAAGCACACGCCACTTTTCACCGTTGTCAGTGGAGTTGAGCTGAGAAGTCAGGTTCACCTAAACAGCTTCCTGTTCGCTTACCTTCCGTGTGTTGCAGCGTCCGTGAAAGCGATCAAGGAGTCGCCGTACGGAAGATGGCTGAGTGATAAAGTGGTGCACTGTATGAAGGCCGTTGCCATGTTAATGCTAGATGCCATATTCACATGCGATTTTTGAACGATAGCATCTTGGCACGCTGCAATCTTTCTTTCCGTGCTCGGTGGCTTGCCGGCATAAAAATAAGTCCAAAAAGGTAAGTGCTGCACAACTTTTTCGGCGCGTTTGAATGGCGGGAGGATTCGGTCTGGCCCAGAACTCGTTACTGCCATCACGAGAGAATTAGTTGCAGACGGCATGTGTTGCGTGCATATGTGCGTGTTGGTTTAAGAATAGACGGGTAGTAGTCGCAGTTATCCAAAAGTCACTTTAGTGTACCATACCATGTGAATCGACTTCGGCACCATTCCAGCACACAATACGCAATCCGATTGAACGAAGTGGGAAAAGTTAATTCAAGCGGGAAAAAGTTAAATGAAAAACTGTCGTGCAAACCTTGAACCTTCGCCCAACGTCTTATCTTGCCGTGATGGTTTAAAAAAAAAGAAGAAAAAGTGCACCCAAAGAAGAACAAGAATGTCGAAGGGCAGAACCTTCCCAACTCCCTTGTGCGAAGTGAACGCAATCGATCGGAAAACGCCAACCCCGGTGTGGGGGGGTGTGAAGTGAACTAAAAATTGCTTCTGACTTGTGATGAAATTAAACTTTTGCATGAGATTGTGCAAAACTCGTGTTTGAACTGGGTGCTACACCAGTGCGGGTGGTGTTGATTTCTTTTCTTTCCTCTACATACAAAATCCTATTTGTGTTGGTTTGGTTCTTTGTGTATCTTTTGCGGTGAGAGAATGATTTTCTATTTTTTATTGTGGACGCTTTTATTGTGGAAAAGTTTGGCTTGCTTATCGTGTCATGTTTTATTATGCTAGGTTATGTTCTTTTTACATTTGTCCGATTACATTCGATGGGTGGACGAATTGTGTGGCGAAAAGATCTAAGGGAAACTTTATAGAATTTGGACAATGGTGAAAGCAGTTTTGGGAGTAAATTAAGTAATTATTTAGTTAACAAAAATATTTAATTCACACGAAATTTATTCTTAGTAAACCCTTTCTTCCTTATCATCTCGAATAACTCTTTAACAAGGCGTGACGGTACAACTAATCATCGATCCATAAATTAATGTCAAATCAACTCAATCGTTGTCGCACCTGGCAGCTAACAGCTAACCGGCGATTGGTGAAGTTTCTCCGTCAAAGTCCCTTGTTGGGTTCCAAGATTCCAGAAAAAAAGCGATAAAGTAACATTTATCTTTCCACAAGCCGTACCTGTACAATGGCTTTAGAAGGATGTCGTGTAAGCAGGCAAGCTTTATCGATTTTAAGCTCGTTTCATAGCACTAATCGGAAGCTAATTAATCTACACGAACAAAAGGGGGCCGCACGTTTAGGAGGAGAATTCTTCCTACGAAAATTCGACACAAAACAGGCTTTACGAAGGGAAGACATTAATTAAACTTAATGATCGATCAGTAATGTTGGAGGATGGTGGGGGTGATGAAATTGTACAACTTTTTCGTCTTCTTATCACTAACAAGCACTCTAGCTGGTAGAGCAATACGGTTCGACTGTTTAAGATGGATTTAGTTTTATCAAAGGAAATAAAGGTCCTGTTGTATTACAAAACGTTGCTTGAACATCTCCGGAACCAAAGTTCTTCACAAATCGCAACCAATAATATTTATTTTCCAGAATTTCTAATGGTTTGTTCTCATTTTAATGAGAATGACTAAATTAAGATTTATGTCCTGTAAATAGTATGTCAATTACTATCCCCTTCGCTTACTGATCACTATCAAACAATCGCGTTTCTAAAATACGCCTAAAGGTATGCAATTTTTGTATCAAATAATTTTTTTATGTTTTTTTCCTAACTTATCTATACATTTGTTAGCTTTATTAATATTTTTATCTTCAAATAAAGCAAAACTTAAGATTGCCATAAAAAATACATAAATAGATAAAACATACTCTTCTTGAATATAAACTTCACCCGGGACAGACCTATCGCACCTCACTATGTGGTGCTCAAGGATAACACGAGCAGATCAATTAACAACACACAAGATTATGTGTCGTATCGTGTACGGATTCGCCCACACTATAGGGCTATATGTATGTGCACGCGGGTTCGCCGTACGCATCTCAGGACCCGGGGCTTTTCCACTCAAGCGCACAATGTGAAAATGCACTGAACCGTAACCAAAATAACCAACCCCATCAACCCGGAACGGGAAGAATAACGCAATGGGATGCATACGTGTGAAGGAACACACCGGTGCCGGAGCTATGGGAACCTTCTGTGCGAGTATAATAAACTGCACCCAGCATCGATGGTGTTTATGCGAACTGCGTGTGGTTCAACCGTGGTTTACGCAAAAAAGGGAACGCTTTACGCTTCACGGCCCGAAAACGGTCCGCTAATAACTATAATGAGACGATGTGCTACCCTATTTGCGCATGAAGCCCTGGCCCTGGGGTTGCGTCGGTATGAGCATGATAAAGTGTTCACTTTGGAGAAAACGTTCCGAACGAACGAGGAATGATGAGATACTATTGATTGAACGTGAGAATGAGGATTAAAATTTAGCTTAAAATTTTAAAACACTGCACATAAGAAACGATGCGGAATTATTTCGTGCAATAAAGGCTTCAATACTCAATAAAGGAAGCACCACATGTGGGGAAAACTACACACACACACATACAACCGCACAGTGGGGAATGCATGGGATATAAATAATCAAATCCTTCGCTTTTGTCTATTTGACCTCATTAACAGATGGATCCCTAGGAATAGCGATCGCTCTGCATGCCCGTGATGGTCGTTTGGGCTGCCGGATGGGGAGCAACTGCCTACAGTATAGGCCCTGCTGGCAAACCAGCCCAATGCTGCCAGCTTGCTGCTGCTGATGAAGTCGGCACCGAGAGTGTTGATGATGTCGGTCCCGTGCCGGAGATATGAACATCGGGCAAACATTCCTATCCGGCCGGCTTCTTCACCGATCAGCCAGCCAAGGTGGGATGGCATTCACCCTCACCGGAATGTGCGCTATGCACCCCAGTATCGGTGCGAGTGCTCCCGTTGATGCTTTTGATTTAACTCATTAGGCGAGCGAAATGCATTGAACCGCACACACACACACACTGCCGTTCGAGCGGTAGAAAATTCGTTTCCACGTATACGCACAAAGACACAGCACGGTGGTCACGGTGTTCTTCCGAAGCGCAAACCGAGCACCAACAACAGCACAAAACCTCGTACCCATTTGCCAGGGCAGGAGTTTACGGTTCTCGATAATTATAACGATATAAAATTAAACACGAACTCTGCAACGGAACCGAAACCGAAATTTCCGCACCGATACGTATGCGCGCTTTCTGGGTGGAAGAGTTTTCCGTGGAAGAGCGATGCGTTGTAATAACCTGCCCGACGTGGTACCGAGCCTCACAGAAGGATCTGCCATTCCGTGCGAGCGTGCGTATTGTGGGAAAATAACCCAACGGTGTGCCCGGGCTCGAACGTTTTGCGTTTTGTGTGGGATTGTTTTAGCCACCCGAAAAAGGTGCTCCAGAGCGGAAATCTAGCAGGGCAGGACGATAAGAGGATTCTGGGGTTTACTTGCGTAAACAGTGCGTTTTTCATCACGAAACACCTGATTTTGAGTGGTGTTCCGCTGACGAGGCTGGGAACGTGATTGCAAAAGAATCAATCATCTTTGTCTGTAGAGTATAGGAAATTTTTTTGTTCTAAATTATTAATTCATTTTAAATAGTGTTATATTTTTAAAGTCATATTATTATTAATTTTTGACATTATTAAAATAATACTTGTATGGTATTCATCATTTTTGTGTCATACAAATAAAGCAACATGGTGATACAATCTTAGATACTTCTGCTTCACCCAAAACAAAAACAGCAGAGATATTTAATTGCATAAAGCTTCTCAAGAAATTCTGACCAAGGAAGTTCTCCAACACGATCCTGCATCACAGTAGATTAGTGACTGCCTTGGGACGAAACCCCGGACCGGGTATGATCTAGATGATTCAATCAATTACGCAGTCATATGCAGTACACTCGGCATGCCTGCCCGACCATGGTATATTGCCTGGTTCTACTGCCGGGTTGCCATCCGTGTAATATAGCTCATCTAAATTAAATGCTGATTGCCGTTGTGCACTGTGCACCGTTCCATCGCCTAAGCCGCTTTGAAGTCCCAACCGTATTTGTCCCATGCCCAAGCACACCTACTAGTAATGGTACTCGAAAGCATAAGTAGAAAAAGGGAGAGAAAAGAATGTCTTAAAAACTAGCAACAGCACTGCACAGCATGGTGCGGTACAAGCAGCAAAATCAAATTGCACCCCGATGTGCCCGATGATAGACGCGTTTCATAAGCTTCATCGTAGCCGTCGTCGTCCTAGTCGTCCTAGTCGTCGTCGTTGGAAACCGTTTGCCCCTTCGGGAAAGCTGATAAGCATGGTGATCCAGCGGGTGGGATGGATACTACATTTGCATGTCGCACCTGTAACACGTGACAGCGAGGCCAGATGTCAAGCTAGGTGCGACCCAGGTGCAACGATGGAGCGACCCATGAATTCTCCCAGGAGCTACAACATGTCATGCAGCAAAAATGCAAGCGCAAACGCAAATATAATGGAAATAATAAAATTGTTGAACCTATTTGTCGCACTACACTCACCAGTCCAGTTGAATGCTGAAGCTTCCTTTGTATTGTAAGTGAGCAAAGGGAGTAGATCTTCTTCATGCAGCAGCTGTTCACCGTATGTCTTCTTATCAATTTGAGAATGGAGACTTGGTGTGTGTGTGTGGGATGATTTATTGTACCAAATAAAATTGGTTTTGGAACAAAGAGTTGTTATCCTAATTAAATGAATCTACACTCAACAACGAAAAGCGATGTGTTTCTCTTTAAAACTCTTCACTTCATCAGCTCGTTCGGTTTGCTTGGTTTTCAATGAAGCTTTCGCCTTTAAATGTGTGGAATGAAGCTTCGACGAGGTATTTCGAGACTCAAGGCTCACTCCACTGCCAATCATGTACTTCATTAGCTTATCGATGCTGTTACTCCTTTCGAGTGCTCTGCCCACTATTCGATGGCTGATGGCATGGGCAAAGTTTCGCCACAGTGATCCGTCATCCGGGAAGCTGCTTCTCACACCGTAACATCTGATTTCTAGAGTTACGCCACAGCCCAAAAATACACCGTGAAAAAAAACGGCAGCAAACTCTCTGGTTCGCTTAGATAAACATCAAAAACAAAATCAAATGAGCAACTTCCTGAGCCTGGGCTTGGTTGGAACTGTAGGAAGCCGGAAGAACCGATCGGGACGTGCAATCGATGTACTTTTACGGGAAAGCTTTCACTCCATGCACCAGGGAAAATTAACCAAAAAAAAAAAGGAAGAAAACTCCTCTCCTCGAAGCATTCCCTGGTGAAGCTTCAAGTCGGAAGGGTTTTTAGAGTGAAAAGGAAGGTAGAAATAACGTTAAACAAGAGGACAAAAAAAAGGCATTGAGACCAAAACCTACATACAAAAAAAACCAAACAAAATCCACCACCGTGCTGATGATTCGATCGGTTGGTCAGTTCGTTTAAGATTCAGCAGCACAAAATCGGAAACGCGGCCAGGGAAAAAGTGCATCCGCAAGCAGACCGAGCAAGGTCGGCAAACAAAAACTTCGCACCGATCACGGTGAACTAGTTTTGGATTTGGCAGTACGGCCACTATGAACAAAATCAAACAAACACACATACACACAGCACGGCACACAGAACGCGATAAGCGCAAACAAACTACATAAACAGGAAGTAATTAGTTGATGAGTTTCGATTACGCCAAGACCGTCGGCGGGCGAGACTGTACCGCGAACTGTACACTGGACTGGTGGACTTTACCGTCCCATTTCGTTTTTGCGGAGCAATCGATGGTATAAAGAGTGAGAGAAGAGAAGCAAATGCTCCTATTGGAGCAATCGACCACGCGAAAGGTGTCCGCTATCGATAAGGTGAAGCTGCGAATCCTGCTTCACAGACCAAACTTTGCCTCTTGCCTTTCGGCCACAATCGACAATCTAATTCGCCGAGCATGACTGGAATCAAATCCGTATAATCCGGTTTGTTCGGTTCGATTCCGCTCATCTTGTTGCTTCTGTTTTGTATTGTTTTTTTTTCCCCCTTCTCCAAACCCAACATCCCCACGGATCGATTCCATCCCATACGCCCACAAATGGGTGGCGGTGGGTGGAAAATTTGTTGTCGAGTACTTTTCGCCGCACAATTACCACGACCAGCAACGGTGGCAAAGTGATGTTTCGAGCAAAAGTTTTTCGCAAATGAGCAAAATATCATCCCTCCCAATCGTGTTCGGGTGATGTCTTCCTGGTTTTCTGCAATCCACCCACCCATACAAAGGTCGGTTATCGGTTTAGCCGTCACTATTCTTGGTGATGATGATGATGATGATTCGGATAAGGTGCTTAGAGCCGAGCTTTCCGGGCACGGAAGGACATGTTGGGGGATGAAACATCATGTACTAGCACGACAATCACCTATTGGAGGAACCAATCGAATGTGGGATGCGGTGAAACTAGAACCGTATGGTAACTTTTCCCATAAATGTCGTACAAGAAATAGTTGCCAGTTAGGTTGCATAGAGTTTCCAATACCGCCCATAGCTATTGACTGCCATTCCAGGATGTTTGGGATGGAGGTTTCGTACAATTTTCCATTGTTTTTGCTGGACAGGTGTGGTGGTAGAGAAAGAAAGCAAGAAAAAAAATTGGATGAAACTTCTCCATCTGGTCTTGGTTTTGCTCCTCTTCACTACACAAAGAAAAGCTTAATGCATTGAATGGTATCCGAATTGCTTACAAACATACGACGGAAGGAAAGAAAGAAAAAAATATACAAAACAAACGCAAAATAATCGACCATCAAAAAGTGGAAGAAGCTAGTCACCGACAAAACCCGGGTTTGTGGTTATTTTGCGGTAGTTACGATGCACAGCCGGATGGTGGATGCACAACGAGTAACGCTCACTCAATTTCAGCCAAAAAGATGCATTGTAAGCAGCCGGTTGGG
This sequence comes from Anopheles rivulorum, assembly GCA_018908115.1. Classification (NCBI taxonomy): domain Eukaryota; kingdom Metazoa; phylum Arthropoda; class Insecta; order Diptera; family Culicidae; genus Anopheles; species Anopheles rivulorum. Next base: position 24,222,862 of record STHB01000003.1, on the reverse strand, counting down.
AGCGTTCCTTGGAAATGGAATGTGCACGAGTGTGCATACGCTACATAAACAAACATGTTTACGAAAATTTTCCACTTTGCCTTGTTATTGCGCTAGTTATGCATAAGGTGGGAGACAGGATAAGGCTGTTTCCGTTCAACTCCTTCGTTTGAGTATTCATCTATACTGTAGACGATATAATTGGCATATAAAGAGAATCGTTTCTTAAGGATTTTTACTTTTTTACAAGTAATAATGAAAATTTGTATCACAAATTGCATAACGGTGGGCGTTTCGTACAACCATTGCATACTTTACGGATAGAGAGTAAGCGCTCACTCAGCCTGCAACGTATGCAATTCGCATAGCAAATTCGGTTATCTTATTAGCATGTTTGTTGTTTCCTGTAACTCGTATCGAGAATTGAGCGATTGTAACCCGTTTCCTTCCGTGAAACCATTTTCCCATTCAAACGATAAAATGTGTACATATTTTTCTTGCTTCCCCGCATTCAAGTGAGCTTATTTCCTGCTTCTCACAACAACACAAACGATCGATTCTATTTCCGGCCCCAACAAATCTTCCCATTCCCGTGGCTGGCGCACGAAACCGATCAAAATATGCATCGGTTTGGAAATTGGAAAATTATAATACCTCAATATTGACGGTAATAAAGTCGTTGTTGATGCATTTCACTTTGAGATGCACTTTCCTCCGGGCGATGTATTCCTTGTCTCCTTGCCGACTGCGAGACTCGTGGGAGACACTTGAGCGTTGGAAAGCGAGCGCCGAACGAACGGATATTATGATTGTAGACGATGTCTGGCACGGACGGGACGTTTCCTACCGATGTGGGTAGATTGAAGACACTTGAGGCGATGAGCTGTAGTGTTTTGGAGTAGCTGGTACATTGCATCCAAACTTCATTGAGCCGCACACATACGTGCATGGTTACACGAAACAAGAAGCAGCTCTTTATCTACCGACCAAACGTTTTTTTTCTCTCTCTCTCTCTCTCGCTCTCCATCCTCAACTCAATATGCATCCTGAGGCATTCGGCAGTAGCTCGTTATGCTGAGGCAGGTTTATCAGCAGCAGCATCATAATGCTGCACCGTCTTCCGCTTACATGATGACAGGCGGGTAAGCTAGGGCGGCCACACGGCTAGGTTCTTCTTCTGGTTGAAGATGATTTTGCTAATTTGCAGCCCGAGGCTGACCGGCTGAAGCTTGTTGACTTGTTGACTATTGGATCACGGATTTAATCTCGTGTGCCGCAGTAGCTGCTATTGTGTGCAAATTTAATCACTTGCCATGGTGCATTCGCTTCCACTTAAAGACTTTACGATCCATGTACATTACTTTCTCGAGATGATAAATGTTGATGCATCTTTTGTGGTTATTGAATGCCGTCAAAGGGATCGAAAGGAAGGCCAGCCACATGATTAACAAGCTGTTCCAAACAAATGGGCCAATCCGGGGTCGTAAAAATGGGAGAAAAAATACATGGCTCCACGCAACGAGATTTCTCGATCAAACCGTGGGATAATGTTAAAGTGAATGGATATCCTTCGCCAAAAATTGAGCACACCATCGGAGGAAACTGTTTGGGCGGTTCACGCGATAAGAAATCAAATTTGCCTGAACAAACAGTCACATAAACTCCGATGCGAACCTGATCCGGAACGGATTTAAGACACGCATCGCACGTATGGACGCGTTTTTCTGTGACCTCGATAGAAGATTTCCGTTTAATGGTGACGAAAACATTTTTCGGAGGGATCATCAAACGTGAAGCGGAACAGCAGGGGAGGAGAAGGGGGGAGGGCAAACAGAGAATGGTTGTGTTTTGTGGGGTTGTGCTACCACGGCTTAGACGACCTAGTTCCGGTCCAGGAAGCTTCAAACAGTAGGAGAAAGGCAGAAAGGCCGACAAAAAAAACCAATTCCCTTTTTATGACGTTTGATTGAGTTCTCGATTAAAGTTTATAGTCGGGCCAGTTCGTTACAGTGCGGTTTGCTTGCTTATCCGTTACGCAATGCGTACTGGACAGAGTTGCGCGACCGTTTTGGGACAAGTGTGTACGAAGCGAATAAAGCAAAGAAAGAGCAGCAACAAACAGCACAAGCAGCAGTGGCGTGGCAAGTGCATTAATCTTGTTCTACACCAGGGCTGGTCGAAAGACTTTCGGAAAAGACGCAGACACAAAAACTCATCAAAACGGGCGAAAAAGCGATGTTTGAACAACGTGATCGGGAAAAGAGAAACTGGAGTAACAAAAAAAAAAAACACTCCGCCGAGTGTGTGTGTGTTTGAGACAAAAGCGTCCTTTAAGCGATGAACGTCTAGCACGCCGGACGGAAAATACGAATCCATCCAAGGGAAACGGAGTGTAATGCGACCAATATCGTGATAGGCACGGTCTGGCCTCGAACGTAACGCCTGGCCTAAACGAGTGTCGAGGCTCTGGCGGTGGTGGTGATCATTACCGTTTGATTGATTGATTCGAATCGAAGACTCGTCTCTTTACGCTTTGTGGAGGATAGAAAAAAGATCAGCCAGCACACAAAAAAACCCAAAATCGCGTACACACACACACATATCGCATCGTCTCGGCTACTATTGGACGCGATGCTCGAAGCTGATTTGCCGGATCTTGTTCTTCGGCTTGCAGGACGGTTGCATGTTTTGCAGCCCGGTCACCAGGATCACCGGGGAATCCTGTTCCGCATCTCATCTGGATCGATTAAACCGTGGACATTGGTGAGATTGAGTTCAGCCTCCATCCTCTGCCCATCCTTCCCAACACGAACCAAACAGCAGACAAAAAACACGGAAGATAACCAGCCTAGCATGGAGCAACGAGAAACATGCGTATGCCATCGGTGCACGGTGACGGAGAAAAATCGGATCCAAATTGAGATTAATGGGCTGCCACCGATGGTGCGGTGCCGGATCGTACGAATTTTGTTGTTTTGCTTTGATGATTTATTTACCGATTGATTGAAACATCATGCGCCTCCATCGGTAGGCAACAACGGCCTGACCCGGATGCTCCAGCCCCGTCCAGTACGCAGACTGCGCACGTGTTCCGTGGTTCGAACTCCAGAACGGAGGCAATCAGTGCGAAAATGGTGTGAGTAAGTGGTAAGCTGTTTAGCCAAACTGCGTGTTACTAGTTTTGGCATTTTTGGGTTAGAAGGAAACAAAAGATGATAGTAATTGGATGGGTGGGTCTCGGGCTACATTTCCGTTCAGTTGTTGTTCAATAGAAAAGAGTGTAAAATTTCAAACAAAGGAATATGAAGGTAGTGATTTTGTTTAGTACAATTGTGTCGAAAATTGCATACTTTGAGGCTGAGTATAATTGTGATTTACGCCTAAAGTTATATAATATCGTTTTTTTAATGACCTTTTAAACGATTTTTTATCTCAAAAGGCATCTAATTTCCACGCAAATCCAAATGGAAGTCAGTGCAAATCTATTGCGTTAGATAAGCTCCTTAGATACTACATTATACAAGCTTATTCCGCATCCAGCACGATCCATTCTACAATGTCAACCGTGCAACGCACAGGCGTTCAACATGCAACTTCAACACTTTACCATCTGACACTTTACGGGTTTGAAATGGAAATCCTGTGCCACGCTAAGCACCACTAGACCCGGTCACCAGATGCAACAAGCATCTGGGTTGGGTTGCTCTAACCTGCAAATGTAGTGTTAAACCCACACAACGGCAGTACAAACCGTCAAACAAACTGGTCCTGGTGCTGGGCTACTCGTGCGGCATCCGAACGAATCTGGACAGTGTCATGATTATTACATTATAAATTAATTCCACGGCTCGTTTCGGGTGGCTTTGCGTTACGCATTTGCGCACGCATGTGTCTTGCTTTGTTTGAACCGAGCGCCAAGCGCAAGCGATGGTCGATGAAGTTAATTGCATCTGGCATTTCCAACGGTCTAATGATGATCATGATGATGATGATGATGCGAATGCACCAACGCCTAACGTAAGCCTCCGTGGAAGATGCCAACTTGTATTGTGCCATACCATGCCATGGGCCAACGCTATTTGCTACGATACTTGTGGATAAAGGTCCGGTGTATCGGGATTCGGTACCGATTCCCTGCTCCGAAAGTCCGTTGCGCGAAACGAGAAAGCACTGCAATCCGACGCGAAAGTCGTTCGCACGTACCGGAGGCATTTTGGGCCCGTGCCCATTGTTGCTGTCGATGCAGGATGGCGGTTGAAGTTGATTAGTATGCACCATAAATTTACACATCCTGTTCGGTAGTTTGAGTTGCGGGTCAGTGTCGGAAGCCACTACGTCTAAGTTGGTGCGTTTTGGAGGACACTTTTCGTGGCACACTTAACACACAGTGTGGTGCTGATGTCATCTCACCATCGTCGATGGAATTGGGTCATAAAACTTAGTATTAAAAACTGATCAATTAATGGTTTAACCAGAGTTTAAAAATGTATCCAAGACCAGCGAGTTCGCAGCCCAATTCTCAAAAACATGTTCCAAAATTTAAACAAATTACATTGTCAGTTGGCTTCGACGACACTGTGTATGAACCTCCAACACTGTCCAAATAGTAAAACTGTTCTAAAAAATCTTACCACATCTAATCGTTTGCATGAAAGTTTCATTGTAGTTGTCTGCGGAACGATGCTGCACATCACATCACGAAATTGGAACGACACGATTCCGTCACGTGTTGCGATGTAAATCCAACCGGCATAATTTCACCGTAAGGTAATTACTTAAAATGTAATCCACTCGATCCGCTCGCGTACGGCAAAAAAAAAAAAACGCGTATAATCCGCACGAGAGCAAATAATGAAACACGCTGGAATGCACGAAAGATGCATCCCTTCCCATCCCTGAACCGGTTAAGGGGTGGTTTTTATCCGCCCATCAGGCTGAAAGAAGCATTCCAGCCCATGTCATAAAGCAATGATGTAAAATTTAAAAACGGCATAATTTGCCATGTTTTCCCTGTCCGTCCGTCCGTCGGTAGAAGCTTCCAATGATGGCATCCATCGGGGATGCGAAATAAAAAAAAAAGCAGTTCCATTCCAGTGCAATCCAAACTAAATCCTTCTGGTAGCATTTCATCCTTCAACTCTTTGTTGTCTCTTTTTATTCTCCTTCATTCCTAGTGGTGGGTGTTTGAAATGCTTTCCCATTGGTGGATGCTTTTTTTTTTGTTTAAATCAGTAATGTTGAGTTGGGGAGAGAATTCCACGTAGTACGAATTATTTCCCCGGAGGACATTCATCCGTCAATACACGAACCACTTCAGACGACGAAATATTTCCATATGCAGGTAAATATTATCCTACCCCTTTTCTGGACATCGCTCGCTCGTCGTGTCTGTTTGTTCTCGCCGGACTCCCATCGAAGGACTGTGCGGCACATATCAGCACACACGCCCCGAAACGATGAGAGGAATTATCCTTTTCGTTTTCGAGTACTAGCCTCTTCCGTCCGAACGATGACCGCCCGGTTGCATATGTTCTTTCTTCCAACTGCTGGTGGTAAAATCCAGCACCGGCCACGCACATACCACACACAGCTCGGGTAAAGCGGATTAATGTTTTTAAAAATTTCGCCCCCAAAAAAAGCGGATTATTATCATACACTGTTACTTCTGCTGAGTTGATGGTCTCACTACTCGGCACGCTTAAATGTGTGTGTGTGTATGCGAGTGTGTCCTACAGGCAGTTACACCCGAACATGGTCTCCCATTAAATGGAAGGAAGGAATGAAGCTTTAGGGCATGTTCGGTGATCGAGTTCGGCTTCTATCCCTATTTCCCCAGCCAGGGAAAGTGGGAAAAAGTGCATAACAAACTACCAGCCCATGCAGAAACCATGTTCAACATCAACGTACTGACAGGCTTTAATTGGCAGAGGTAGAAACGCCAAACCAACAGCAACGAACCAAAGAACCAAAAAATAAAACCCATATTAGACACTTTTCCTATTAAAACCAACCAACCCATCGAGCACACGACGGGGAGGTGTCTAATTATGGTCATTTGCAAGCACATTTCGCTTGGCCGTAGGTCGAGCAAATATGATGCTCCTCATTCTTCTGCGTTCCTGTCTTTCCTCGCATCCCTTTTCCCAAAACCGCCGCAAAATAATTAGCACTAATCTGTGAATTTTTAAACAGCACATCACCGAAAAAAAAAACAGAACTCTACCACAGCCGGGAAAAACCACTGCAGTTGCGGCACCGGAAGGAAGTCTCCGGGATTGGGGGTAAGTTTTTATCACCGTTGTTACTATTTGGTGGCGTTTTTATCTCTCTCTTTCTTTTTTTTGCCACATTTCCGGTGAGTGGTGAGTTCTAGTGAGCTAATCGGTGTCGGTTGAATGAGCCAAACATAAAAAAAGTGTTTGGTTCCGTGGTTAGAACATTTGTTTTAAACATTTAAAGTTGCATGAACGGGATATTAAATTGCGCTTTTGGATGTATGAAGCATAGCTTTATAGTAGGATTGTGTTTTTAAAAAAACACAAGATCACAAATAATTGTGTTGCGAAAGCGAACATTCTTACATGCACACCATGCAGCACTTAACGCAAGGAGAAGAATTCACTTACACTTCTGCCTTTGGTACCACAGAATCTTTCACCAGGATAATCCTTCTAACGCGAGCATGATGTTCCATCCCTCCCTCGAAAGATGGACACAAGCGACGATGTGAGGATGGGAAGGTGGCGTTTGCAAAGGACAAAAAGGATGGTCGAGCATAAGTGCAAGATGCACAATTGCTGCCTCGTCGTCAAAAGCCGCGCGCAAGTGAAACTTTTGCCGGTGTAAAGTAAAGTTTATTGCACAATCTTGTGTTTCCCACTTAGCCCACGGCCTTGGGGGTGTGCAGGAGGGAAGGAAGAAGGAAGAAACGGGATGGTAAACCTTCCGGCTTCGGGTGGATGGATGTAATTGAGCCACCGGGGGTTGCGAACCGTTGGAGAGGATGAAGAATCAAATTAATGCATTATTGCAGTTTGTTGGCACCTTGTTCGTTTGACGTCGGAAGGAACCCACCAGTGGCAACATGGTTGAGCTTGAAGAAGTTCCTGTGCATGTGTGTGTGTGTGCATATACAAACGAAAAGGGGAAGGGAAAGTAAGAACACGAAAGAAAATGTGTGAAGATGATGAGAGTTTTGTTGTTCCGGAAAACGGTGCTTAAGGGTCAAGTTGTAAAGTGAACTTCTTCTGCGAACCCTTCCGAAGATGCAACTGCGGAAGCTTTCTTCCACCGTAACTTCACTACCGTACCCACACTGCGAAGTTGTGGTTGTGAATTTCGTATGTATTATTTCGGGACGAAGCTTAATACCCAACGTGGAGTGAGCAGCTCACTGGCTGGCTGGCAACTGGATGGTTGTTTCGTATCGTAATGTCTACGGCTGGATGGATTAGTTTTTGATTGCTTCACAGATGGACGGGTCGATAAAGTTCATTATCGGTTTTTTACTGGAAGGCTTTTTCCATCAGCCACAGCAGCTTTGTGTTGCATTGGGTCAAGCACAGAAAGAGCAACTTGTCATTCATGGACAAATGATAGAAGAACTTTCTTCACTTGGATCATGTTAAATGAAGGGTTCTTTCTGAAACCCTTTGCTGCGAATGCGATATGATATAGAGAAAGCACTGTTCTCTTAGAGCAAAAAGCTACAAACCAAACGTCTTATGCCATAAAACGTCTGAAACGTCTACCGTCTCTAGCACGTCAAAAAAATGGGATAAGTGTATAAGACATTTAGAACAGGAGAATGCAACATATACAATATGTTATTCATTGTTTTCATGCTCTATGGAAGAAATTATATAATGTTAATGCTAAATGTTTCATTTTTAGTAGAAGAAATTTAATTTTAATGGCACTTTTGAGGAAGAAATATTACTCTCAAGAATTGCTTTTTCTCCTGAACAAAGANGAGCTTGAAGAAGTTCCTGTGCATGTGTGTGTGTGTGCATATACAAACGAAAAGGGGAAGGGAAAGTAAGAACACGAAAGAAAATGTGTGAAGATGATGAGAGTTTTGTTGTTCCGGAAAACGGTGCTTAAGGGTCAAGTTGTAAAGTGAACTTCTTCTGCGAACCCTTCCGAAGATGCAACTGCGGAAGCTTTCTTCCACCGTAACTTCACTACCGTACCCACACTGCGAAGTTGTGGTTGTGAATTTCGTATGTATTATTTCGGGACGAAGCTTAATACCCAACGTGGAGTGAGCAGCTCACTGGCTGGCTGGCAACTGGATGGTTGTTTCGTATCGTAATGTCTACGGCTGGATGGATTAGTTTTTGATTGCTTCACAGATGGACGGGTCGATAAAGTTCATTATCGGTTTTTTACTGGAAGGCTTTTTCCATCAGCCACAGTAGGTGCAGCTCTGTGTTGCATTGTGTCAAGTACAGAAAGAGCAACTTGTCATTCATGGACAAATGGTAGAAGAACTTTCTTCACTTGGATCATGTTAAATGAAGGGTTCTTTCTGAAACCCTTTGCTGCGAATGCGATATGATATAGAGAAAGCACTGTTCTCTTAGAGCAAAAAGCTACAAACCAAACGTCTTATGCCATAAAACGTCTGAAACGTCTACCGTCTCTAGCACGTCAAAAAATGGGATAAGTGTATAAGACATTTAGAACAGGAGAATGCAACATATACAATATGTCATTCATTGTTTTCATGCTCTATGGAAGAAATTATATAATGTTAATGCTAAATGTTTTATTTTTAGTAGAAGAAATTTAATTTTAATGGCACTTTTGAGGAAGAAATATTACTCTCAAGAATTGCTTTTTCTCCTGAACAAAGACCATCCAAAGCTTCTACATTGTACACAAATGGCACTTACTTGCTTTCCTTAGATTACGCCACTCCCTCACAATGCATATTATCGTCCTTATCGGTGTTCTTTTCTGGGCTAAATCGAATGACGTTTGCAGCAGTGTGCAAAACCACACTTTGCACCTTCGGAGTGTTGCAATTTCCTCTGCATGAAGGCCTTCCACGCCCCATGCGGTGTCTTGCTGTGTGCGAGTAGTTGGCGCAAATTGAATTTTGCGTTTGGATGCGATTCAGCAACAACGACAACGCTTCACAAGAAAGACACAGCCCGTGGTGCGTTGTGCAGCAGACGCAAAAAAGGACGACCGAACAGAGAAACCGGGAACTGACAGATCCTTGGCAGAATACGTCCCGAATAGGCAATCGAATGACGAAGAACTGTACCTTTCTTAGATAAAGACGAAGCGTCTGTGCCGGAACGCAACAGCCCGAACTCATCCATCAGCAAAAAATGGCAAACTGCAGCAGAAGTGCTTCAAAGCTTCGCCACCCGTCTAGTGCAAGACACTGCAGTTTTGCAGCGAATATTCAATTACGAAATCACGGATAGAAAGATAGGTTATTTCATGCTTATTTACGGTAGAAATTTAATTTCCCCAACTGTGAGGAACAAGGGCAGTTTCCGTGTTTAGCTGCTTACACTCATATTGAGAAGTGCCTTAGTGCCGGAAAGAGTTCAACGGTAGCGGTGGAACGCAATTTCCGGAAGACCAATAAAGGGACGCGTTCTTCGCCCTTCGTTCCCGTCCGGGTCGCAGAATGCAACTGTATAGTGCAGTTTTCTTTTTGCTTTGCTGCATCAAACTCACCTCATCCATTGCACATCCGTTGCCGTTGGAAAAAAGAATTGGCAGACAAATTGTCGAACGAGGCTTCCGGGAGTCCGAAGTACGCTGACAGGTTCACCTGCCTTTCTGCACGACACGCTTGCTTGGTTTGCGTGCTTACCGTACTTTGGAAAATGCGGCACACATCCGTCGGTCACCTGGCCTACAGCCGTACCGACCGGGCCTCCATTTTGTGTCTGGGTTCGTCGCTAGTGCACACTTATCCTTTCCACTGTGAACTTCCGATTTGATTGATGTCGAGCTGGAAAAGGTTGAAATGTGTGGAAAAACGGTTGTCAAAATCAATTTCTTCTTTGTTTTGCTTACTGCTTTATTATAACAAGCTGTCAGCTTGAAATCATTCGTGGCTGTGTGTTTGTGTGTTGAGTATTTAGCTGGGGTTAGTAGA
>STHB01000003.1:24169578-24207782 GCA_018908115.1 Anopheles rivulorum | reverse complement strand
AAAAAAAAAAAACGAAGAACAGTGTATATCGTTGTGGTTAATACAAGCGAACACACGTTTTCCAGACACGTCGTCGTATCCTGTTGACGTGCCTGCCGAACTGGTCGGTGTATTATTTTATCCAAGCTCCCAACGTGGGTACATTTGCTTGAGACGTTGGCCACCGTTTCGCCGGCAGCCTGAGCCGCGTTCGTGACAAAATTTCCCTCACCGGATTGAAGCCGAAGTAAAGCAATTTGAAACGTTACGCAAAAGTAAACAAACCTACACAAACCAATCATCACGGTGCACGGGCACAACCTTGCCCCAAAACACAGCTCACACCAGCCAGTCTTTATGTCGCTGGGAAGGAAAAATCGAGACGAAGAAAGGAAATTGTTCGATTTGTTTGTGTTCTTGTTTTCTTCTTTGTTTGTTTGTTCTTCCTCACACTTTCTGGAGAAGTTTTCTCACCTTCTCGCATTATCTTAACTATGGATGGGCGGTGAAGGTTTCTTAACCTCCCACCTAAGAAAACGGTCGTGCAGGAGAAAAAGGATTTATTTTCAATTTTTCACTCACACCTGTGCCGCGCCTGGCGGGCGGGCTCGGGTTGAAAATGGCCGCGAAAGTGTCTGCATTCATTTACGGGCTTATAAATAAATAGAAAACTTTCTCACCGACCGGAACCGGTACACCTGTGGCTCCTTTGGCCGTGCGCGTGGAAAATGTGCGAGGATTTTCCCGAAGCATCTGTTACTTTTTTTCCTTCTCTCTCCTTCTCTCTCTCTCTCTCTCTCTCTCTCTCACACCTGCCAAGCGTCTGCATTGCTTCTGCTGCATTAATCAACCGGGGCTCGCTTGTGCTTGGCGACGGTTTGGCATGACGTGGCCGCGAAAAGGTGGCACCAGAACGTGGTGCACATTTTCGCTTAATTGTAATAACCTGTCATAATCATGCCAATGGTGCAGAAGCGGTTCTCCGCAATCGGTTCTGAACGCAAAGAACGGAAATAAATGTGGCAGTAATGAAGATTGAATTATGTACAGTGTCTTTCGCGCCGATGCCTTATGGAGCAAGGGAAGAGTGTGCAAAGGTGTTTCCACAGTTCATATTTTAACCATGTGGCTTATAGTTGATTGCCATACGATGCTTTAGAAAATTTCTTCATTTTTAATTGCATTTTGTGAAGTTTTCCTATTTAAAAAAAATTTTATTTATTTTATTTTATTTATGTTTGATTATGACGGCTTAGAGCCGTATTGCCTTAAAAAAAATTTTAATATTTACGAAAACATTAAAAATTTTAACACTTTGTTAAATAAAAACTTGATAGCAAATTACAATACTTTTCCAAGACTTCTCGAAACATGTGCCAACTACAACAAATAAGCAATAGATTGAAGTGGAACAAGTTTATCGTTCGCGTCCCTGCCAATTCGTCTGCCCGGTTTTACAACAATCCACAGGGACTCGTTCGTGAATGGAATTCACCGAGAAAAAAAAAAAAACGTAGCGGAGATGTAATTTCGAATTTCAATAAGCCACCTCTAGGCACTAGTGATTCCTTCCGAACCCCGGATACGTTTCGTATTGTTTTGGGGCTTTGTTTTATTTCTGTTGCTTTCGTTGGCTTGCACTTCCCGAAACGGCTGGCCCCCGGTTTTACCCACAGCAAGACTTCTTGCGACACTCTTGCTACCAGATCCCGTGAGTAGAGTATACGGTTCGGTGGCTCGTGGAACACACTTCAGACGAAAGCAACCGAAAGGGGACCACCTCCGGTGAGACAACACATAGTGATTATTTCCTATCGTGAGAAGGGATTTGCCTTAAAACTTTCCTCCTGTCTGAATCTGTCAAAAGAAATCGCACTCGCCCTCGGGTTGTGTTGGTGGTGAGTCCGGGTCCGGCTGTTGGCTCCACATCTTCGAGCCGTGTGCCATCTTATCTTCTACTGCGAGGCTGTCTTTTTTTCTCTCTTGCTGTCGTTGTTGTCCTGGACGCGCTCTGCTACAGATTGGCTTTCCCTGCGGGCACGTTCACCGTCTCGAGGATGGACCGAATTCGGAAAGCGATTTGCCGTTATAAAGTGAAGACGAAATAATCCTTACCAAAGTTTTTATCTTACTTTTGTTCGCCAAATGCCCACCCTCAGCGATAGGTGTCGGTGGTTAGATGTAGCAGTCGAAAGGGAGACATACCTTCTAGAAAAAAGGTTCGTGGTTCGTGGTTGGGCAAGGGAGAAATGAGGGATCGAGAACGATTAATACTGACTGCAGCGAGTAAGTTCTATTGATAAGTATCATTCTGGCGACTCTAATTAAGATTATCGCGAGCTTGGGTGTCACTTTGCCAGTGGAATTAACAGTTGTGGATGGATGACGTTTCCTTTCCGTTTGCTGGGATCGGAAAGATCAAAGCAGAAACAGACATTAAAGCTCAGGATGGAACAGTTGGGAAATATCGTGTAGTGAAATGATTCTTGATTAACTATCATCAGTACATAATGCTGGTTTTAAGTGTGACATATGAAGCTTTAAAAAATATTTATGGGTTTTCTGGTAATTCGGGAAAAATACCCCCTGAAGGCGATTCAAATAAATTTCCTTCAGTTGAGAAGCAAAATATCGAGCAGTATTTTCCTGCATCTGCTGCGTACAACATTTGACGCAACGTCGCGTTGTATACAACTGCTCGAAAATGTTGTATATAGCCAAACTCACAATGTTGCATACTATAGTACTCGAATTTTGCGACGGAAGTGATTTTTACGGTAAGGTTTTTAACGAACTCTTCTTTTGTAGTTTAAAAATTTATAACTTAAATGTTCTGCCTGTTTTGCTGCCTATCTAAATAATATGTTAAATTCAAGCTATTTGATTCGTACATCAAAGTAAGAGGACGTTGTGAAAAAACTTTATAAAACTCCTAGTAAAAGTTCTTTGAAATTATTGTTTAAGAATTGCAAACAAATCGCAAAAGAAAGGTTTAACGATTAGCAATCTTGTAACATGACGTATGCAACGGCGAATACACTCGGGGAAAGATCGTCTACAGTGTCATCTATCATTTCTCAGCTCGCTTCAAAGCTCCTTTGCCCTTAAAGTTATCTTTTCACCAGGGAAAAAAGCATTCAAATGTGCTCTTCCAAATATGGACTAATGGGCCAGCGAAGAAAAAGCGCAGTGGCTGCTAGTTTCTGCTCACCGATTTATGTCGTTTTCCGGAGCAAAAGTTCCACACACTCACCGTGCTCCATGTCGGGATTGAAAAGGCAAAACAAAACCAAAAAAAAAACGGCAATAGAAATGGAGCTTCCGTACCAGACAACCGGGCAACAGACGTACACACATTCCATCCCAATTCGCCCCATTTTGCTGCGCGTGATAATTGGTTAATCTTTGATTTCCGCGTTAAAGGTCCCCAAATCGAAGCTGTCCACGGTCGTGTTTCATTCATAAGGGTGTACGGGTTTTTGGCGTCACTCGTGAAACGGAAGGGAACACGTAGTTCACAGCCGGACTGACCACTGTACCGGAATCCGCTTGATTCGATCCGGTTAAATCTTATTACGTGAATTATCTCAATCTAATAGTAATAACCATAATTTGGACGCTGGTTGGAAGCTTCCTACGTACGTTCCGGAAGGTACACCAAGTGGTGCACAATTGGTTGTCCCATTCCGGACCCTAACTCCGGACCAGGGCTGGCAATAAGCGTAACCGTACGTACCGTACCTAAAAGGTAATTTCAACGAGCAGTTCAAAATGTCATTCATTATCAAAGAATCGTCGTCCCCGTGTATGTGTGTGTGTGTTTGTGTGTGTGTCGTTTTTCTTTTGCGACGAAGTGCGTCAAGCGTGTCCAACGTTTCGCTCCTGACCATACTATTTCCCACAGGCGAGCAAAGATGAAAATATCGCGCGATGTCTATCGGCGAGATGTTGCTGGTCGTGCGCTGTGGTCACTCCGGTCGGAACAGTTCCTCACAGTTGGGCATTAATTGTAATGGATGAGCAGGCGCAAGAAGCAACGATTACGGGACAATTTTCTATTATTTTGGGAAATGATGATGGTGAAGATGGTTACGCTTGTACAGTTCCACCCACTGGGAATGCGTCATCGTGTTGGAAGAATTTTCTTGTTGATCGACATCATCTTTAATCGATGCTTATTTGTGTGAAAATCAACAAAAGAAAAAGGTCACTGGCAAATGCGGTTCTATGTCACTTCAGTAGAAGACTTTTTTGTATGCCTTATTTTATGTGCCACTGTAGGCAGGAATAATTTTGGCTGTGTTAAAGCGCATTTTAAAGCTAATCCACCAATGCGTTTTACACCATGCAGGGTTTCGATGGCTAATTAAAAACTTGTTTACAATCGGTACAATCCACCGGCAGCTCACGTGTTTCAAAATTCCATTTAGTCCACGGCTTCCCGCCGAGAGTCAGCACCCTCCTGTCAGTGTTACTTCCTACAAGCATGAGGCAGAAGTGGATGGTGGCCAGCTACCGGGGCTTTTGGGCTTCAAACTCAACAACAACATCAGTGGGGTCAGCGGAGATGCAAGCAGGAACAGTGCTAAGGCACAACAACAACAAAAAATACACGCCTCGATGCATGGAAGAACGCAAGCGAAGAAGTCAAGACATGCAGAGAGGGCGAATAAAAGACGAAAAGACCTAGGCTGCAACTACCTCAACCACAGCAACCACCGGGGCAGCAAGTCTCGGGTGCAAAAATGTGACACCATGTAATTATTTGCTCTTCTGGATCTTCGCTCGCTTTATGCGCGCTCGGAGCTGGTGTACCGGCCAGCGTCCATCTGTCGTCCCCGTGCTCGGTTGCTGTTGCTCCGTTTAGATGCAATGTAAACGTACGCCCGGACCACTTCCCGAGCATTCCCGTTACTGCCCGGCATGACGCGTGACTTAGAAAACGAGAAACGACTGCACCGACAGCAAGCGACGAACCCGTCGTACATGTACAAACCAGCAGCAAAACAAAAAGAAACTAAGAAATACAACTAATGTCAGCCTAAATTGGAACACCCCGAAATCGGGGCACCCTTCTGCCTAGCGCGCGTGTGTGTGTGTGTGTGCTGAAGAATGTCATCATTATGACCATAAAGTTTGAGCGGCATGATTTCAGCGAGCTTTGCTGCTCCATACGACGATCAGTTATTTGTAGCCAATTATTTTTGGCCGTACGTTTGAATGTGACACTATGGAATCGGTTTGGACCAGCCACAAGCAGTGCGAGCAGCGACGTGAGATCACCAAATTCTTACCGTGCGCCGTTTTTGGCATAGAACAAGCAACGAACGCAATTCGCTCGCATAAATGCGGAGAAAACAGTGGCCCGGGTCGATCGTTCGTGCGACCGAAACCGTTCAGTGTCCGGCTACCGAGTTGGATGTGGTGCGGAAAAATGAAGACTAATTATCGCGACGGGGCATCCGGGCATCGCAGTCAACCCGTATGCACGCGCGTCCTCTGTCTGTCTGTCTGTTTCTGTGTGTGCGAAACGGTGCCTTCCCTCTAGGTGAAATAATTGATTGACAATTTCCTGTCACCGGTTGCCCTCGAGCCTGGGAGAATCTCTAATTTGCCGATTCCTTCGCCGCGATGCGTGCCCGATGGATCGATCGATCGAGCTGATTCCATATTACACGTACAGTGCTCCTCCTCTGCAGGCAGGACGATGCCGTCCTGCTGATGCATCCCGGCGGCGCACGCTCTGGCCTGTTCGGTGTCCCAAGCTACACGTCGGTGATCATTATTTCCAATTATAGTTCACAGCCTCACTGCTCGTCGTCGTGCGTACCAAATGAAGTCACTGTCACAGCACGCAGTGGACACCGGGGATCGATTTCTGCACACACGCACCCGCTTAGTCCATTCTTTCGGGAAGCGATTTGCCTACGCGTGTACGACAATGCGAGCGGATGGCCGAGAACTGGTTCGGCGCCAAGTTCCTGTTCCAGCGCGTACTGCGTGAATGAGTCTCGAGGCGGTAAATCATGGGAACTCGTTCCATCGGCGGACGGACATCCACGACACGCGAAGGAAGCGGAAAAGACCTTCTGCTTGCATGAGAATATGTGACCAGTTCTTCCCCGGGACTGCACGTCACTCGTGCACATCGGGACAAGTTGTTCTATGAGTTTCTGCTTTTCGCTCTCCAGCCCGCGCCGATTGTCGCTCGTAATGTGGGAAGAAGAAAAACATTCCAATGTTGCGATCAATGAAAACTTCGATCCAGTGCTCATATCTTCACGATCGCGCCAATGTCGGGACGCTTCAAAGGAACAGCGTTGCCGCCGTGAAGAATCGGGATCAGGATCAAAAGATCGTGTGACAGCTCGCTCGTGGAGAAGGGCGCTTCGTGCAATCGTGCCAGGTGGGAAAGTGATCGCACAGTTGTCACCCTGTTGTTAGCACCAAAGGTCGAGGTTGCATTAGAGCTTTTAGACAGGGCAGAGCTGTGAGAAGAAAGTGACAAGCCGACCGATGGCAGCGAAGAAGAAACCCGCTTCCCGCCATATTATCAAAGGTGTTGATCGCATACACGCGATAAGCAAGTGGTTGATCTACTGTTGCTGCAAAAAAAAAAAACAGCAACGATCATTAATCATCTCAAACACATGCCCAAATGCTGTGACATAAACCAAACACAAAAAAACAGGCGCGATACGGTCAGCGAGGGTCGAGAGAGCTATTTTTTCACAGTTCGACACCGATTTGAGTGACGATTGCAGTGGTTGAGCTCTGGTGACCCAGACCCGTTAGCCCGTGGTGCGAAGGTGTACAGGTGGATAGGTCCCCGTTCAATTCTGTTTCGCTGATGGCGATTAAGACATCAGACATAATTTATCATTTTACCAAACGAAGGAAGACAAAAAAAAATATGGACACCCGATTGTGAATATTGCAACGCACTGTCAAATTTCGGAGCACTCATTTCTAACATTGTTATACACTTAACAAATAAAAAAAAATAACAAGACTCCAGGCTAGAAACTCTTTCGCCCTGTTTATGCGATTGAACATTATTGTCAGCTGCATGCAAAATCGATCGATAGAAAGAAACGTTAAAAACGGATGTAATTTATCATTCCAGTACGACACATTCGCGTGTGCAGTGCGATCATACGTCTGTGGCAAGGGTAGTTAGAGGGTGGTAACACGCGGTGGGGAGGTGAATTTGTCAAATTCAGGTCAATTTATGCGAGCTGTCATGCACAGGGCAGTACTCGGGCACGAAAAGAAACAAATCCAACCGCGACGCTGATAGACAAAGTGCGTGCTTTTATAACCGCAGGTGGGAAAATCTTGCCTGCAAACGGAAAATGCACTGCAGGGGGTGGTTTTTTTTGTAGCACGGGTGGGAAAGAAACATTCAGCGAGGAAAAAGCAAACAAAGTGTCATGGGAAACACAAAAAAAAAAGACTCGTAGCCTGCGACGCAGTCTAAGTGCAGCAGCAAAGCGGGCGCTACAGCAGGGCGCACAAATGGTTGGGCTGTAAACTGATCTGCCCCGTGGTCGACATCGATTGAACGTCGTCGAAGTGCGAGTCTGTGAATCGCTGTTTTTTTTTCATATATATTTTCTTACACACTTCCCCATTTTTGCTGCCCTGTGGAACGATTGGTCTGCTGAGGGAAAGATCACTATCGGACTGTGGTACGGTAAGCGTACGAGGGCAAGTGTTGCTACGGTGTGCACATTACAAAACATTTACGAGCGTATCGATTATTAAAAATAATAAATTTAATAGAACTATCTACGATCGGGCCGTGGTTACCGTGGTACCGATCGGCAGTCTCCATTCGAAAACGGGGCGAGACAGCCGAAGCCCTTTTGTGTTTCGGTGCCTGCAAAAATGGATCTTGTTCCCTGTGTGCGATGTGCTCTCGCTCACCGCCAACCATGGAACCAACCGTGGCGGTAAGGTGAGCGAAATTTATGATCGCCAATAGACAGGTGGGTGTCCCACCGTAGAGCTCTACGATCGAACGGTGCCACTGGAAACCACCGGTGTGCAGATGAAACGGGCACGATAAGACAATATGAGAAGTGTTTTCACATCACTTTGAATCTGTCAAAGCGTCGTCTTTTGCGTGTACGTACGTAGGTATTGGACGCGCGCGCGTATACGTTCGTCGCGTTACGGCTCGTCGAAGTCACCGGGACCGTACGGGTCCGATGGTTAACAAATCGTGACGCGAAAGGGTAATTACTGTCCGTTTGCTGAACCGTTTAGTGCAGCGATAGGTGAGCTCAGATAACGGTCGAACGAGTGATGAGATCAAGTTAGTGGCGGAACGGATGGGTGGGATGGTTCTGGGAGGCAGAGAGGACAGGGATTGTTTTTTCACGCGGGTGGATGATTTAATTTTATTGCTCCCTGTACAACCGAGAAATGGTTTGTCCGTATGGGAGGTTATCAAATCCGATGCAGTTGTTCAATAGGGTTAGTTATTTATGGGATCTTCAGCAGAGCCAGAAAGCTATTGAAGGTGTTGTCAATACTACGATTAGGTTAATGTAATTGTATTGCAAGACTATCAGGTTGTTTATAAAGTTTGTGGAATAGAAATATATTTGCTTGCATTTAGATTCAAATACTCGCCTACATGTGAGAATAGGTTTGATGTACAGAGAATAATATTTAAATTATGATTAGTTATGCTTCCAGCAATCCTCAAACAGGCCCAAAAGATAAACAAGTGTAACTCCAGTCCTGCCATTTTGTAATGGCTCGTTTTTATTATGTTTTGCCTAAAGCAGAAAACAACACATTACACACAACAGCAACAACCACAAAAAAAGCCATACAATTACCTTCACGATCGTTCCCTTTTACAACTTTTCAACTTTTGTCCATTTCTATCGAATGCAAAGTATCGTGCCCGTGACAATCATTAATCACCTTCATTATGTGGAAGTGATTGGGTTTTGAATAATTAGGTTCACGCCACAGAACATGCAAGGACCGTTTTGTTTTCTTTCCTTTTTTACTGGAGAAACATCCAACATTGGGGGCCTTCAAAACCCCCAATTCGTGCCCGAACGGTGAAGACACTTTTGTCCGGTGCGGGTTCGCGCTAATCGCTTATAATTGATTTATGGTTCACACCAACTTGCCACTAAATGGTAATTTTCATCAATTTCTTAAACTTTTCGGTTAGTCACGCTTGCCGATCGTTTGGTGTCGGGTGGGGAGAGACTTTTTTTTTCGGTTCCTCCCCACCGTGCTGGGGTGTCGCCGTCGAGAAATTGGAGCGAGTCGGTGAGGGGTGTTAGTTTGCGGTTTTTTTTCTTCTTCATTCGTTATATTGTGCCCTATTGCACGGTATCACTCGGGCATCGCGATCGTACCGAAAAAGATCATTAAACGATGTGATTAGTGGTTACTTTGCGTACGCGTCCCAAAGCGGGCGTACTACCGTGTAGAAAGTCTGTCCTTTCGGACACCGGGTCGTGGTACAGGGAAGACATTAAACCTTCCCGGCTGTGGAAACGAACCTCACGCGCCGGGAAATGAGGGCAAAGTGTGTGCGTGTGTGTCCGTGCGTCACGTGGGCAGGAAGGGTTTTCGAACGTTTGGCGGAGAGAGAAACAAAAAAGTAATGTTCATCACAACCACACCGTCGCACCGAGTGATACGGATGGATGGTAGCCGGCGCAGGTGTTTTGTCTATCATTAGCTCAGTTTAGCAGAAGCTGGCGTGTCTCTTGCGTTGCCGGCGCAACCGAAGTAAAAAACAACAACGAGACCTTCCTAAAGTGAGCTCGCGAGATAGCACGTGCTCGTAAAAAAAAAAAACACACGACCGACTCCTTCATCCCGGGACCATGACATGGCATGCTTCTCTGCTGACCTCTGCTGACTTTGGTTCCATCTACCACCGTGTGGTTGATGTTTCCGAATACCGAAAACAAAAAAGAAAGAAAAAAAGCTACAGATCCACTCCCGTACCCAGCGTACCCGGTCCGGGCGGAGAAACTCCGAAAGGAAAGATAATCATCATTAGACATTGATACATTCGTAATGAGAGTGTCCGGCGTGTCGTTCGCCGTATGATTTCTCCGCCAAAAGAGTCGGCGAAGGCATCATTCAAATGACGCGTGGACGTGCGCTCAGCCGCTCACATCGTTTGGCGCTTTGACGAATACATCCACCACGGATGGCGATGGCTCCGTGGACAGAGCTGACCCGATGATGGATGTCTGTAATTTCTGGATGCCGTGGTTGAGCTATTAATTAGCTCCAGCATCATGTCTGGATGGCCTAGATCGTCTTTCTCTTGCCACTGCTGCTGCTGTTGTTGCTGCCGGTGCTTCTGACCAGAACGCGACACCACCAGCACCACGTGTACCGTGATTGTAATGGGTAGTTTCCCCGTTTTCTAAGGTCGGCCAATTGATTGATAAGCATCGCACCTTTTAGCGAAGTGCATCAAAGCGTCGATGCTTGTTAGCTGCAGTTTTGCCACGGCATGAAAAATGTGACCCAAAGCGGAATAGGTGGACAAAGGGGAGGAAGAAAGGGGGGGGGTGGAGAGGGGTACCACAACCCACGGGATGAACCCCGTTTTTTATAGCGCCCTTCCCTAATGGAGCGTCGCAACAATGACTTCAAAAGCATCGCTTCGACGAGTCGATCTATCAGGTGATTCGATGCGCTGAATTGCATCGAGGAAAAATGGGATCGAACTTCCGTGTAACAGCTAGAAACGTCGAGATTGCCGGGACGCTCGGGACAAAGAAAACAATCATCCCGGTTGGAACGGATTTTCGATTCGATTCGAATCGATCGGAATCAATCTAGAATCGAGCGGGAGCGTTTCCCTTGGCAACGGCAGGATTCGTTCCATCGCCGTGGATCAAACCGTGGTCAAGAAAATCCTCCCAACTTCCCAGTGTGTACAATAATTTGCACGCCGGATTTTCCAACCAAACCGTACGATAACTTCCATGTCAGCTGGTCAATGAACCGCTACCGATCCTATTCTATTGGTCTGCTAACTGAGAACGCGTGCTGGATTCGCTTCAGGTCTGACCGGCTGAACATTCCCGTCATGGCACGCGATCATCGCGCGAAACATCCGTCCCTGGAAGGAATCAATTACCGTGGCGAATACGTCAAACTGTAACTGAAACGCACGCCCAGCCACAAAGTGGAGCATGACGATGGGATGCGGAAAGGGAGAAAATGAATGGGGTACCGGCATGAAAAGGGGGATGGGTGAATAGCTGAAGGAAGTTGGGTGTAGATTTTCATTATCCAATGACCGATGACGATGAGCGTTGGCCGGGTACGCTTACCATCGGAAGTTGGCACGTCCTCGTCGATCGGGTAATTCGATTTCACGGCCGATTTCCCGCCACGAGCCGTGTGCCGAAAACTCCGAATCAATCTTACGCCGCTTGTGCCATGGGTTACAATTCGGAAGATTATACACCCAAACTCGGGCTTTACAGGGCCGGCCCGGGCCTGAATCGCGTGTGCCAAGAAGTTTGTAGCTCGTGCCTGAAAAGATAAACGAAGAAGGAAAATCCGCTTCCATTAGCCTTTGCGCGTTTGTGCGTTCCCTTCAAAAGGTCCGGGGGTGGGAGTTCGGAGCTGTTGGAAGTTGGACGAGAGGCAACCGGTGGTGTACGTTTGGATCTAGTGCCCATCATGGATCTACTCGTGCAGTTATTTATGTCGAGCGTAATTAAACACACTGTAATTGGCTGTTGGGTGTCACAAACCCAGCGCATCTCGCACACGGTGGCATGCTGGAAAGCTGGGGTGTGTGTGTGTGTACTGCACATCAGCAGAATCCATGGTGTCATGGGTGGTGATGAACAAATGAAGAACAGCAAACAGTGTAACAGAGGTAAAGAGGAAAAACACAAAAACGCACACAAAATCCATCAGCATCGTTTACAATGAGGTAAGTCTACAACGCCGTAGTCTTTCTTTTAACGGCCTGCGGGTTCGTCCGGGTTCGTCGCTTACAGCGTACAAGCATAGATAGATGTCCAGCTCAGGAAGCTTTTGCTGCTTTGTTGACCGACGACAATGATGATGATGAGGATGATGCTGACGCTTCTCCTGGATGAATCTTCCCTTTCTTTATCTCGGTCCAAGCGCCAATAGACTCGCTCCCTCTTCCCCCCCTCTCCTTCCCTTCTCTTCACTGATAGCCTACGGGTATGCGAGCCCAAAACGCTCGAGACGTCAGTGCCGAAGAAGCAAACGGGGCATTATACATGTTTTAATTGCCCCACATTAAAATGCACGCAACTTACGGCGCAACCCCGTAGAGGAGGCCAGCGGCAGTACGATGGAACAGGGTGGCATGCCCGCCAGTCCGGCTAATGATAGGAGATGTTCGGTTTTTACGAAAAATACCATTGTCATAAGTGATCCGTAAGCGCAAGCGACAGTAGCGGATTTGAGCGACAGCTATCAGCCTGTTGTGGTTGGTGTTGAGATGACCGTTGCTACCGCTTGCTACTGCCCGCAGCATTCTTAGAACCGGGAGTTTGTAAGTGGAGATGTTTATATTTCGCCATATCACCCTACGGAGCAGGAGCTTTTTTTCTTTGTAAAGTGAGCGACAGTTTTATTAGTATCCGAGTGATGGATTAGCTACTTCATGGACATTTTTTTTAACTGGAGAAGCTACAAATGGAGTTGTCCTGTAATTGCGTTGGGTTAAGGTACTGTTTATGGTGAATTATGCGGTATCAAAACTGACTCAAATCTAATCGCACGTTTCTCAACACTCCCACGTTCATCTTTTCTAAAGGTATTCTAAAGGTATTATTGTTTCTTTAACCGCTTAAAGTCACTGAATTCTTGCACCAGCGCTATCCAAATAAACCTTCTTTTTACCTCAAAAAAAATTCTCCTGTCCGATGGGTCATCGATCTCTACCACTGGTATGGGTGATGATCTTTTCTCTCGCCCAGAGCCAAAGCAATCGACTCATCACCGTGCATTCATTTCGCTGCGTCATAAAATCGGATTAGGTCGCGATTGGTAAGTAATTTAAGCCTTCCTGTTGCTCCATTTCATACACCCTCTCGTACATGAGACGATCGCCACCGCCACCACCATCATCACCGGAAAGGTGAAGTTTTGATATTTTTTTTTGTATCTACAACTTGCGGGTGAATTATTGTGACGGCAGCCAGCAATCGTGCGAGCGATGGAGCCACAGACTCAACCCCAAAGCACTTGAGCTTCGGTACTTGAGCGAAACACGCTGCGTACCGAAAAGCAAACAAATCTAATCGAGTTCGTTTCACCGGGCCGAGAGAATCGAATCCGGATCGGGATCGCGGATGATGCTGATACGGATGACCAGTGAGCGGTCGGTGTGCTGGAACGGACGAACCAACCCGGATTGTATGTGGCCGCGTGACTTCAATTTCCTAGGTCAACCACAAACAGTCACCGCAATGCCTCTCCAGCAGGCTCGCCGGCCAAGCACGCCAGCAATGACTTGCCGGCAGGTTGTTCGTCCCGGACTCTGGCCGCTATAGCGTTGGAAAAATAAACAAAATACACCCGACACGGGAAGGAAGGTTCGCAGCATCAGAACGTTAGCCACTCGATCGTAATGAGATCTCGCACGACCCGGTCACGCGGTTGCGGCGCTCCAGATCGTTACGATTCAGAACAATATGAGTCCGTTGGCCCGTCCGCACTGGCCAATGCGCCCGATTGCGGTGAGTGTTATTTTGTAAGAAAAACATTATGATTACATTGTTTGCTTCTTGATTGGAAACGAACCCTTTCCGCCCGTGCTTCGTTCGGCGCGTTGGTGCGAAGGAAGCATCGGCCGTGCTTTTTGTTTAGTTCATGGGGCTCTCTCTCTTTCTCTCTCACGCGCCACTCGAGCTCAGCCGTTCAGGTGCCACAAAGCATCCCACGGAGGTGCAATCTCGTTGTATTCAAATGAACAAATAAAAAAAATGCTAGGACGTTTTTTGTTTGTGTCTTATACCCATAGCTCAGGCGTCTTCTCGCTGACCACATCCTTACTCGAGTGTGCACGAATGGATGTGTAATTTAATCACTTTTTTTCGTAAACCACCCTGCGAGCACATCTCCCCTTACGTTGCACCCCCCCCTCCCACCACACTCGTCCCACACATCCGTACAAATCGATCAATGTCGATAAAGTGAATCGAATCGCAAACCAAACACGGCACCAAACCACCGGGAGGAATTTGTTCCGCGAAACTCTTGTAAAGCACCCACCGTCGGTGGCCCGTTTTTCGTGGCAACCCGGAGGCAAATCTTGTGCGATGAGTTAACACACTCCACACCCAGCGCTCGGGCGGCAATCGTTTCACCGTGTTTTTTTTTTGCTTTTTTGGCAGGGAGAGAAAATTGAAGAGCGGTTACACCTTAAGCAGTCGATCGGCATCGGCATAGTATTGATGGATAAAAGAAAAGCTCAAGCCAGCAGGCGAGATGCCGCGCGCCAAACAATATGCGCAACTGTTTCGAAACGCACCAAGAACACACACACAGCATCCGTGAAGGGGTGAAAAGCTCGAGGCGTACACGTATCCAAAGAAGCGTGGAATCGAATCGAGAGCAAACATAAAATGGGTATAACATAAGGTATGACACACAGGAGAGCAAAAAAAAACGCACAACGATGGAAAACAGCGGGCATGCGTACGGTAAAGGTCTTTTTGCCGCCAACACGCTTCTCTGTGGCACTTTGTCGATCGTTCCGGAAGAGACACACACACACGTAGCACACACGTCCGGTGGGATGATTTGTCGCGGACCTGATTTGAGGGGCGCGGAAGAAATGGTACTTCCCAATGTAATGAGCGATGACGTTCAAAGGCGAACACCGCCCGTACCGGCCGAACCCCTTTTTGGCTTGACCGGCGCACCAGTGTGCGGCGATTTTGCGCAAACAATTTGACACCCTTTCCATGGACGAAGAGTGGAAAATGGACATCACCGGCGGGTGATGTGTGGCACATGGTTGAAGTGCGATGAAATTGGTGTTTGGTCGATCACGGCCCATCTCGAGTGGTTGATCGGCGGGTGGTTTGATGTGATCTTCGGTGCCGATTCGTCAACAAACAAGCACTGCTCACTCGTGATGGCCCTTGAGGGTGTATCGTGCGAACATTTCTTTACTTGCTAAGTTTCGATTATGATGGAGGATTCGATTCTAAGAACCATACTATAAAGGGTTCGTTTTCTGCTCAGCGTTGAAGTTACTTCGGCTGTGTGCTTTTTTACAAATGAAATTGTACATAATAATTCCGTTATTCTATCAGGTGCGTGGCAAAGAGAAAAAAATATGGCCAACAAAACTGTACAGCAATTGAAGCCGAATGATCGATGGAAGGATAATATCAATTACATTGTTTGATCTTTTGTTATAAACATATCAAAAGTTGTCTGCTGTTTTTTTTTTATTAATTTGGCAGCTGATGCATTGTCTTTGTGTGTTGACATAATGGAATCATGACCCGCTGAGTTGATGAGCAGGGTGATACAAATATTAATTAAAAAAAAAAAAAGTAAGACGAGGTACTGTATCTTCAAATATTTCAAATTGTCTTTCCTTTCTTTGTAGCTAACACACACCTATGTAATGAGGTACGGCTGACAGGTGTAGTGACCCTTACAATGTTTTTTTCTTGTTAAAGAACACCGTCCGTCTAACGGCAACCGTGTGTACAGCTGCGCAGTTTTATAGCGCTGCGGGTATGATAATTTTCCTCCAAAGCTGTTTTTGGCACGGTGCAAAAATGTGACTATAAAAAACTTTGATTTTTTTTGCAGATCGATTCGGTGTTTAGTGCATAAAGGAATTGAAACATTTGCACGTGTTTGATACCGTTAGTGGCGTTCAACTTTTAACACCTGCGTTATTGATACGATAGATAATGAGAGAAAAAGATTTTTTTTTTACAAAGAAAGACAAGATATTCAACGATCACTTTTTACACCTGCTGCATGCTTTTGTGCTTCAGCGTGTTAAATAATTTAGCTATGAAAGCAAATGAACTTGACCTTGCACTAAAGGAATTGTCAGTGAGTTTTCCAATATTCGTTCAAATTTCATACTCCGCGCTTGATGTAGCGTTTAAGTCTAACGTTCACCTTCTTATCAAGGATAATGTTTCCATGCGCCAACAACCATGCAATATCTTCATAAAAAAGCTGTACTTGACTTGATAACGATTGCGTTTGATGCATGATGGGGAATGTATCACTAGCTAGTATAATAAGCATGCAAACGCCTCAAAACTGTCAAAGATGGACTGCAGGAAAAATGACTAACCATTTTTTAAATCAGTATACAGAGTTAACTGACGGTACATCCTTACCTTTTATGGTCCATAGTACAGGGTGGAAAGGAAAATGAATTCAATTTTACCTTTCGAAGCTTTTTCTTTACGAATATTCGCTCTTGTACCGGCGTAACACCGGTGGCAAGTGCGGAACCGCTTGTGACTGTGGCATTTATATTCATAACGCAAAACCGGACAACTCTCGGCATCTCGGATGCGGTTGAAGATGATGCCCCGATGCTTACGCTGCTAATGACGGGTCTCTGGGTCTGTGCGTTCTGGAATGAGTTTTCTGACAAACATGCGCCAAACGAGCGTCACCGAAATGAGGCCCGCCGGTTTTCGCCAGGCACACCAACTGACGATGTCGTACAATGTACAAAGCGACGAACCGGCACGGAAAATGAATCACATCTGGAAATTGATTTTTGTGTCCCGCTTCCATCTTGCAGCAGCGAAGAGCGACCGGAACGTTCCTTCCGTTTCGCCGGCTGTCGTGAGTAAATTGCAACAGATTTGCATCAAATCATGGCATGCGAGTGGAATAAAATTAATGCACAACATGGCATGTAGCTGGTTCGTGGCCTGCACCACCCCACTTATCTGCTGGCAAACCGGGAGAACTTTCAAGCTCATAATCATGCAACGCAACAGCAACGGTTGCAAGTCATGGAATAGGAACATTTTGGACAGCAGTGACGTTTGTGGGTAAAATGTTACGAGCAGCATCATTGTGCCTAAGAAGCTTTAACGCACACAAGCTTCAGTGAATGTGTTACGTGTTTATGCACCAGTGCGCCAAGTGTTCGGGCGTTCAGTTTTCCGAATCCTTGCAATCGTTCAAGCTAATGGGCTTGATAAAGATTTATAGAAAGTTTCAATCAACGTTACACCCGCACCCGAACGAGGTCACTTTGCAGGCGATCTACCAATTGGCCCGCCCAATCCGTGAGACTTTCATCATATTGTGATCGAACCTGGCACTTGAGGCTTGATTAACATCCCGCGGGATTGAATCGGATCAACCATCTGCCTCAGCTGGTACGAAACCCCCGCATTAGCAGATTACCCAATATCCGGCCGTGAAGGGCCGGGGCCACCAATANCTCCTGTCCGATGGGTCATCGATCTCTACCACTGGTATGGGTGATGATCTTTTCTCTCGCCCAGAGCCAAAGCAATCGACTCATCACCGTGCATTCATTTCGCTGCGTCATAAAATCGGATTAGGTCGCGATTGGTAAGTAATTTAAGCCTTCCTGTTGCTCCATTTCATACACCCTCTCGTACATGAGACGATCGCCACCGCCACCACCATCATCACCGGAAAGGTGAAGTTTTGATATTTTTTTTTTTGTATCTACAACTTGCGGGTGAATTATTGTGACGGCAGCCAGCAATCGTGCGAGCGATGGAGCCACAGACTCAACCAACAAAGCACTTGAGCTTCGGTACTTGAGCGAAACACGCTGCGTACCGAAAAGCAAACAAATCTAATCGAGTTCGTTTCACCGGGCCGAGAGAATCGAATCCGGATCGGGATCGCGGAGGATGCTGATACGGATGACCAGTGAGCGCTCGGTGTGCTGGAACGGAGGAACCAACCCGGATTGTATGTGGTCGCGTGACTTCAATTTCCTAGGTCAACCACAAACAGTCACCGCAATGCCTCTCCAGCAGGCTCGCCGGCCAAGCACGCCAGCAATGACTTGCCGGCAGGTTGTTCGTCCCGCACTCTGGCCGCTATAGCGTTGGAAAAATAAACAAAATACACCCGACATGGGAAGGAAGGTTCGCAGCATCAGAACGTTAGCCACTCGATCGTAATGAGATCTCGCACGACCCGGTCACGCGGTTGCGGCGCTCCAGATCGTTACGATTCAGAACAATATGAGTCCGTTGGCCCGTCCGGCGTCCAATGCGCCCGATTGCGGTGAGTGTTATTTTGTAAGAAAAACATTATGATTACATTGTTTGCTTCTTGATTGGAAACGAGCCCATTTTGCCCGTGCTTCGTTCGGCGTGTTGGTGCTAAGGAAGCATCGGTCGTGCTTTTTGTTTAGTTCATGGGGCTCTCTCTCTTTCTCTCTCACGCGCCACTCGAGCTCAGCCGTTCAGGTGCCACAAAGCATCCCACGGAGGTGCAATCTCGTTGTATTCAAATGAACAAATAAAAAAAATGCTAGGACGTTTTTTGTTTGTGTCTTATACCCATAGCTCAGGCGTCTTCTCGCTGACCACATCCTTACTCGAGTGTGCACGAATGGATGTGTAATTTAATCACTTTTTTTCGTAAACCACCCTGCGAGCACATCTCCCCTTACGTTGCACCCCCCCCTCCCACCACACTCGTCCCACACATCCGTACAAATCGATCAATGTCGATAAAGTGAATCGAATCGCAAACCAAACACGGCACCAAACCACCGGGAGGAATTTGTTCCGCGAAACTCTTGTAAAGCACCCACCGTCGGTGGCCCGTTTTTCGTGGCAACCCGGAGGCAAATCTTGTGCGATGAGTTAACACACTCCACACCCAGCGCTCGGGCGGCAATCGTTTCACCGTGTTTTTTTTTTTGCTTTTTTGGCAGGGAGAGAAAATTGAAGAGCGGTTACACCTTAAGCAGTCGATCGGCATCGGCATAGTATTGATGGATAAAAGAAAAGCTCAAGTCAGCAGGCGAGATGCCGCGCGCCAAACAATATGCGCAACTGTTTCGAAACGCACCAAGAACACACACACACACAGCATCCGTGAAGGGGTGAAAAGCTCGAGGCGTACACGTATCCAAAGAAGCGTGGAATCGAATCGAGAGCAAACATAAAATGGGTATAACATAAGGTATGACACACAGGAGAGCAAAAAAAACACACAACGATGGAAAACAGCGGGCATGCGTACGGTAAAGGTCTTTTTGCCGCAAACACGCTTTTCTGTGGCACTTTGTCGATCGTTCCGGAAGAGACACACACACACACACACACACACGTAGCACACGTCCGGTGGGGTGATTTGTCGCGGACCTGATTTGGGGGGCGCGGAAGAAATCGTACTTCCCAATGTAATGAGCGATGACGTTCAAAGGCGAACACCGCCCGTACCGGCCGAACCCCTTTTTGGCTTGACCGGCGCACCAGTGTGAGGCGATTTTGCGCAAACAATTTGACACCCTTTCCATGGACGAGGAGTGGAAAATGGACATCACCGGCGGGTGATGTGTGGCACATGGTTGAAGTGCGATGAAATTGGTGTTTGGTCGATCACGGCCCATCTCGAGTGGTTGATCGGCGGGTGGTTTGATGTGATCTTCGGTGCCGATTCGTCAACAAACAAGCACTGCTCACTCGTGATGGTCCTTGAGGGTGTATCGTGCGAACATTTCTTTACTTGCTAAGTTTCGATTATGATGGAGGATTCGATTCTAAGAACCATACGATAAAGGGTTCGTTTTCTGCTCAGCATTAAAGTTACTTCGGCTGTGTGCTTTTTTACAAATGAAATTGTACATAATAATTCCGTTATTCTATCAGGGGCGTGGCAAAGAGAAAAAAATATGGCCAACAAAACTGTACAGCAATTGAAGCCGAATGATCGATGGAAGGATAATATCAATTACATTGTTTGATCTTTTGTTATAAACATATCAAAAGTTGTCTGCTGTTTTTTTTTTTTTATTAATTTGGCAGCTGATGCATTGTCTTTGTGTGTTGACATAATGGAATCATGACCCGCTGAGTTGATGAGCAGGGTGATACAAATATTAATTTAAAAAAAAAGTAAGACGAGGTACTGTATCTTCAAATATTTCAAATTGTCTTTCCTTTCTTTGTAGCTCACACACACCTATGTAATGAGGTACGGCTGACAGGTGTAGTGAACCTTACATTGTTTTTTTCATGTTAAAGAACACCGTCCGTCTAACGGCAACCGTGTGTACAGCTGCGCAGTTTTATAGCGCTGCGGGTATGATAATTTTCCTCCAAAGCTGTTTTTGGCACGGTGCAAAAATGTGACTATAAAAAACTTTGATTTTTTTTTGCGGATCGATTCGGTGTTTGGTGGATAAAGGAATTGAAACATTTGCACGTGTTTGATACCGTTAGTGGCGTTCAACTTTTAACACCTGCGTTATTGATACGATAGATAATGAGAGAAAAAGATTGTTTTTTACAAAGAAAGACCAGATATTCAACGATCACTTTTTACACCTGCAAGGAGCTTTTGTGCTTCATCTTGTTAAATAATTTAGCTATAAGCAAATGAACTTGATCTTGCACTAAAGCAATTGTCAGTGAGTTTTCCAATATTCGTTCAAATTTCATACTCCGCGCTTGATGTAGCGTTTAAGTCTAACGTTCTTATCAAGGATAATGTTTCCATGCGCCAACAACCATGCAATATCTTCATAAAAAAGCTGACTTGATAACGATTGCGTTTGATGCATGATGAGGAATGTATCACTAGCGGGTATAATAAGCATGCAAACGCCTCAAAACTGTCAAAGATGGACTGCAGGAAAAATGACTAACCATTTTTTAAATCAGTATACATGAGTTGACTGACGGTACATCCTTACCTTCTATGGTCCATAGTACAGGGTGGAAAGGAAAATGAATTCAATTTTACCTTTCGAAGCTTTTTCTTTCCGAATATTCGCTCGTGTACCGGCGTAACACCGGTGGCAAGTGCGGAACCGCTTGTGACTGTGGCATTTATATTCATAACGCAAAACCGGACAACTCTCGGCATCTCGGATGCGGATGAAGATGATGCCCCGATGCTTACGCTGCTAATGACGGGTCTCTGGGTCTGTGCGTTCTGGAATGAGTTTTCTGACAAACATGCGCCAAACGAGCGTCACCGAAATGAGGCCCGCCGGTTTTCGCCAGGCACAGCAACTGATGATGTCGTACAATGTACAAAGCGACGAACCGGCACGGAAAATGAATCACATCTGGAAATTGATTTTTGTGTCCCGCTTCCATCTTGCAGCAGCGAAGAGCGACCGAAACGTTCCTTCCGTTTCGCCGGCTGTCGTGAGTAAATTGCAACAGATTTGCATCAAATCATGGCATGCGAGTGGAATAAAATTAATGCACAACATGGCATGTAGCTGGTTCGTGGCCTGCACCACCCCACTTATCTGCTGGCAAACCGGGAGAACTTTCAAGCTCATAATCATGCAACGCAACAGCAACGGTTGCAAGTCATGGAATAGGAACATTTTGGACAGCAGTGACGTTTGTGGGTAAAATGTTACGAGCAGCATCATTGTGCCTAAGAAGCTTTAACGCACACAAGCTTCAGTGAATGTGTTACGTGTTTATGCACCAGTGCGCCAAGTGTTCGGGCGTTCAGTTTTCCGAATCCTTGCAATCGTTCAAGCTAATGGGCTTGATAAAGATTTATAGAAAGTTTCAATCAACGTTACACCCGCACCCGAACGAGGTCACTTTGCAGGCGATCTACCAATTGGCCCGCCCAATCCGTGAGACTTTCATCATATTGTGATCGAACCTGGCACTTGAGGCTTGATTAACATCCCGCGGGATTGAATCGGATCAACCATCTGCCTCAGCTGGTACGAAACCCCCGCATTAGCAGATTACCCAATATCCGGCCGTGAAGGGCCGGGGCCACCAATAGTACCTGCGCACGCATCGCGCTTGTTAATTTGAAAATAATCAAATTAAACGCCCCCCGCTTCGACCTGCACAGGTCTGTAGGTGAAATTGCGCACGTAAAAATCGCAACCCTGCCCCACGCTGCTCGCTGGGTTCGTCGCTTTGCGCCGCTCGAAGTCTTTCCCGTTCCGATCGATCGTTTGCTCGGATGATCGGTGCTCTTTATCTCATTTTCACGCTCGCTATTTACTTTTTCCTGTTCGGACACGGGTAATTTATCGCAGTGAACAACATTATTAATTATTGCACACTGCTACAAAACATACAACCGGCGCACGGCTGCTGGTAGTGGAGCTTTGAGCCGCGCTTTAACGCCCTGCTTAGCCCGCTCCGGGTTCGTTGCGGGTGATTGAATCAAACGCGACCGAGCTCGTGCAATCCTTTAGCGTTTCGGAACCGATCCGTGTCGATCGATCGGAGCTGCGGACGAAATTAATAAATGGGTAAAATCGCTCGGTAGGCATGCCGGTTGATGCCGATGATGCTCGTGATCGGNATTTACTTTTTCCTGTTCGGACACGGGTAATTTATCGCAGTGAACAACATTATTAATTATTGCACACTGCTACAAAACATACAACCGGCGCACGGCTGCTGGTAGTGGAGCTTTGAGCCGCGCTTTAACGCCCTGCTTAGCCCGCTCCGGGTTCGTTGCGGGTGATTGAATCAAACGCGACCGAGCTCGTGCAATCCTTTAGCGTTTCGGAACCGATCCGTGTCGATCGATCGGAGCTGCGGACGAAATTAATAAATGGGTAAAATCGCTCGGTAGGCATGCCGGTTGATGCCGATGATGCTCGTGATCGGCGCTGTTTCGACCGGTGGGTTGTTTATTTTTGAATACCTTCCAACAAACATCAACCTTCTCCTTCTCCCACAGGCGAGTGTGCAATAGGCCGAACCAGATCAGTGTAACGCGATTAGACGCCACAACAAACGCCGAACGTTCAGAACGTACTACCGATGTACGGCGCGGTACTAATTAAACTCGCCGTCGCTGCCTACGTTCGCTATCGGTTCACAATTAAATCCCTCATTACCATCACGCAGGATCGGCGTACAGGCAGCGCTTTGTCCGTGCACGGACGTACCAAGCATTTAGCAGGTTTTGCGTACAAATTTTCGTTGCATGATGAACCTCGCTCGCACAAAACGATCGATCCATTCTCTACTACCGCCGACGTAGAGACGAACGAAACACTGTAAACAAATGCACACAGGTGTGCTATTACTAGAAGAATAATCTAGCCGCCGCCGGTTGCGAACGTGCAAAGCGTACAATTTAATGCATAATGCAATGCGCTCAAGACAGTTCGATCGTAATCGAAATCAGCTTCATCTTGACGCAGATCGTTGTTTTCGGCGTGGGAGCTAAAAGCGCAAAATTGCAACCATGTACACCGTTCGGACACCGCTTCCCATCGGGTACGAGCTAATGCCAGATTAGCGAGCGATTCGTCACCGTGTTACCGAAAGTCGGAGCCCAAAAGCCACGAAGCGGCGAACGAAAGTGCACCTGGTTTTATGCTTTGTTGTGTCGTGATTTTTCTCTCGATCACAAACGTTCACCTAATGGACTCTCGGTCATGTAATAACAATCATTAGGCCGTGGCCGCTGCCCCAATCCCATCAACTCCCCGGTGGAGTGGTGCGCACAGCAATCGATTTAAATCAATATTTAATCAAAAATGTATCAATTATTAATTAAGTTATTAAAAGTAGCGAATTGGTTGCGTCCCGTGTGTGGCTGGTCCGGCTGGTCCGATTCCGTACGCTCGCCGTATCGATCAATGTCGAAGTTGATGTGAGCAATTTGCTTATTAAATCGCACTGCCACCGGATTGGCGACTTAGTAGTGTCGGCGCTTTAATCTGGCCCGGGGTCGAAACCCCCAGTTCGCGGCCGGCACCATTGATGTGGAATCGGATGAATACTTTATCTGTCGCTGGGGCAGAAGTGAACCGGCACGAAAGTGCCACCGTATCGATCGGGTGCAGCTCACTTTAATCGATCTTACGAACTCCCTGCTCCCTGACACTATCTTGTGGCCCACTGACACTTTCACCGACGGACGGACGGACGGACGGCTTATTTCATGATTAATCCTCCCGGTTTCTTTACAGTATTGTGTGCATTTTACGTACAAGAATGCCAATGCTCGGATCAATTCAATGTGGGTGCTGTCTTTTTTTCCTCCTGGAAGTCACTTTTCCCGCTAGAATGTTGACCGCGCAATCGCGTAATCCTTAGAGGACAACTGTTGCAAACTGTAATCGTAGCTGTCACTTCCAGCGCTGGATACAAAGTATTGGCCGTGGAACGATTGTTTGCTTGCTTTGTGAGCGAAGTGTAGCAAGGGTGAACCCTTTTCTCAACCGATGCTGCTTTCGTGAGAAACTGACAGCCGATCCGGTCCGATCAGCATGACAATAAAATCGCTCGAAATTGGTTTCAATAGCCCCATTATTGATTTCCTCGCCACGGCAAACGTTGCGTTCTATCGGACCATCGAAGAAAGCTATTTAATTGCTGCTACCATTGCCATGCTGCTCCATTTTCACCACAGTCCGGTGGCTACACCTATCGGTGGCTCCACCGATTGCCACGTAACGGATCGAGCACGGGAGCCAAGAGCAATTATCATATCTATAAGAAAACATCATAACGCTCGTGTTGAGACTTTACATTTTCTTCACCCCTAAAACACAACAACAACAAAAAGGAACGCGTCTTCCTTGCGAACTCGCGGGTGTTGGTTCTCACGGTCACGAAAGGGATGCGTACCGTTCACACTGTACGGCGCTCTTCCGGCAGCCAACATGGTGACCGTGATAGGTTCATTTTATTTTTAGGAAGCATAAAAATAGAACGGTCAATGACGGGCGTGATCGAGCGATCGCATGGAAGGAACGGTACGACATCACATAAACACAACATAAACACAGAACATAACGCTATTAATTTGATCGAACTGATCCACCGGATGATTGGGGCGAGCGAGCAGTAGCAAACTCCTAAAACGCGAAGATGATCTTCATTGGGGATCGTTAAGCGAGGCATCGGGCGACGGGATTGAAATCCTGCTTCGATTTTCCAACACGCAACATTGTTGATTCCGCGTTTAATGTCCCGAAATTAAACCCAATCAAATCGGCAGACATGTTGAATTCCGTTGATAGCCCAACATAATTCCGAAAACAACGCTATTAAATCGAACCCACTTCGAGGAAGCTTACTTCGCTGGATGGTACGAACCATCCAAANCCCTGCTCCCTGACACTATCTTGTGGCCCACTGACACTTTCACCGACGGACGGACGGACGGACGGCTTATTTCATGATTAATCCTCCCGGTTTCTTTACAGTATTGTGTGCATTTTACGTACAAGAATGCCAATGCTCGGATCAATTCAATGTGGGTGCTGTCTTTTTTTCCTCCTGGAAGTCACTTTTCCCGCTAGAATGTTGACCGCGCAATCGCGTAATCCTTGGAGGACAACTGTTGCAAACTGTAATCGTAGCTGTCACTTCCAGCGCTGGATACAAAGTATTCGCCGTGGAACGATTGTTTGCTTGCTTTGTGAGCGAAGTGTAGCAAGGGTGAACCCTTTACTCAACCGATGCTGCTTTCGTGAGAAACTGACAGCCGATCCGGTCCGATCAGCATGACAATAAAATCGCTCGAAATTGGTTTCAATAGCCCCATTATTGATTTCCTCGCCATGGCAAACGTTGCGTTCTATCGGACCATCGAAGAAAGCTATTTAATTGCTGCTACCATTGCCATGCTGCTCCATTTTCACCACAGTCCGGTGGCTTCACCATTCGGTGGCTCCACCGTTTGCCTCGTAACGGATCGAGCACGGGAGCCAAGAGCAATTATCATATCTATAAGAAAACATCATAACGCTCGTGTTGAGACTTTACATTTTCTTCACCCCTAAAACACAACAACAACAAAAAGGAACGCGTCTTCCTTGCGAACTCGCGGGTGTTGGTTCTCACGGTCACGAAAGGGATGCGTACCGTTCACACTGTACGGCGCTCTTCCGGCAGCCAACATGGTGACCGTGATAGGTTCATTTTATTTTTAGGAAGCATAAAAATAGAACGGTCAATGACGGGCGTGATCGAGCGATCGCATGGAAGGAACGGTACGACATCACATAAACACAACATAAACACAGAACATAACGCTATTAATTTGATCGAACTGATCCACCGGATGATTGGGGCGAGCGAGCAGTAGCAAACTCCTAAAACGCGAAGATGATCTTCATTGGGGATCGTTAAGCGAGGCATCGGGCGACGGGATTGAAATCCTGCTTCGATTTTCCAACACGCAACATTGTTGATTCCGCGTTTAATGTCCCGAAATTAAACCCAATCAAATCGGCAGACATGTTGAATTCCGTTGATAGCCCAACATAATTCCGAAAACAACGCTATTAAATCGAACCCACTTCGAGGAAGCTTACTTCGCTGGATGGTACGAACCATCCAAACACCGAAATAACGTCACGATCGGTGAAGATCGTTACTTGACCAGTGCACGGAGCTTGCCTACCCTGCAGTATGTAGCTCATAATTCTTGACGAACGTCTTTCTTTCTCCAGGGGCGTTTTGTGTGAAACCAAATTTCGCGTCCATCGCGTCCTTTGACCTCACCGGGTGGGTGCACCATATTCACCTTTTTTTTCTTTCTCCCTCTTGCTCTGAGCTTAACCTTGTCCCACCTTTCGGAAGAGAGCAAGAATAAATCAAATCAGCTGATAATGATCACAAAATTACCGTTTATAACAACTTAAAAGCAAATATTGGCTGACCTCGCCGGGTCAGGCCTGTGGGTCGTCGTGGCACCCGACCGAAGAAGCACACGCCAATTCGCAACCATTCGGGAGGGATTAAGTCCGAGGCAGGCGGACTATGGAACAGGGTACGAAACGATCAACACCGAAGAAAGCGGGAACTGGTTTCGAAACAGAGCAAACGAGCAGATCATGCGGATCTGTTTTGCTGATCGGTGAACATTTTAACTCGTTTTTGCCATTCCCTCATCATACCTGCCACTGGCTTCCCTTTACCCATTTATCGTTCTCTTTAAAGTTAAAATAAAACGAAATACAATAAAACTGGTGCACGAGTTTATTTTCGGCCGTATCACGAAGGCCGTATAACCTTCTGGTTGTGTTTTCGAATTTTCGGAGCCAGCCTACCGCCCATCGGGAGCATAAGTTTGACGTGCAAAGTTCACCGGTGTCCGCCCGGAGTCAATCTGCACCGGCCGGCGACCGACCGACACGAGCGGTCATAATTTGGGGAATTAAAATTAAAAACACATTAGCGAATCGGTGTCCTTCGGTGCTGGACCGGTGCACGGTGGCTACACTGCCATCACCAACGTTGCTACTACTACAACAACAACAACAACAACAACCACTACCACTACTACTACTATTGCCATCGTCCACCATCACTAACAACGCCACAATTAAAATGATCTTGATTTTTGCAGCTTTCAGCCGGCAAAACCGTTGGTGAATCTTCCATAACTTGCGAGATGGCGAGTGACTTCAATGAGTAGGCAGGCGAGAAGCGGTGAGCGAAAGCGGAAGAATCCGTGCACGGAGCGGACGATTTTATGATCGGTGGAGAGTTTTAATTAAAAACCGGGTAGTTTATTTGATTGCAGCGATTGGAAGGAATGCATTTCAATTGGGAAGCAAATTGGATGGGCACCTGGTACGGCCGTCAGTGGCGGTGAAACGTTTTTACAAATGACTCAATTTTTCTTCAAACAGAAGTTGCTCCGCAGACTGTTTGTTACTGTGTGGAATTAATGCATGAATGGAATTAAAAGTGGCCCTAGTAAATGTTTTAAATAACGTTTTAAGTTAACTAAAGGAATTACATTGACAACAAAGAGTAAAGGAAAAGGATCCGTTCGAACATTTGCTTAGAAAGTACTTTAGTATAAGTTTTGCATTCTCG
Source organism: Anopheles rivulorum (assembly GCA_018908115.1). NCBI lineage: Eukaryota > Metazoa > Arthropoda > Insecta > Diptera > Culicidae > Anopheles > Anopheles rivulorum. Next base: position 24,179,781 of record STHB01000003.1, on the reverse strand, counting down.
TTTGACAGAATGGGTATTTTGACGTATCGTTTCAGGTTCAGGATTTCGGGCATTAGCACGATCGCTGATAAACCTCGAACGTCGAAATGTACACCGAACAAGAAGGCAAAACAGTGATTAGTTAATGTACAGGTCAGTCATTCATTCCCACTAATCGCTGCCACGGGGCTGGCGGCGCCTACGGGCAATGCCGCGCGTGTGGTGTGGCCGTGTTGCGTTTGGGGGCAATTTTTAATCCGCAACGACGACCATCGGAATGCAATCGGAGCTGAAGCTTTTTTTTGCCACATCTCGCTCTATCCTTTGCTCTCTCTTTCTCTCTCTCTCTCTTTTTCTTTCCTCTTTCGATTGCTCGTTTAGGCACTACCAATCGGGCAGCGGTGTCACCGCATCGTCACCGCACGAGGACACCCAAGCCGTTGCGATAAATAATGACTCGCGCAAATCGCAGGCGAAGAAACGCCGTGGCACACGAGATGTCCACCACGATCACATACGCAAACACGATCGCAGCAGTGATGGGGCGTGCAACAGCAAGCCGGATAGGAAGAAAGTTGGGTGGAAAGCTTGCTAAAGGACGTTTCCATTTCTAATGAACCATGAATGACTTTTCTTGGCCTGCTTCGATGGTGCCGGGTGGCTCTTCGGATTGTGATCGCAATTTTCAAACACACTCCAGCAGCGTGTTAGTGAGAAATGGCAGTGCGAAGTAAAGCAAGCAAAAAGCGGAAGAGAAATAGAAACAAATTAAGTTCACCGCTAGCCGTGTGGTTTTAATTTCACCTCGCGGGCTGCGCGAACGAGCCGTATTTTTGTTTTGCGGTCACCTTAACATCGCAACAGGATGGGACTACCACGTTCTGCACTATGGGCAGCGCCTAGTCGCCGCTGAACGGTGGTAGTAGTAGTGTTGAATTTATTAATGGTAATGACTGCGCTTCTAAACGGGCTCCAGTTTTCATTTTGATTTAAACGATTTTTAATTTGTTTCGCTGCGCGCCCGGGAAAGACTTTCGTTAGGCGACGAACCCTCGTCTGCATCTGCGTGATTGCTGAGTGTTGGTCTGTATTTTTTTTTTTTTTGGTTTGACTTTATTTTCTTTTGCAAACCTCATTGCTTACCTTTTGCGTGATTTGCGACTTTACTAATCGAACCCTGATGGCGTGTGTTGGTTTACCGAATGCTTCATACACAAACACACACACTCTAGACGTTGCACCGGGTGACCGAGCTTATCATGCATACTCAATCAGTTGACAAGCGACGTGGTTTGCTTGCGCTCATTCACTCAATGTACGGAAAAGTTAAGCCCCAATACCTCTTGACCTGCACTGCCTTCGCAGTGGCTTCGTTGTGGCTTTGCTGTGGCATGGTAAGAGAAAAACGGGAAATCTAACCGTCTTCCACAAGGAAAAACGACACTCCTGCGACGATTTTTTGTTTTTTGCAAAGCGGGAAAGTCGTTCCGAACCACTGGGCACGTTCGTTTGCGGTACATTGGTGACGATGTTTATGTTGGCGATGGGGTTCACCTAGCAAAAGTCGTGACCGTATTGTTCGGTTCTGCTGGTACGGATTTGCACATTCAATCGTCATTCCATCTGGTTTCCTTCCATTCGTGCGCTTCCCTTGCCGGTGTGGTCTCAGTCTAGGTTCGCGGTGAAGGTTTATCCCTTTTAAATAAAACAACTTAATTTATTTGCACACACAAGATGCTTCCTCGGGCCAAGCACATTCGGATTCCCATCGAAGCGGTGAAACCTTTCGCCGGTTCAGCACGGGCAAGTGCTATACCGCATGGAAACCATTTTCAACTATTTACCAGCAGACCCAAGCCTTTAAGGATTTTCTTTTTCCTTGTTGTTGTTTCAAACCGACCCGATTGCCATTAATTGACAATCGTCGTCGTACGGTTGCTCACGGTTAGCTTTTCAATTTAAATTTCTTAATTAATTGCCTAGGTTAGCGGGGTAGCATTCAGAAGCTCTGGGTTTTTTTTTACATGGTTCGCAAATCATCTTTCACCCGACCGATCGGAAGCGATCACGCGGAAGTTTCCAGCGGTGTCGATGTCCCGGCCCAGCAGTGTAGTGCGCACACACCTGACCCGCTGTCATCAACCGTTCGGGGCGTCCGTACGCTGCTAACGATCCGCTGCTCGTTTCGCTGAGTGAACGATCGTGACCTCCAATTTGGAACGATTGGCGGAGATCACGAGACCATAAAGCAAGGCCCGGGGCTTTTCTCATTTCCATTCGCTGTTCGACTTATTGAAATGGCGCGATAGTCACGCTCTGTTAACGGGGCAATGGCCGTTTGGGCGCATGCGAAAAGAAATGGGACCAGCCCCAGTTCAAATCTGTTGAGCGAAATAAAAATTTCATTTCCAGCATACTAACCCGCAAGCGTAATCTAATGGTATCGTATGTGATTTCTTAAACTTACAATTTGTTTCGTCAATGAAGTTGGTGGCCACAAACATCATCGAATCGGTTTCGCATCAAACGACTTCAACGGGGCCGAACGGAAAAGAGACGAACCCCGGTCATTTGCTGCTCAGCTTTCCCACATCTTGCTGCTACAGGTGTTGTTTTTACTGTTGTTGTAACGTTAGCAAAACGATTAATAGAAAACTGGATTCGGGTAGGCAATAGCAAACAGCCACAGACACTGCCAACCAAGCGCTCGTCAACCAATTCCGATGGCGAAATGGAATTTTAATTGTAATATAATGTAGACGAAAGAACACAACACTGCCACGGGCAAAACAGACGGATTCGAATTCATTCATCCCGTTCTCGTGTGTTGTTTTTTTTTTTGTTTCTTTTCTTCTGTAATGCTTTCCCGATCCGATCCGCGATCGCCTATCGTTGGGCGACATCCTCATGCGATCATCTACAGATAATGTGTGTTCTTCCGTCCGTACACGGAACGCTACGCACGGTAGATTGCGGACCAAGATACCGCCCATACAAACGGAAACCGTTCGAGGGAAAGAAATCCTCCCGTTTGCCCACTACCCTCCTACCCTTCCAAAATCACCCCATTCCCTTTCCTTCCTTAGCTACAGGCGGTAATGTTTGCCCAGATCGTGTAGCACCAGCAGTACCAACCTCGGCAACGGCAACGACTGGAAGCAAAACGAGGCGTAACGAAAAGGTGTATTTATTCTGCCATAAAAGTGGTAGTTGGAAGGGTGAAATATATCCTGCACCCGGGCGTATGCTCGCCGAACGGGGCAAACGATCGCCCCCAGGTCCGGCCGGGATCGAAATGGGCGCTACAATCAGACCGATTCCGTGCGGCTCAATATTGGTGCGATCGTACAGCGTGCCGTTTGCCACCGCAATAACAGCAGCGCACTGGTGCTATTTGTACTTTAACCATGCGCTGCTTGCATACTTTGTGTCACAATTGATCGGCATTCGGACCGGCGTTACATCCCCCGATGCCTTATCTGCTGGGCTGCAACCCGTCCGACGACGATGATGATGGGGTGACCGAATTAAATGGATCCCTGTCCGATGCCGGTGCGGTTAGAACCGTGTCCGTGTCTTACGAGTTAATGGGCTGCTGAATGCCTTCAATCATTTTCTTTATAGCACCATCACCAACCATTGCGTAGCCGGCCGGCCGGCCGTGTACAAATCACCGCATCGAATGACGGTTTGCATCGGAAACTCGCCCTAGCTGCAACACACTCACCCGAAGGGGATAAGGAAGGATGCGATCGAAATGGACCGTATGCAAAGCGGCGGCTACGAATTGATGGCCGCCGTTTAAAAGTGCATATAAAATAACATTCGCATAAAACACACGTCCGTCCGGTGCGCCGGAACGTTCCTGCGTGAGCTTCCCGTGAGGCCAGGTCGCGGAATGATTTGATCGTGACGTGCCACCGTGATGGTGGATCGATGCCGAGGGTTTGAAGCCTGCATCAGCCGAGGTGACGATTTAAAACTGCAAAATCCATCCGCCAGCACTGTTTCCTGAGTGGAAATTAGCACCAATCCGCAGAAACACCGAAACGAAGAACACTTTTGTACCGGGCTGTAAGCGACGAACCTCCGCTGCGCTGCGAATCGTGATGTTTGCGATCGCCTTACCGTAAGCGATTCAGCCTTTTAAATTAACCGACGCTCCGGTGTGCGCCGGCTGGCCGGGATCGTTAATTGAAACATTTATTCTCGGCAAATGGCGGTAATAACAAGTGGAATTATTTCGAAATTCACTCTCCGGCTGCGTCACGAAACCGGCGCGGTATTCGCCGCGCAGCATTAAGGCGGCATCTTTCGTGAAGTGCTGCGACGGAAGCACTATTCCTTGTAATAAGAATTTACTGTGAGGGATCCACTCCAGCCTCATTCTATTCATGCCGGCTCGCGAATGAGGGTGGTGATGGGTCGGCTTCCTTGCGGCCCACCACCATCTTCCCGGCCGAGGGTAATGAGCTTGCACATGTTGTGCTATCCGGGCGAGCCAGTGGCCATAACTGTTTATGATTTCATCGAACCGGGTTTTTGCGAGCACCCGGGTTTGTTGCAAGTGTGCGGTGAAAAGGTGCCGATGAAGTTGTTCCGCGCTTGCCGCTTGGTTGACCTGTTTGAGGTGCGCACGCGCGTTCAGCTGCAATTTTCCAATCGTTTCAACTCAATCATGCCGGGCGTCTATTGGCCCGGCTAAGCTGATACTTCCGCTAATGGAGTGGAATAATTAAACTATGCACTTCTGTGCTTCGGCAAACTGGCAACCGGGACCGGGCTGCCAGAAAAAAAAAAAACGACAGCACCCAGCTGCTGCACATTATATTAAATGTTTGTAGGTTTTCTTAAGCAATTAATAATACCTTATCGACGGTTTCCGCTGCCATAACCTCTAGTGCGGTCACAGTAATCCGGCCCGATGATCGATTCCGACAGAGAAGAGATCGTTTCGGGTGCACCATTCCTGGGAACGGAGTTGACCGATCGGCCATGGGTAAATTGTACGGCAGTGGATTGCATTTTCCACCAGTCACCGTATCACTATCGTGCAAATCATCCCTGCACTAGCATTCTACTACCCTTACAATCATATGAATTGTGGCCCATTCGTCACGTGTAATGATCATCATTCACCTGACAATGCGGCGGAATGCGAATTCTAGTTCGCCAGGTTGAACACCGCTGCTAGTGACAAGAAAAGTAGAACGCTACCGCGCTACCGTATAATACACTGCCCGATCGTCCCCCACAATGATGAAGGTGGTCTTTTTGTCATCGATTGCTACCCTACAATTATGGAGGGGGGGAGGGGGGTTTGTCGTAGAGGTCGCTGTGGAGAAAGAATTTCCCATCCCGGTTGGGCACCCTGTACGAATTGAACGTTCGGTTCAATTTATTTCAAGATTTAAGTGTGTTTCCTGCGCATACAAGCGCACGGTCCGATCACCTGGGTTCGTGTCTTTTATTTGATCCAAGTCGTTTCCGATTTGTCCCGTTTGAACTCTCTTACTCTCTCTCTCTCTCTATCTCTCTCTCTCTCTCTCTCTCTCTTGAAGCGGGCAGGCGATGAACTCGCTTTGATGGACGAATACAGAAATTTGCACGCTAAATCCGACACGTGGGCTAACTACAGAACTCGCACCACCGTTCCCGATCCAGCTAGCTCATTTGTCCGATGGTCAATGAACCGCTACTGATCGAGGTGATCGAATCCTAGCATGGATGCGGTGTCGTGAAGCTTAATCTCCCTCCGGTTTAGAACGAATTTCCTGTGGTGGCACGCGAGCTGGCAAGAAATCAATTACACCCGCGGGATGAAGCGAACGCGGAAACCTGCGGCCACACCAAGTGGAGCGTGACTGGGCGGAAAGAAACTGCTCCGAAGCGATCTTGTGGCCGACATGGCTGGGTGTAGCTTTTCATTAACCGATGACGGATTACTGGATCATCGGAAGTTAGGTTTGAGGTTGTAATTCGATTTCACAACCATTAAAAAGGCAAATTGAGGGATCAGAGCTGGAGAAATGGGGAGCAGCGTCCGAATATCTGGCTCGTGCCTAGACCTCCTGACCACTGTGTAGAACCTTGTGGTAAAATATCGTAATTTCGTAAGTATTTTGGTAACCAAACATGAAGCTTGCAAGTTTAAACCTCGATAGAAATGTGGCTTTAAAGAATTTTACGATAATCTAAAGCCACTGTAGAAGATCGAAACATTCCAACTTGCAGGAATATCTTTTTTAATCCCCTCCACCCTTTTTGCAAGTGCAAAATTCCTGCCATATTAAAAAACACACATCCCAACAAATGAGGAACTAAACCTCGCTAAAGCGCTACACAGCCTCCGGAAAAGAGTGAAATGATCGAGCTTGATGAAGCGATAAAAACAACGACAACGGCCCCAAAAACACAGCATTTGAATGTCATTCGGTGGCCGCCAGAGTGCCAGAAAGGATTGTAGTAGGTCGTTCTTTTCCTTGTGTTTTTTTTCTGTTATTGTTTTGTTAATGTTATTTTATTTCCCGCCATTCCAGGGTAGCTTCGGGGATCCGACCAGCGTCTGTTTGCGGTTAATTCGGAATTTAATTCCTACCATTTCCATTTCGCCCTGCCGAAATGCTTCAGCACTTTATAGCCCAACGGACCGCCGATGTTTCGGACGGTTTGATTTTTTTTGTGGTGATAGCCCAGGGTTGCCTTGGTGCCTTGGTTCGTTGGATGGGTATAGAAAATTTATGACAAGTTCCCTTGGCGCAGGATGATAGCCAGCCTGCCGCGTCTGCTCGTGCGCAGCATACATTGGAAATGAAAGCTAGCCTTCGTCGTCGTCGTCATCATCGTCGTTGTGGCGTCCGCGAAATTCGGGTTATTATATTACTGGACGCGCTCGTATTCACCACCAGCGGCAGTGACACCGCGGCAAGTACGAAACGAAACTCATCCAGACGGAATCATTTCACGTCGGAAATACAGCTCAGGTTGGGTGAAAAAACGCACTACACCCGTGCTGGATAAAAGTGACAGCACGAGCACGGCACTGGGGCCGGTACGTACCGAATGGGAAGTGAAAAGTCCGACAAAATGTGCTCTGTCATTAAATTTTATATAGCTTCCAGCTTGTTTTGCAACATTTTTGTTTTGTTTGTTGCTCTCAACGTGCGCTGCTTTCGGGCAGGGTGCTTAACAGTATATATGCGCCAGTTGAGTAGCACACGAAATGGTGTGTTTCGGAATGGGATCATTTCAGGTTTTGTACGTCGTACAAAATTACACCCAACCATCATTAGGTGGCCATTCTGGGTTGAAATGTTCTTAAAGGGAAAACAGTCATTTCCCTCCGGTTGGAGGTGAGTTGGTGGAACAAAGCACCAAACAAAGCACTTGCCCCGCTGAAGCAATGGCCGTATTCGTCGGTTATCACGCATGTAAACGGTTACCTAAATCTGCATTCTAAATATGATCACCTCGGAGCGAAACTAAACCCGTGCCCGTCCAATCGCTTCAGCCACACATGGCGAATCGGACCTTAATAAATTAAACCATTAGCCCTGGGTACAACGGGCCACACAGTGCAGCTGCCACAACATTTCGAGAATGTCGTTATCTAAAACCAAAACAGCAAATGGTTTCACCTGGACCTGGGGTTGATTGTTTGCCGGTACAGGCGGCCGAAACTGGTGGCCACCAGTGCAATGCAGATATTATAAAACAACATGTGTTTTTTTTTGGCCGAATGAAACGAATCGCGCCCGTAAGCGTATCGCAATCGGGGCTATACACAACGAAAAACTAGACGCACACGTGAGGATACTGAATGGGAAGGGAACCCAAGGGAACCCAAGGACGGTGGAATGAGTTATTATCATACTTTGGATTTTGGTTATTCAAACCTCGAAACCGCGTGCCATTAATTGACTTGTCATATTCGTCGTTATGACAACCTGCCGCCTGCTTAAGCCAACAACGTGCCACTGGAACGAAACACTCTCGAAGGACAATAGCGTAAGCGCTTGCGTGCCTGTTGAGCACAACACACACATAGGGAGAAAGGAAGACTTTGGCTCTATTGGAACAGTAGCTTAGTTAAGTCGATGCCCTCAAGTAAGTCATTATCGTGTGTTAAGTTGCACAACGTCGCCCGATCCGTACAAGGAATGAAGCAAAACTGTTTCGAGACAACATTTAGTTGCTTATAAAACCTTTCTTTGCGATTTCGCTCGATCAATCGAATATTGTATACTTTCAGGGTTATATCTTTATTTCATAAAACGCCCGAATGTATGCATTTTGCAATAAAAAAGCCTTTTTCTAAACATTTCATCCTAAACCTTCTGAAGCGATACATTAAATACTTCGTTTAGACGTGTTAGACAGTGCAGAAGAAATTTTCGTTTAATTATTTCCTGGCGAGAACTAATGAAGCTACCGACACATGTTCTCTACCGGAAACAAACGCCATCGGAGTTTCGAAGACATTCCTGCAGGAAACGTTGTACACGTCCGATGTCACTTTCTAAGCGTTAGCAGGTGATTAATGATATCCAGATCGGGTGATCTGTGGCCTGTTAAGGGAGTAATTATTTTTCAATTCAAACAAATCTCGCCCGCACACCTTCGGACGATCCGATGTGTGCGGTAAGATCCACACGACCACAAAGCACCATATTCTGGTCCCGGCGCCATGAGCCATCTAGAAAATGTAGCATTCCATTCCGGCCGGAAGTAAGATCAGCCTCGTAACCGTACATTAAATTACGATCAATCATCAAATTGGTCTTCCGCTGTTTTGGTGTGCGCGAGAAGCTCGAAACCCGGACCCGGACAGGACAGTTCGGGCCGATCGCAGCAGTTCCTTCTTCGATTCTTCTGCTCGTGTGGGTCATACTCACGTTCACAGTCAGTCCCACAACGGGAGGGCTCAATCTTCTCCACGGTAAAGAGATCACAAGCAAAAAGGCGAGAACGATCCAAAAACCGGCGCTGGAAGCACACGGGAACGCGTTTGTTGGCGTTTTGGTGTTGTTTTTTTTTCCTGTTTCGCTTCGCTTCTCCTCGCAGAAACGTTGCACACTTCGTTTATCACAATGTACAACCGGAGGTATTTTATTAAGATTTTTCACCTTCGGGCGCGCCAAGACAACATGGTGCAATATCGCGTGTTAACAGTTTCTGCCCTGTTCTCGGGGACGGCCATTCGGGCGCATATCGGTTCGTTTGTGCCGCATCCTGCCAGCCTGCCCGAGGCGCCTAGAAGCGTCCCGATGGGAAGAAGAAATTCCTTCTTGCACGTAATTAAAGCCGACTAAACATATCTTAAACGAGATTTATTGCAATATCATGTTGGTAATATTCTTCCAATAAATTAATATTGAATTTATTTCGCTCGATATCGTTACCGCACCAACCGCTGGCCGGCAAACACGGGCACCGGTCCCGGTGCCGTAGCCGACCGGCCGGAACCGCCGACCGACACGAGACACGCGGCTGACAGGCGGGCACCGGTGCACGCCGACGAGGCGTACATTATTGATATCAATATTTCGCGTAAAGTATACTTTTATCGCATGTGTACATTTAATTTAAAGCCTTTTCCCTCGTTGACATTTAATCGCACTTAGGCGAGCGTGCTAAGCTCGCGCACGCCGGGAAAGTGGTCTGCGCTTGGGCCTGTGAGCGTTGCGCCGAAGCACGGCGATGATGGTGGGGTGGGTTGGCCCGGGTGCCGAGATCATGAGAAAAGTAGATAAATTAAAATGTGTCGAACGCTCGAGCTCGAGCTCGAGCTCCACGCCGAGCGAAGACCCGTCCGCCAACGTGCATCGGGTCTGCAACGTGTACACGCAGACTCCCCTGTGCACCACGTGTCCCAAAAGTCGTCCACACTCCCTTAGTCACTGGTCGTTTCACCATCCCAAAGGAGGATAGTATGGACGATATTCTAATTGACTTCTTTGTTCTAGTTTTCTTGCCGGTTATGGCGATCGGGCGACTCGGACGTGTGTTGCTGCCATTCTTATTATTGGTGGTTTTATTGATGTAGTTTCTATCGCACCTCTTGTCAACCTGGCTGCGCCCGGGCGTCTATGACAGCGTCGTGTGCTGTGGTGGCAATCAACACGAAACGAAACCTTCAACGAAACGAAAGACATCCGCGGGCGTTAAGCGACAAACCTTACGGTATGCACATTTTGGGCTGGGTATGTGGATCTGGTGTCGTAG
>STHB01000003.1:24100852-24165717 GCA_018908115.1 Anopheles rivulorum | reverse complement strand
TGTTTGGATATGAATCAATCATTCTCTCGTCCAACCTTCCAAGATTCTCATCGATTTAAAGCGACGAGTGATTCGGAGCATTGTAATTGGAAATAATGATCCACCCTTCATCAGGCACTATCAACCGATGCGATAGAAAAACCAGTTCCTTAAGCATCGGTGTAACACATCAGCATAGTCCTTCTGCCACAGGATGACACAGCTCTGTCCTGCTCATCTGTCCGGTGTAATATGAAATCCTACCAGCACTAGGCGTCCAGCAAATGCAAACGGTCGTAAGACAAAGTTCAATGAAATGGAGACGTGCTACAGCGCGGTAAAAACGGGACAGGAAATTGTCAATCAATTATTTCACATACACGTCGTACACACGCGGATTGGCCATAATTAACCGTCTTCCAGGCAGTGAAGTGCGTATCGATATATGCCACCGATCCCGCCGACACCGCACTACTCGCCATGGTACCCGGTGATCGATCATAAAGTTTGCTCCCGACCAAACCCGTTCGACCGAAAAAGAAAAAGAACTGCCCACACGCGGCTGCCAATGGAAATCGATCGGCTGGGAGCGGACATTCGACAGCACCTCGTCGATCGGGATTCGGCCCGGAGGATTTAAATTCAATCATCACATCTTCGAGATCAGCGAGCTGTGCTTGAACCCCGAACCGGGAAACCGAACGTACCGGTCGAATGGGAAATGATCGATTCGATCCAACACCATAAAGAACACCCGTGGAATCCGGTTTAGAACAGGGCTAATTGGTTATGTTTTTGCTGCCCTCGTGATCAACTGCTTCCTTTTCATCTAATCCGATCCGCGATTGAGACGCGGATCCGGCGATCCGGGGAGACGATCACTGTAAAAACTTTTGATTTCCTGTTGAGTTGCTTGGAGACCATTTGCAAGCCGCCGTGAAAAGTTTGCACCAACCGAAGAAAACAAAAATAAAACAGCAACCTCAAGCAGCAATATGTTAGGTGGGGATGCATACCATCGGAATGCTTTCATCTGGCACGTCCGCTCACACTTTGTAGCCGCACAGCAAAAAAGGGGGTGAGGTCCGTTGGTATGCACCGTAGAAAATATGCTTTTAATTAGCTACACTCGTATTCATCTTCAACATTCCAATTCAAATCGGAAGCCCCCGGTCACAGCGTGCGGAGCAGCAGAACCGGCAGGAGGACGCACACACAATATCCACAATATCTTCGCCCGACACCCGCGTTTGTGGTTTTGATTCAACCGGACAAAAGAAATCCTTTCCGATCTCGTACCGGTTACTTGCCGCGATCGGTCGGGTAACGATCGAAGGAAAATTAGTGATGCTTCATGACTGGAACCGTGTGCCATTGGACGTGAAGCTTCTTTTTTTTTTGTTCATTGTATCCTAATGACAAGGATCATTAATGGTAGTCCGCGTGAACTGCGTGGTTGTGGTTCACTTGCGAAGCATCATCCTTTTACAAATTGGTCCAAGACAGCGTGACTTCCATTTGATTTGATCCATCGCTCAACTGACCAAAGCGTACTCACAGTGTCTCTCTCTCTCTTCCAATTTCCTCTACAAACTCCACCCGTCTGCATCATCAAGGGGAAAACGGCACACTGCATTCACGCCCGACCTGCGAATGACAAAACCGAGGACCCCTGATCGTGCGCCCGGTTCCAGATCGTTCACGGCGAATCGAACCGGGTACGAGGTGCTTAACTTTATGATTAAGTAAGTTTCAATTATTCCTCAACAATTGGTTGAATGGCGGATATGGTCCAGCTGCCTCATTCCCGGTGCTGGATACTCGGTCCGGGTTCGTGTTGGTTGTGTTGCTCGCTGGTAAGCGACAATCCAGCGCGTTCGATCCGGGACGCCCGGCGATGTGGACCAATCGTGAGACTAGCGCGCACACATCATTCTCATAATCGGAGCAAATTTGGAACCCAGCGTGAGTAATTGGAAAGGGAATATGGAACCCGGGCACCCGGTGCCTACGATCGCAGGAGGACTTCGCTCCAGCAAGCACCGTTTTCGATCGACGTATGATCGACGAGCTTCCTGCTAACGAGTTCCCAAGATGAGTTCATCGATTCGAACACCAACCCCGCCACAATGGGGCCCGAAAATGATCGACTTTCAATCATCGGCCACTTACGGCACCGATTACCGGGCCCCGCGGCGGCCACCGCACACCATTCCCTTGGCCGCCCATTTGCTGTGGGCTGTAGTGCGAAAGGAAATTGACACACACAAGTGTTGGTATCGATAAACTAAAACCCAACCATCGGCCGGAGTATTCGTTTCGAGCAATGGTGCGAGAGTGGCGTCGACGAAGCAACTGGACCGTAACACTCGTACCGATCGAACCGGTAACCTTGATTCAATTACGTATTCAAATCCGTATGAAAACAAATCTCTTGCCACAAACAGCATGGCTCCCGCCCTGTCATGGCAAGGGAGGCCCAGATACGGCACTGGCTCGGTACGGCTAGACGGTCGCACGCCTGCTAGAAGATAATTTATCAGCAATTCTTCGGCATGGAATCGAGTAATTCCAATTTTCTCATGAACTAATACACTCCACACTCGAATGTCTGTGGCGTCGTGGCGTACCACGGCCGTCCTATCCTACGGCTGCACTATACGACGGCCGTTACCGTAAATCCTGCCACCATTTCCTGTCCTATTCGAAACCGTCTCGGCCAGTCCATCCAAACCTGTCCACCTAGCCCTGGTGGGCCGTGGCGTTGCGGTCGAGCGATATCAAGAAATAAAAAATAATAAATACGATCGCACCGAAACAAGTGTTCTCCATGTCCAGTAGAGTACACTTGTTTCCAGCAAACGGTTTACGATACGGGACGACGGGCGCACACCATACCGCGGCTTCAATGCTGTTTGCTAACCTGATCAGGTCAGGCCAGTCCTGACCCGAACCAGACATTGGCAAAGATGTCGATCGATCGTTCGAGCAATCGTAGTGCGAAGAAGCAAAAAAAAATTGCACGGATTATATACCAACCAGTCGTTACAGTTTATTCAATCGGCGTTTGCGTTGTGTGTGTGGTTTTGAATACGTTAAACACCCTGTGCCGTACTTGGTTCCCCGTTCGATATACCGGAGTACCGCACCAAAATCGCACCAAACCAAACATGTTGCATCAAGCAGGAACCGGACTAGAAAACCTGCCCGTTTTGGCGCAAAACGAAAGCAACCGAAAACAATACAGCAAAAAATGTCCGCAGCTACACGATTTACATTTGATTGATTTTAATCTGCTTTGCTGGCAGACCTTTCGCGCAAGACAGACGCGCCTGGGATGAATGTGTCAACGACGGGCCGATCGGTGCCTGACCATCGATCAAATTTCGATTCAAACCCACCCCAAAAATATCAACCAGTTCCAACAGGGAAGGCCAGGCTGCAACATGAACTAAATGCTGCATGATTTGTTCTACCACCTACGGCAATGACATCATATCGCAACAAAAGGGGCGAATTATTGGAACTGCTCGTTCGAGTCATTCCGAGAGGGATTTTTCGTTCAAATAATTAATCACCAATATTTCCTGGAAAGTCTACTATATCCAAAGTTACTGGAGCAGAGTTCGGGGAATTCTATTTCTAAAACTCATCACTGTGAGGTACATTTTAGGAGACAACTTTAAAGCACAAAAGAATGGAAAATTGCACAACTTTGTTTAATAGTACTACAAAGTGTTAGTACCATACCATTGTGAACGTGTTCTAAGCTACTGAAGGCACTCTTACGCGAGATCCAGTCACTTAATTCCGTGCTAAATCATCGCACGCGCCACCATCCGCCTGAGGAGGTCGTGATGCCGATAGGCTTGAATGGAACCGGGCCACAAAAACCATTGCATAACCAACCTTACACGGCACTGCAGAATGCAATGATCGTGCGGCGGAATTGAGAGGCGGAGAGGATGAACGGGAAAATCCACCCCATTCCTAATTCTGCTTGCAGATGCACGACGATAATCGCACGCCCGGAAAGCGTTCACCGCGATCTACGCGATCGTTAGCGATCCGGTACGGTCCATTGATTCCATTGTGCATTGAGCGCGGCCAGGGCACGCAAGATGCAAAAATCGCACACCGGTGGCCATTGAACCGGTGCAAGATTCCGCTATCTATATGGGATGCAACCGGAGCATAAATTCCTTTCTCCGTGTGTCGCACATGGTAAAACCTTCGCCCACCGCTAGTTGTGAGGTAGGATACGGTTTTTTTCTTTTTTTTTTCTCTTTATTTTCGTCAACTCTTCCGGTCTAGCAAATGGATGCAGTAAATGCTCGCTTAAACGCTCGCCCCGGGGCGATACGTTTCGCTGCCAAAGCGCAAAAACAGTTGTTTCTGCGGCCCGTTAAATGGGTAAAACCGATAAACATGCGCCCTGGGTGACTTGTGAATAGGAAGTGTAACACAGCCGTTTGTTCCGCTGTGCTGCGCTTGGGCCGCGTATGGTCACTGAACTATCCCACCGCCACCGACAGTGGCAAAATATTGCACCCAGTGGCACGTGCCATTGCAGGCAAGCATGTTAAACTTTCCAGCACGGTAATTGAATCGTACACCGCATCATTAACCTCCCCCAGGTTAAACCGTTCTAGTGACGATTAAATGAAATTAATCAATTATACACAGACTCCCAACACCCAGCCCCAGTATCATTGCACGGCAATGCGATCAACCCCTCCGGTGTAGACCACAGTCCAACTGTCAATAAGACACCGACACCTTCGTCAGCTTGTTGTTTTTGTTCGTATAAAGCCCTGCTCAGGCGTGCGATGTGTTGTGACACATGCTGGAAGGGAAGAAGTGTAAACATACAGCACATGAGTGAACTCGCACGCCCACATACGCCCCGGAATCGCCATGAAGACTTGGTGATGATGGAGTGGTTGCATTTCAGGGAGAAAAAAAAAAATACCGACCTGCGATGAGATACGATCCATCATTTGTGCTACACACGAATCGATCTGTTCATCTGTCAAGAGAAAAAGCAATGCAAGTTTTAATAAATCAGTAGGTATGTGAAATATTGCAATTTAAAGAATTGTTGTGTGATTTAAGGAATTATTAATTTAGCTACCCATTATAAAATATAATTTTGACAACAAACATACCAATCGAATGCTGTAACCTTATTGGATAATAGCATCCGGTCACTAGAAATGATCCTGTGAGTTAATGGTATTGGTGTGGATCTTCACAAGACAGTACCGGTACCAAACCTAATTAGAACCACTCTCTCAAATACAAGATCAACTTTCTAAGCTTTAGAAAATCTTTTTAAAAGTGCCAACAATGAGAAGAATACAAAGTGTACTTGCTCCCAAGCCAAAAAGAAAAAAGATCATTAGGAAGATCGTTTACAGAATCATTGTTTGTGCTTTTCATCACAAGCATAATCTCTCCCAATAGCCGCCCAATTCCCCACACTGCGGCAGAATAATGGTCATCTTTATTGCGCTCGTTGATGGTTTAAGCTTTCCTTGCAATCTCATCCCCAGCAGATCATAATGATCGCCGATCGCGCGAAATTGATCCATATTCATCCCGTCGAAACTGTACCATACCGTACCGAAACGGCATTATTCTCAATCTTTCACTTCCATTACCGCTTCGCGCTGGTAACGCGAATGGACGAGGAGACTTATGGATTATGTTCACTCGTGCTACGGAGGATACAAACGCGATCGTTTGTGTGCTCTATACGCTTCCACAACGATTGCTTTATGAAACCCGCTTGATGAAGGTTTAAATGAACCGAAAATGAAGTACGAATAGGCCCGATCATGATTGGAAGGCGAGGCGTGCGTTTTGTGTGCTGCTGAAACGCGTATGGAACGGTGCAGAACATTACTGAAAATGGATCCAATCTTCTCGCCCGTATTAAGTCATTCAAGCGGCACAACCCATCAACCCGACGCTCGATCACCCAGACGCGTCTCCATTGGTGTTGACTTTGCGAGTTTACTTAACACCTCGAGGCACCAGGCACTATCGTCCGTGCTAGGCTAGGCGAGTTCGCTTTGCTGCGCGACGATCGCGTGAGGCGGTACGATGCACGATGGAAACAATGAGCGTCGTTACATATATCATTGCCTAGCACAACTACCTCGCATATACCACTACTAATAATAATAATAATAATAATAAAAACACATCGTAATCCGTCCTTTCAAAGGTGATTTCTTTTTCGATTTATTTCGTTAAGAACGGATAAATCATACATGTGTGTGCTTTTCTGTTTCTGTTTCTGTGCCGGCCACGGCCCCCGTACCAGGCGGTCACGCGATGCAAAACCAAAACGCGCCGTCGCGCCCTTCAAAAGCGCCGTTGGAATTCGACAAGTCAGAGGAATGTTGATAAATGAGTGCAGTGGCGATAAATCAGTGAGCCAACGAACCAACCAAGAACTACCCTTCTGGAGTGCAAAAAATAAAAAAAAAACACAAAACGGCAGCAGAAGCAGCTGAGCTGGAATTGCTGCGGAGGAGAGTGAAATACAGAAGAAGAAAAAAAAAACACCTGCCTTTTATACATCTTGTATCACACGTGTGTATGTGTGTGAAATTCCATGCCATGCCAGAAGGTGGCGGAATTTGCTTGCAACGTAATTCTGCAGCAGTCGGGCAATGGGCAAGAATGGACAACCGAAGGAGACAACATTTTTGCTAACTGTAACTGTTACATGTTACACACTCTTGTACACATTTGGTACAGCACCCGCCCTGATTGCAACAGGGCCTCTCCCCGTCTCCCATCTCTTCCGCCGTACCCCTCGCAACTGCTGTCGTACGGGATTGCCACTTTTAATAAGATTATGTTTTACAGAAATTGCTAAATGCAACCCATTAGCATATCACGGATCGTCTGGAGGGAGCCTTTTTTCTCCCCTCACTTGTTTTTTTTTTGCTTTGTTGTTGTTGGATGAGATTTATGGGCGATGGTGACGTGATCGCGTAAAACACCAGCAACCAGTCAAGCAACGTATACCTGGGATCAATGCTTTCTTCCTTCCGTACCGGTGCCGGACCGGCCCAAACGTAGACCGAAGAAGTATGGTCACGTTGTTGGTTCACTTGACACGGTGGGGATGTCGGGTTTTTTTTTTCGTTCGTTCCTTCGTTCGCTTGTTAGACGTTAGACAAGCTTTGCTGCTGTTGCTCCGCACCGATCCGGCATGTTCCGAACGATCGGACTAATTAGCGCCGGTTCGCTGATTTATGCGACACCTGTGAGGATAATTGAAGAAAAGTTGTCGCTTGCCTAGGTGCTTGATTTATCGGGCCGTCGCTTTCTTGCTGGTGGTCTACTTGTGTCTCCGCACGATGTTCTTTTGCTGGCACACGTTTGGGAAGATCTCGGCTACGGTGTACGTACCGAGATGTCGTTAAAAAGGTTCGTGTGACATCAATTTGTCTGTGTTTTTCCCTAAGGAAGAATGTGACTTCCGAACTGAATTCGTTAGAAAAAGCTATGATATCTCTTGCGAAAGGTGATTTTAAATGTCTGATTGACACTAATTATAGAAATTTCAACTACACACTACCATAAATACAAAACGCCCAGATGTATGCAATTCGCGTTACAAATGTAATATTACAAGCGCAAAGTGTGGCTAACGCATGCTGTTTTGTTCACTTCGGTAACATTTCTTCCTTATTATAGAAAAACAAAACCATGGTTCAGTTTCAAACCCCTTTACCAAGTAAATGTCAGCTGACAAATAGGGCTTTACGCTTCCTTAGTTTTACAATCCTCCATTTTTTCTTATCCGCAATATCGTACGTATCGATCGGCTTCTGGATTGTAGGAATAAAGAATTGTGACCATATCCTAAGGATGAAAGGGAGTAAAAACAGCGCTTCTATACAGAACGAGGAGTGAGTTATTTATGATTAATCCCTCTGGGCGAAGCTACCGGGTTTTTATTACATTCCCCATCCTGCAGGACCCGCGGCATTGTAGTCCGTTTCACCGTCTTTATCGGGGCTTATGGTGCACTTGCTATCCTTTATTTTACGTGTGTTCTGTCTGTTTTATTCTTACTCGCAGCATCCATCCATCCTGTACATCCTCGAATGTCGACTGGTTTGACCGGACCGGGCTACCGGAACGAAGTGATTTCTAATCTCAACCAACAGATCGTATATTGATCCGCATCGATTCCCATACCGATCGCAGCAGGACAAGATCGCACCAGATTGCTGCTCGGGTGGAATGTGGTGCCCGGTACAGCTTTCCACCGTCAAATTAATCAGTTTTGACGAGGGTCAAACAACGCAATATGGATGAAGAAGGAACAGACCTGCTTTTGCTACACCGCGTTGGCTGCCACGGTATCTTTCCAGCCAGTAGTCGACTGCTGACCGCGTTGCAACGGTGATAAATCATCGATCACCGGGCAGCTTCCTCCGGCAGCCATCCGGCCGTTTCGTCCATCTCGCTAACGGATCGATAACGGTCAAGCGTTAGCTGGCTGGTAAGTCCGAGATCCACCAAGGCTGGAGCTGAAGCCAACGTCACGTCGCCACCAATACTGACGGACCGCAGTGTATCGTCGCCTCCCGGTCCAATTACTTTTAATCGCATCGTAATGAAATGTAATTTTCTAGAATCTCCCGTACATCATCAGTTATGAAAAATGGCTTTTCACGGAATAGGATTCGATTTTGCACACCCGTGTTCGGGCCGGCGATGCACAAGAACCTGCAGATCACCGAGCCAGATGGATGGATGGATGGACGGATGGATGTAAGAAACGACCGATTCAACCGATTGGTGGTGCTGTTTCTGGTTGAAAAGCAGGAATACCTCTTTTTGCTACCATTATCAACGACTTCTCGCACGATCGTATGAATGAGGAAGAAACGAGTTAGAGCCTCGTCAAAAGTGCTCGCTCGTTTGGTTCACAGTTCGCATTCATCCCGCACCGTTGCCGGCGTGACCTGCCGCCTTGGTGCAAAGCAAATAAGAGAACTTCAACGACAGCGCAAGCGACGAACTTCCATCTCCGGCCGTCGTGAGTAGGAACAATCAATTAAATTTCAAATTGAAATCAACCAATTAAAACCAGTCGCGCGCACTGTCCTCTTACGTCCAGCAGCATAATGTGCAGCCCATCGGTGTCTCGATGACAGCTGCGAACTGCCAATAATCGAAGGCGAAAACGCGGAATGCGGGCAAATAATTTTTGAAGCTCTTCGTGCTCGGAAAGGCGGCAGCATGTTCGATGCTGGTGTGCTACCAGACCGTTTTGTGGTTTGTTGATGTTAAACTGGACGATTTTTTTCCCTTTGTAGCGAGCCTCTTTTAGAAGATGCAATTTGCATTCACTGTGAGCAGGTTGAGCAGTGATTGTAATGGCAATGTTTACATTTGAGTTTACAGCTGTCTGCAATTGGATTGACGAAGGAAAGGAAATATACCACCAGAAGGGATCCAGCACTGCACTGCACCGCACCAACCAAAGCAATGCGTTCGTGTCAATTTTCCCATTTATGGAGCTTTCTCCATCGAAGGCACTCGAACGTTCACAATGTAATGAATCATATCAACGGCAAACGAGTACCAGCTATGCCACCGATTCCATTACCCATTGTGCACTCGCTCGAGGTGCGTAAAAAGCTTGCCGATCGTGTAAATTTATGCGAATCACGTTCACGTGAAACCCCCCCAAAATTCCTACCAACTTCCAGCGCTTCAAGCGCACCAACGAGAACGTTGTGCAAACAATCATCGAAGAACGACAGCAGCGAAGAAGTGCTTGGAAGTTGTAGCCACTTCCCGAGCGAAATGAGAGCAATGCATTCCACCCCATTCCGATCTTCTGGTCCGATGCGTGCCATAAAATTGAATTAATTTTCCATATCGTGTCCCAATGTTACCGAATGCATGCGCAGCATTCGGCCGATGCGCAGAATGTGACCCGTTCGCGCAAAGTGTTTCAGCCCAGTACGGCGCGACATGCATCAAAAGTGCAATCGGGGGAAAAAGATGGCCCAACAGAAGGAAGAAAAAAACAAACCAAACAAACAGACCCGAAAACTATAAAAGCACTGAGTAGAATCACTCCAAAAAACCGTTGATGATTACTGCAGCCAACACTGCACCCTGTACCGCACTGGTTCCGTACTCCAGCGCGCAGGATATTCCTGAACATGATGTATGCGTGACTGTGTGTTTTGGCCAACCACAAAACGGTTCCTACTATCCGAGCGCAGGCCAAGCGCATGGGCGAGATATGAAAACGCGGCAATAAAAGCACTCGCAGAGAACATAAATAACCGCGTGTGCGCACACCACACCGGTGGTAGTGGTGCACAAAAATGCACTGATTTTCGCGTTCCATTTACAGCACGCGGTGCATCATGGGTGCTACTTTGAGGTTCAGCCGTTTCCTCCTGCGTCGCTTCCCAACCCAACACCCAACCCCCATTCCCCCTTTTGAGCATCCATCCTCCACCCCAGCGTAGTTTGTTTATTTTTATTGCATTTCCAAAGTTAATCAAAGTGAATAAATTCCCATCTTATTTATGCTCGTCATTTCCAATATCGTTTCGCAAGGTGGCTGCGGGAACAGCGGCCCAAAATAGTGTCCATCTACAGGTACACCCCATGGCTGGGGTGACTTTCTCGCCTGGCTTGATGCTGATAGAGATTTATCGGTTCGGCCCGCCACGAAGCCAGGCGCGATCCCATGCGCAACGTCTCATCAGTCTGTTTTTTTTTTTCTGTGTTTGCCCAACCGTACGAACATGCCACAGTTGTCGTTATTGCCGTTCACGCGCATAAGCTTTTATGTTGTGTCCTCCGTATGCGTATGCTTGTCATGTCGTCGATGCGGTCCTAAGCAAGACGGCCAGCTTTCCCGAGCTGCACCGGATTCGGATTATCTTGACCCAATGCCTCCCACCCCACTCTCTCTCCTCCTCTCTCCCTCTCTCTCTCACACGTTTGCTTGCCATCTTGGGAGGCCATCTGTCTGATCCGGAAGGTGAAGGTGATTATCTTGCCCCGTGCGCTTGATTTTCACCACTTTTCTGGACGCGATTGGCCGTGGTCGCGATTTGCCGGGCCGGCTCGCGATGAAACCTGGAAAACCGATAATCCCCACGGGAAGGGAACCGGATCGGGAGTTGTGTGAACGAGCTTGTTAAAATACCGTACCCGGCTGCAACCCGTTCGCCCGGTAACGTGAGGTCCTTAATTGAATTTACACGCCGCACTCGGTGTTGTTGCACGGTGATGTTTTACACTCGAAGCGATGAGCAACACATGGGCCGTTCCTTTTTTTTGCTGTTGTTGCTGTTGCTCGCTGTTTGTTTTGTTGCTGCCCGCCGGTGACAATCTTGTGGCGACGCATCCAACACCGTTGCGCGGTGTCATCGTTTGGGACGGTTGGATCGAGTTGTTGGCACCAATCGCGCGAACCGTAACCCAATCAAAGTGATATATTGGATGGCGGATGACTTGTCGATCTGGCGAGCAGAACGATCAAGTGACGATCGAACGATCTAGGCAAGCCCGCCGCAGCCGCCTGGAAAAATGACGATAGATTGGCGAGAATAAATTATCATTTCTAATGGGATAAGTAGGTGCAACGGACATGTGGGTGATATTTTGCGTCCAGCGCATTGCATTGCCCGAATGTGGACGGCTTCGCACCGTCCGAAGGTGCACCAGAAGGAGAACATCTTTTTGGTTTACTTTTATCGCAACCCTTATGTGTACTGCGCATCGAAATCGGCAACCGGAGCCGAGAAATATGTTCTTTGACAGTTGATTTTACAGTTGACAAATATGGCACCGAGAGCTGTGGCCTTTTGCAATCATTTCCTATACAATGGTGTGTAGAAGCAAAAATCCATAAAGTAGCTGTTATGTTTCACTTTATAAAAGGATACGTGCCTGTGTGGTTCGGATAAATATGGTCAAGCTACCGTGTGTGTTGGATATGCCCTTTTGCAACAGATTTTTTCATATTTTTAATGTAAGGTTTATTTTTTCGTTTTATTAATCGTTTGAGCTTCAGAACTTCTTTAATTTATTCAGAGGAAGCATTCTTTGATGCCTTGGATGAATTTCGTACGGCACTAATAATATGGTATCATCCTTTTTTCTTCGAATCAAACTCAAACTTGTACATACAAAAAAAAGGCTAAGAACAGCCTCGACACACCGATGACCCTGACATGCAAAACATCTTAGAAAAAATGTGTGCTAGTGCGTACAAATTGTTGGGAAATCTTTCCCATGACCACCTTACGACTCATGACTAAACATTATGCCACCTCCACTCGCTGACAATGAAGAAATAAATTGACCTCTTCGTAATTTAATGAGCAAAAGGAGTGTTCCGTTCCATACCTGTACTGCGCATCACCGCAACGGACTGGATGCAGAGGTTGTACTATTCAAGCAAAAGCGAACGGAGGGGAAAAAAACATATATAAATCTGTGTCCTACACTGCTACTATAATAGCAGACGCAGAAAAATACGAGCGACAAAAACACACCGTGCACTAGCGAGAAATAACACCAAAAAAAAGGGCATTAAACGTAAACGCCGTCATAAAGGGTTTGCCGCGAAGGGTCGCTTCTTCCTTTGTGGTGGACCGATCCTCCCACAACAGCCTACGTGCATACGTGGTGGCCACATTAAATGTGTAGCTCTGTTTTTTTTTTCCACACAAGTATGAGTTTGCCAGCAGTGCCAGCCGACCCAATCGGAGACCGGTAAGGCCACCCATCCAAAAGACAATGGTGGGCGGCTATAGAAATCGGACACGTCTCTTCACAGTCACAGCACAGCAGAGAGAGGAAAAAAGCATCAAAACACACACACACCAAACGCGTACCGTTGAACGTATGCGTGCTTCTTTAAAATTGACCGATGGTGAAACGGCATAGGTGCGTTCGTAATTCGGTGTCTTCCATCGAATACGGCTCCGGTAGCGAAGAATTTCGAAATCGGAGTAAACATAAGAACATTCACCTACGAACGTATGGCTCCACAAGAGCAACAGCATAAAGCTCCAGTCGGGGCAACAGCAAGAAAAAAAAAGAAGCTCACCACTGTCTCCGGGCTGCCGCTATGCCGATGCGACCGATTCGGTGCGATCTTGATGGCGACCACAACATGGCGACCGCAAACGAGCGAACTCCGGTGAAGACAATTGCGTCGATATTTTATTGTTATTGCTGTCATTATGTAATTATTCTTATGTTTACGATATCGCTTGGTTTGGTAGCTTCCTGCAAGCGACGAGATGTATGGTGTGTGTGTGTGGAAGAGAGAGAGATAAAGAGAGAGATAGAGTGAGAGAGAGTCTAAGGATCGATCAACGAAATCGATCGAACTAAGTGCAACAAGACTGGTGATATCCAGCGAAATGTAAGCATTATCGAAGAGGAAAGCGAACAAACAAATAACAGAGATCATAGCCTTACCTTATACTGCTAGAGAATATAATAGTTATAATAGTATAATAGAGAATATAATAGAGAATATAATAGTGAACGGGTTTACAAATATTAAGAATGTTTTACAAATTAAATGTAAAAACTAGATCCAGAAAATGTCGCCATGTCCCGAGACGTACATATCTCGCGATAAAACTCGCACGCAGTAAGAGGAGTATCCTCGCCCTCAGTGAGGTCGTAAGAAAGTCTCCAGCATCAGCGTTATCATCCGGCACCCGTTGCTCGGCTGGTGTATAATGACAGTATTTATTACCGCGACATAACTGCTACCGAACTGCTGCCGATCGTACCGGTGCGAGATAAGAGCGCCAGAATCAATTACTAGATTAGTGCCTGCTGGCGAAATCGGTCGCCACCAAATGAGCACCCGGCATGTTTTTCCTACCGTAGGTAAAGACAAGTTCGCCCGTGTCCTGTGGGCAGGTTTTTGCTTCAATTTTTTGTACCGCAATTCAACTCCATCCGTGGTAGATTAATGCACGGGACATACCAGCCGGTGGCTGGCAGCATCACAGAACCATCGAAGATCACAATCGATACGCCTTTATCGTAACGAGACTACGCGAACCCGGATCGGATTGCACTGTGGCGTGTGCGATGTAAGCGACCATTCCCATATCACAATCGCTTGCTGCGCTGCCAGTGCTTTGCTTTCTAATGCAAAGAAGCGACCGGACAGCACGCGGGCTGACCGATATCGACAACCCATATCGTTATTAATAAAAAGAGAATTATCACAAACGCCACCGGAATTACTCGTGTCGTCCCAGGAGGGAATCGTTGGGCGAACTGGTTCTGCTCCTCACTACAGCTGGGGGAAGTTTTCATCCGCACGCTCTGCTTCGATTTAGGGATCTCTTTGAAGGGGTTGTACACGTTTGGTAAATTGCATTAAAGTGATTTAGTTGACTTACATACACAATCCAATCAAAATCCTCAAAAACGAAAAGCAGAGTTCATTAGTTTTCATTTTCAATGACTTATACAAGTATTCTCTTAAATTAATGCTAAATCAGATGATGTTCAGCTACTATAATTAATAAACAACAAAACGCAATTTTTAACGTTTGCAACACATTTCTGCCGATGCTATAATAATTAACCCTGCAATAGAACAGGCCGTGGTTCGATCGGCTGGCGGAACCGATCCATGGTTTATGGTAAAACGCAGCCCAACCCTACCCGTTGGCGATGAAGCAACAAAATCCAATTCAAATCACATGCCTGTAATGATAATGGCTCCCGGGGCTCCCCATCGGATGTCGGAATCAAGCCACCGGTTTGCGTATCTCGCCAGCAGAACCCATTTTTTGTTGTTGTTGTTGTTGTTTCGCTCCTCTCCCATTCGCCACCATTTGCCATTGCAAAACCACTGCAAGATGCCGTAATTGCATCCGTCCTGCCGGTGTCGCTGATCTTCGTTATGGTCGTTACGGTTTGCACTTATGGTGCGCTGCTACTGGAAACTTGCACTTGCCGGTGGAACTTTCCGACGGCAACTGGAAAGCGATCGGTGACGGCGGTTTGTGGTGGAGAAACGCACAAGATAAGATAAAAATTGCTCATTTCAGTGTAGTAAACCTTTCCTGCCCGGGTGCCCTGGGTTGATCTGGCCAGAATTCACCAGAACCGAGCAGAGCGAATCTGTGCCCGAGCGTTTCGCATCCGGTGCGTGCTAGTGTGCGTATGCGTTTAAGTGTGGAATTCCAATCATCCCCAAAAACAGGATGTTACAGCAATCAGGCTGTAAGCGGCCACCGGTCACCACCGGACTCGCTGGAACCCATCTGTGCGCGAAGGTTTGTCCAGCGTCATTGGTACGAATTATGCTCCCGGTTTTATGTGCCTTTTCGGTCTTTTCAGCTGCCCTTGTTTTTTTTTTTGTTTTGCTTTTCTTTTCTTTCCAGAGCTTCCCAATTCCTGCAGGCTATGTCAAGCCTGTTGCGAGCCGTTTGCAAAATTGAGCCCTAGTTCGTTTCTGTGTTTTTTTTTTCGGTTAATTTTAAAAGCGACGCTGCGCTGCGCTACCTCCATCGGAAGCTTGGGTTCGCTTGGTTTTATTGCGCTACACCCTGTTTTATTTTTTTGACGATTCTTCCCCATTATCACGGGGCCACAAAAGGGAGTGTCCGAGCGTTCGATCGGTTATTAGTTTTGAAATGAGCATAATCTTTGCGAAACGAAAACGAACCACACCATTAATTCTGTTGCTGTGAGCCACGATGCACCAAGCAATTGGAGGCTTTGGAATTTTGGAAGTTGTTGCGTTTTTGTTTACGATGTTTCAGGTGTTTTGAAATTCTTTCGCAAGATTTCTTCCGACGGTGCGAACCCCTTAGCAAGAACTAATATGCGCTTTTGCAAAGAGAAAAACGACAACAGCGTCTAATAGGGTTGGGTGAGCTTCTTCACCAATGTGGCCGCCGCGATCCAACTAGCGATCTTGACGAGCTTCTTCTTGAAGATACTCACCCATGCGTAGCTTCCCACAATTACCACTCAAGTGTGTAGGATGTGTTTATAGCGAGTGTAGGGGCAGTCGTAGGTCGGCAGCATGCTAGGTAGGGATATTGCCCACCACCAGCACGTAATTTACCATCACACACATGAAGATTCATTCGATGTTGGACGCTTTTCCCTTCCCCCACGGGGGGTGGGGGTCAATTTCTTTCATGCCCATCCATCCTCCCGACCCACTAGAACGCATAAGATGGCGTACATCCCTCGATGGAAGTGGTCCGGATCGGATCCGGGGGCGACCACCCATCCCAATCGGGGAGAAATGACCGGAAAATGTATGCACATATAAACAACTCACCCCAATACCGAACACCATCACCGGACACCGGCCGAACCGGACCGACCAGGGGCACAACAATGGAGCCCGAAATCTACAAAGCGTAAAACAATCTCACGGCTAAAAACCCCCAGTGCGACCGGTGCGGGTGTGTTGCAACACTCGACAAATCTGTTTCCGTGTCGAAGGGTGTGGTGTGCGTGGTGTGTGTGCAGGTGAAGATTAAGGCGTGTGAACCGCTGCTGCCGACATGAAAGCCGCCCATTGTGTTCCGGATGGGGAAATATATTGGTTCGGAGCCGTCCCGCTCTCACTGACTCTCGCTGACGGACAACCGAATACCCATCATGACATCATAAAGACCTGGACATACTTGGCTGCATATAGCACCCGGGAGACATGGCCACCTTGAGACCGCTGATGTGGACCCCGGTCTAGAACATCGCTCTTTTCTTCGTTCTGGTGTTGATTTTACCCATTTCTGCACACCATTGCTATTTTGGTGTCTGTGTCTGTGTGCTTTGTCCAGTTCGCGATTTATGTAATTATTCGTAGTAAAGCGTGGGAACACCGGGTGAAACCGGTTCGCTAATGGGCCAGAGGTGATCCCGATCTTAAGAAACCATTCCGTAAGTGCGACGTTTGTCTTTCGAACGGTTGGCTTTGCAATGACCCACGCGTACACTTCCCGTTTTTTGCAATTCTAACTTATGAACCTGGACAACCTGATGAATCCCAATATGCATTTAATAGCCCAATGTAAGAAGAGTTTATGGCTGGGTGGGATTTGCGGAAGCTATGAGAATTGTGCGGAGTCTCAAATTTTAGCTAGATTTCTAATGTTTTAGCTTCTTTAAGAAAATAATCTTTCCAAACATGCTGACTGTCTATTTTTGAAGCGATATTTGCGATAGAAATTGTAGCGATCACAATTCAATTTAAATCCTGCAGAACACGCCTTGCTAGTATTCCGCCAAGGCATAGCACCATTGACAGTTCAATGCCAACTCGCACCGTTTGTGGTGACCTCCGCGGACAATCGAACACCGTCGGGTGTCTGCATTTGGCGCGAATAGACCCACGGTCAACTTCAATCTTCCAGACTCCAACGAGTAAGGATCTCGTTGCCAACTCCATACAACTGCCTGCTGCCTGCCATACTGCCATTCTTGGTAGCAGTGGTTTGGCTTTGAAACTCCTAAGACACCCATGTACGTACTCATCCTTCTTATTCCTCTTGAAACCATGGTAAGGTACTAGCTCATGAAGATCTTTGTTTCCGAGAACTTGCCGTGTGGTTGAGTCCGAAAATGGAATCGTTTAATTGGCTTATAATTGCACGGTTCGGGTCGGCGTTTTTTTTTTTTTGCTTACCGGATCTTTGGTCCACCTTCAAGGAAGCGCACAGCACGGGTGTGCACAGCCAACGTGTCACCTGTTGCCCGATTTGACAGTGAGTGTTGCACACTTAAGCTTTCTTCCGGCGAAAGAAAGAGAGCCGGGCGTTAGTTTGGCCACTCAATCGACCACCCGGCGTTGCCAGGTAAATGGCCACGAAAAACTGGGAACGGAGCAGTTGGTGATGATGTAATGCGAGAAATTCATCGCCAGCCGTACGGCGGAGAAATTGCTTTTGGAAGTGGCGGAAGTGACACATCGAAAAAAAAGGTCTCAAGAATATTAATTGATTCCCATTTCTTCGATGTTGATTATCAGATTTAGAGGACTTTTACCTTTGCTAAGAGCTTTCGTCTGATAACATCACCTCATGTTCCTCGAGGACAATGAATTCTCAAGAGTCCCTTATGGCGAGTTTTGGAACTTTCCATCTCCTGAACTCTTGTTGTAATTCTGATCAATTACTTCCTGCAGATCATTCCTCCAACATTGTAACGTTGCGGGAACAGATGGACTTCCAGTGAAACAAGGTCCTCCCGTCACACGGTCACACTGTCCCGATGGAAGCGCATCTTCGTTTGTAGCTTCTCTATTTCCCAATAAAAGCTCCGAAACTTCTCCCAAAAACCGATCCAACCGTATATCTCATCGCAGCGCAAAACCCATCGCGAAGAATTCCTTTTATCAATACCGCGATCAACCGTCCCGGTGCAGAATCGGACGACTTGCCGCACACCAACAAAGCATATCTCACTAATAGCTTAAAAGAGGGGCCACAATTTTCACCGACAACTCATCATCCTCGCTTGTTTCCTCCAGCTCCTACCGTTAGAAGCAATTACTCGCCTTCAACAGAAAACACTTTCGATATTTATATCAGTCACACCGCGTTCGTCGCTACCGGGCTACCGGGACTTCAAGTCACCGCAGGAATGTCCACAATGTCAAATCCCGCAACCACGGATTCCTCCTCTTCGCCCGTTCGTCACACGTACCCGGCGACGTGGAATCTCCCACGGGTCGCACACAATTCGCATCCACGCAATCGACGTCACGTGTATTTTAATGAAAATAATAATACTCTTCACGGGTGTAGGCTTACCTACTTCACACTTATCCCTATACTTGCATCGTCCTCGACGCTGGAGTGAGATTTCAGCGTTGAAATGAAATTCCTGTGCGTTCCGCGTCGAGAAATGTTCACAAATTAGATTGAAAATCGATTTGGTGTCCTTTTTGTGCGCGAGGCGTAAAACACATAAATATAGATATTGGTTGCTGCTGCACATCGTTATCCCGAAGATCCTTTCAGCACCCGACCCTCTGGAGGCTGGATCTCAATCGTTGCGGCAGATCGCAAAGGGTTCGTTTGATGTTTGGGATTCGCCAACCATTGTCGTGCCGGAATTTTGTCGCATACTTGCGCGATTCACAGATCGCATCGCCAAAGGGCCCCGACCGGTCCAAGGATGGACCTTGGGCTTGATTGTGGCAGGGAAACGATGTTTTCTGATCTTTGCCGACTTCTGTGACGTATCGTGATCGGCACAGCGCTGATCACATACCCGAACCGGAACGCTTCCCAAGCGGATTGTTTTGCGTTTCGCCTGCAGTTTGGTGTTTCTCATCGGTCAGAGTTTTTGGGTGGCTTTCGCAAACAGACAGCCTTGATTGATCACATACACCCAGGTGCAGTATCGATCATTGATCACAATCAATAGCAATTCGCTGCTGAGTGGTCGAACCGTTTTGATAATGCCAGCCGAACAGAGGTTTTGTAATCGGCTAACAGGGTCGATGAAATTTGTGTCGATCTAATTGATAGACTGGCGCTGTGAACGGTCCGATAGCGTACGGCGTTCGAGCAAACAAGCCCTACGATTGGACCACCAGGATCGATCGGGCAAATTTTCGTTCCATAAATCATGCATAGTTAATTATGAACAATCGTGTAGAACAACACGATGTAATGCTTTGCTACACCCCTGCCGTTTGCTACACCAAACCCTGTCCTCCTGCATAAAAAACCCCCACCGTACAATGATCCTGCTGAGCGACGTGGTGAGCTTTTTCCAGCGCGCTGGAAATAAGCTTGCCACCGGTGAAGGTTCGCCATTATCGCGATCATTATAATCCATTCGAAAAGTATACACGCTACATGAGCCGGCTGCTTATCGTTTCACCGTCTGCCGAATTCCAAAATTGCCACAAAAGCATGCAGTAAATGTGTATATGTGTGTTTTCTTTTTATTTCATTATGTTACGTGTGTGTGTGTGTGTGTTATGTATAAAGCCACCCTTCGCTGTCGGTCTGAAATTCCGAAGGTGTACCCCCAAGGCGGGGAAACATTTTCGATATCCAACCGTTTTTCGTTTGGCAGGCAGGTTTTTGGTTTTGGCTTAAGACAGCCGGCAGACGGTAAACTCTTTCGGCCGAAGCAGCCTCACACTCGGGGCCAGCATGCGATGCCATACCGAAACTGAAACCATTTCCAGCAGGTGTTCCGTATGGTTTATGGGGCCCTTTTTTTTCGCGTGAAACGCGTTTCCCTGCCGATTGCTGCGTTGCCTGTTGCTTTATTTCCTTTCCGAACCACTGTATGTGTATGTGTGAGTGTGTGTTTTTTTGTTTTTATTGTTGCTTATAATGTTGATATTTGTTTTTGAGTCTCGACTACCAGACCAGACTGGTTGCTGCAGCGTAGCAGCAGGAGCTGCACTGTTGGGTGTAACATTATGGTAAACAAAATATCTGCTCATTTTACAACAAATTAGACTTTGATTGTTTTTAAAGGATTCATTCCGAAAGTAACGTAAAATTATCGTGAATTTCATAAAAACGTCATTAATTGTGCCATTTTTTAATTATTCCGAAATTATTTATTTACGACCACAACTGTTGTTCGATGCAACGAAACACAACAACGGGCGATGGTGCACTGCGGCAGCTATTCACCAGCAAAACGGTAAGCAACATTCGGTTCAAATGTAGTTTCAACAACAACAAAAAGTGACCAATTCCCAAATTTGAAACCACTTTTCTGGCTCGGCGTACCATTTGGCACGGTTCCGAAGCGAGAGTCCGATTTGTACGGGCTTGTGCAATAAATAATCTTTCCGTCGATTGACTTTTTCAAGCGAACATGTGGCTGGAATGTATGTATTTTTTTTGCGTGTGTGTGGAGTTTCTGCGTGTGTGTGTGTGTGTGTGCTTTCATAATAATTTGCAACCGGAGAAGGTGAAAGGATCAGTCCTGGCTGATAAACACTGGAAGCATTTCTTAACCGTCTTTTTTTTTGTTTCGGTTTTGTATTTTTGCACGTCGAAACCAAAGACACATGGCACCATACCATACACCCAATATAAGGCACCGCATAATTAATCACGTACCGCTTAATTTTCCTTTCCCTGCGAATGTGCAAGGGGTTCGTTGCTTCGCCACTCCAATCAGTCTCCATTCGCAAACTGGCGAAGCGAACCCGAACGGTACGAAATAATTCATATCCGGTAGTTTGACAGTTTCCCCGTTGGTACCGTTTGCCTTTAACGATCCGTGCGGGATAATTGATTAAGGGAAGCTGCGTTCAATTGAATTACCTACCGTTTGCACATGATTCGTGCAGCCACGAGCCTGGCAAATGGCAAAGTAGAATGATTACGAAAAAGTAAACTANTTCGTTGCTTCGCCACTCCAATCAGTCTCCATTCGCAAACTGGCGAAGCGAACCCGAACGGTACGAAATAATTCATATCCGGTAGTTTGACAGTTTCCCCGTTGGTACCGTTTGCCTTTAACGATCCGTGCGGGATAATTGATTAAGGGAAGCTGCGTTCAATTGAATTACCTACCGTTTGCACATGATTCGTGCAGCCACGAGCCTGGCAAATGGCAAAGTAGAATGATTACGAAAAAGTAAACTATACCGAGGACTGTTTGGTTTGTCCGGGGACACTACCTTTTGCGTGGACACCGGTTGGTCGCCAACAATTTTACCCACATTGTATCGGCGGTGCGCTACATTCCAACCCAATGCGCTTGTCGTTTGGTGCCTGCTGTCTATTAAAATTCTTGCTACGGCTTCACGTTCTCGCTCGATGAGGGAACCTCACAGTGCGAACCAGTTATGAAATCATATTTCTAACCAGCCACCAGCCGTGCCTTGGTGCAATTATGGTACGGTAACGTTTATAAGCATGTTTGCCACCTCGTTTTTATTTTTTTTTTATTTTTGGTGTACGTGCGTCCCGTCGTGTAGAAATTAAAGTTTCGTTAACAACACTTTATGCGGGAGATAGTTGTAAACAAGTGGAAGGTCTCTATTAGATCCGCGATCCACGAAACCACGTGCGGCCTGCGACCGGGATCAGGAATAGTTCAAATACCAGAAGCTGCAGCAGAAGGCAGGCTGCAAACTCATTCGCTGCTCACGATTCCGCCCGGTTGCACTGCTGCACCGGCAACTGCACACACAATCCGTCACTATCAGTGGCAATTGGGTGCGCAGTACATTCTGGCGATTGTTTCAATTCACGTGATTACAGTCGAAGCCAAATACCATATTTCAACGATGATTTACTACGGAAGGCGGTAACCTCATCGGTGTACATCGGCACAGGCTCGGTCCGAAAAGTGGCTACTGGGCCCGGGCACTACCCGATGGGTACCGAAATACATGCGAAACCGTACCACATGGTCTTCGGTGGTGCGTCTTCCCGCAGGAAATGCCCCAGGGCCGAATGCAAACCTTCACCGCTCTAACGAGAGCACATAACCGTGCGTACCGTGGCCCAACATCAACCAACTGGTCTCCTTCACCGAAGGAGATGCCTGCTGTTGTGCAGAAGCTAACGTCCTTCTTCATGCCAAACTTCAACTAACTCCCGGCCCAGCCACCTCCTCTCCTTTTTCCCTTTCCTCCACTCCCCCTTCCCTCCCCCTCCCCAACCCATCTGCTGCAAAAGCATGAATGAAGAGAAAATTAGCTTTTGCAGCATCATAATTTTTCTTCTGCTCCGTTTTTCGCTCGTCGTTCCAAACGATTCAACCAGCAGCGCTCTGGGAAGCAGCGTGTACAGTGTACATATACGCTCCGGCTTGCATACAACCTTCGCTGCCTTTCAAATCCCGATGCGACTCCTCCTTCTTCATGAATATAAATATCTTTTCAAAACATTACTGCCCGTCGGCTCTCTCAACTGCAGCTTCTGCACATTTGTCCTCGGTCTGGTCGCGGACGGGCCAGGGCAGTGCACGTACCCAGCCGCCCATGTGTGTACTCCGTGCTCTGCAACACTCGATCTTCTCGATCGCTACCGGGCTGGGCCGGGTTGCACGCCCGACCATCGCTGATCGATGGTGGTGCGGATGGCAGTAGCTAGATTTTATGATATATCATTATCTTTATTTTTTAACATATTCTCGTATTATTATTTATTGGATTTTAACCCTCGCCGCTCACCGGTTGCCGTTCGACCGGTTCGTCCGAATGGAGTGCGTTGCATTTTTTTTTTGTTTTATTTTGTTTTTGCGCTTCACGTGTATTTCAGGTTGGATTTTTCAACCCGTTTGCACCTACCCAAACAAAACGTAGCACACACTAGTGCGATCTACCAGTGCAAGTGCTGCTTGTCTGTGGCTATCACATCTTCCCGAGCAAGATCGATCCGGCAGCGATCGTTCGATTGAAGCCGTGAAAGTACGCAACATCCGCGCCTTCCAACAGAAGTTGCGCCGCGGCGTTGGAAGTTACTAGTTGCACATAAATTTTAATAGCTTTCAACCTTTTCGCGCGTAAAATGTCTACACGGATCAGTGCGGGGCAGCGATGGCAGTCGTACATCTCGAACGCCCGGTCAGGTGCGTTCCGAAGCCATTCCCGCAGTGCCAATGATGACAGCTACATGTGTTTTTCGGTTTTTCCTTCACATGTGTGTGTGTGTGTGGTTGGTATTTTCCCCCACTCGATACAGATACCAAAACATCTCAGCCAATAATAAACCACTAGCTTCGCATTTGTTTGCACTCAGTCGCTGATAATGCCTTAACGATCATCACCTCAGCAACGTCGTGCAACTAAAGATAGAAGTTGCTTCAAAAGAGACCGCCTTGCGGGTTGTTTCATCTTCTAAACTATGCTTCAGTGGACATATTGGCCTACCAAAACCATCTCACTACAACAGCGATGGACAATTATCACCCATTACGTGACGGTGAGTAAAAGGTTTTATAAAGCGCTTCTCAGGACTTAAATACGCGCCAGAAAGTTTCATTGCCCAATCTCTGCATCGTACGGGCGTAATTTTCATAAAACACCTCCTTCCGAAACGTTCCCACACATCGACCATCGACCGACACACATTACCCTACCAGCACACACACACACACACACACACATACACACGCTAATGAGCTCCAATCCGGAGTGAAATAATAAAACCAGCTTTAATTTCAACACTTTGAATCAAACGCAACCACGGACAGTACCGAGGCTTGGAATATATTAATGGAAGTCATAACAATAAATTAATAGACGAACGACGGCTACGGTCATACGCGCCTGGATCTATGAAGTGGTCGGATGCTGATGATGAAAATGTCTCAATTTGATCCGTCCCTAGCGATGGTCGGTCCGTGTAGAACGAAAGGATGAAACCCTTCCCTAATGGTGTGCTCATTATTCATCAAACCGGCCTGCTGAACCCCAAAGTGAGTTCCACGGAGGTGAACCAATCTTCGTGCTTTTAATATCGCTGGCTACGGAAGCCTTAAAGCGTTGGGCTGTTGGACAATACTGAACCATGAGCATTATGGGCACGATTAGTTACGGATGCCGAAGATGGTTTGGAAGGGAGATCCAAGCTTTTTCCCGATCGAAAGCAAAATAGGATGATGAGCTCACATAATACAACATAATTTCATGATCAATGTGGTACGCAGGCCCTTTTCTCTTAATACCTTTCGGTGTAGTTTTGGGAAGAATTAGCCGAGCCGGATGGCAAGAAAAAAACAAGGCTATCCTCAAACAATATTAACTCAATTAGAATGTGGCTTCGGTGTAAGGCAATTATAATATTAACGTAAACGCTTATGAATCTGCAGGCAAGGCAGCAAGGTAACAACTCCCCGGCCCTGGTGGTGTATGATCGTATGAAAATTACCATTAAAGAAGAAAAAACAACAACAGCCAATGGTGTAATATTTCACAATCTCCGCACCATTGCAAGATCACTCCACTTTTAAAGGTCGTGCTTATCAACGGGCAGTATCCAACAGTGGCCGGCAGTAGCCACCCTTTTACTGCAGCTGTTTTGCTTCGGTCGACCTTCGATCGCCGTAAGCGTCTCGAATACCGAATCTTACATTGCAGCCGTACGGACACTATGGGTACGGTGCGATAAATAGTTGTTGCCGGGTTGTAAAGGGCCTACGCAAGCCGCCCTTGCAGCCGTACTTGTATCGAAATCCAAAGCAAGCGGCAAGCAAAACAAAAACATAATACGCCAACCACCCGAAACCATCTGCGATGCCCTGGCGATGATAAGAAATGTTAATTTCAGACCAATTCGCTTTTCATTACTCCACGCCAAAGCCAGGAAACAGGCGGCCCAAGGGCTACCGTCGGCCGCCTTCACGCTGACTCTTTTTGCTGCCCCCTAGAAAGACGGCAACGGCGCTGCACGGCTATGGCACGGCTTCGGAAACGTAATGATTGGTTTTGGGGTGTCTGTTCCTTTCCTTCGGTTGCATTCCTTCCCCACTTCCACTTCCAGCGCGAGCGTTCATCTTCTCGCGACGGCCTTCGCAATCTTTCGTCGCTCGGTGACTTCAACGCGATGCAACGTACGAACCCCCTGTCCTGCCCTGCCCTGCCATAACCCGGATCGCCAAACCGGCCGCAGTGAATGATGAATGAAATGCCACAAAATGCATCGAGTGTGCCTGGAGTAAAACAGCACCGCAGGGCAAACACAGACCCCGTTCGCCCGTGGATCGCGGACATGGACAGAAGCATGGAAATTGCCACAAGCCGTACGGGCCCGACAATGGGACACGGTGATTATCTGCAGGATGGAGGATGTGTTCGACGTGCAACATCTTCTGGTGGCTACCGGTTTACCTGAACGTCCCTTATTGTTCTCGAACGTCTCGTCCACTTTGGGCTTCGTGTAAAATCGCAACCTTCGTGTGATGGCGTATGTGTGTGTGTGTGCCAGCTCCGGTGCCATAAAGCTGTGATCGGATCGAATTGAATCGAAGCCCAACACCAGAACGCTCCCGCCAGGCAGAAAGAACGGAAATTATTGAAAATTGTTATTAACTACGCGCCACAGATTTTCATAAGTCGCTCCCGTCCACACACACATGGTGCAGCATGAAAATGGAAGTGAGAGAGAGAGAGAGATAGAGAGAGAGAAAGAAAGAGAGAGATAAAAAGGCGCTACCATTGCGAACCGGTTCATGCGTTCGATTCCTTGATTCCACATTTGCGTTCCCCAGCGATCCGTTCCGACGATGCAAGTGGACAGAAGCCATAAAACTGATTGTGCACCGCTAGCGCACCACGCAACTACACTTGGGTTGCACAGTTCCATCAGTCTTATCAGCCAGCCTGTTCCTTCGTACCCCGGGTGTGTGCCCGGGACAACGCGAAGCGCTACCAAACAGAAGCCGTTCCGCGCGCGCAGACGGGGATGCGTATGGGGCGATTCACCCGACCACCATAGCCACCCAGGCCACCGCAGCCCCAGCAACAGATCGGAAATCGGTAAAAGATTGGTACCGAAGAGCGGAATAATTATAGCCTTCGGCCACGTCAGGACGATAAATTTCGTAGCCCTTCCCGGAGGGCCCAATCCGCAGACTGCAACAGGCTGGCAGGCCGTGATGCGCATGCTCGGCACGGGAGATATTAACCACCAGCCGGGTCCAGCCCTGCCATCTTGCCCGTTCACCCAAACCATAGCACCAAGGCAGAGAGAAAGAACTTATGGAAGAATGGTGAACTGTGGAGTGGAAGTATGTTTGCCAGCCCCGGTTTTACTTCGCGTCGTATGGAAGCGTTCCTTAACGGTAGCTAAATTACGATTTAATTTCGTTGCTCACCTGAAACGGAACAGAATGGGCAGCGAAACGGGAGCTGTACAAAGGAGGTGCAAGATGAAGAAACGAGTACCGGAACACGCCCGGAAAGAAATCATCTTCCAATCGCACCGGAAGGCTGCCAGTGCAGTGGCCATCGATGCTGCTGCTGCAATACTCGCGAGACCGATCGTTAAGGAGAAAAATATTTCCATTGTCAAACACTACGCGGCTTTGGCAAATTAAGGTCCATTCCATTAGGTGCACTTCATTAACTATGCAACTATGATTAATTTAATCATCATTATTATCAACAGCAAAACATAATCAGAAGAAAGGGAATTTCAATCAAAAAATTCTATGCAACCACTTGAATCGTTTGGAACAGGAACCGTACTTCCTGTTCCGTATCTTCTAGAATTTTCCACAATAAATCTGAGATTGAAATTGTTCGCCTCGCTAACACCCTTTGTGCCTGGCAATATGTGCGTGTTATTTTTGCATTATATTTTATCGCTTCGCTTCATTTCCGTCGGTCAACCGTGCGCAGAATGTCACCAGCCAGGCAAGCGGATATCTGGCGTGAGATTGTTCTTGTTTTGGGTTTTCCAAGTGCAGCTGCATCGCACACGCATAATGTTACGCGCATCACACCCCATTCCACCCCATGGCAGGCTTTTAGCAGCGCGAAACCTGTTCCACTGGGTGGCAACCTACTCCGCTCTGGCGTCCGAAGTTCTATTAAAAAAGATATCCCCACTAAGTGCATTTTTATGCGTTTCATCATCATCATCGCCATCGACATATGGTTCCATCTCACCACCATCCTCCATTACCTTCCCAATCGCACAACACACTCACTCTTATTATTGTGTGTGTGTGTGTGTGTGTGTGTGTGTGTGTGTGTGTGTGTGTGTGTGTGTGTGTGTGTGTGTGTGGCGTGCTACTTGCCCGATGTCAGTGAAAAGCATAAAATTTATTATTACAGCATCCGTTTTCCTTCTCCGGTACCGAGACCACAAAGGTAAAGATCCACCGGCTGTCTTTCGCACTCGCACTCGCGTATGTTTGTGTTGCGATAAAAGAATAACGATGCACCGTGATGTGATGCGCTGCTAAAAGTGCAACGCATTGCATTTCCTAGGCTGGTACGCATATCTTTTAGAATATTTAATGCCCAACGCGAATAGCGAATCCCGAGCATCTGTGTCGCGGCTGACGACGTGTGATGTGGCCGTTCTGTTCTTCAAAAACCGGTCAATCCTCAATGCCACTAGAACAATATTATCGCGGACACACACACACACACACACACACACACACACACCGGGATGAGCGTTTTATGGTTTTATGCTGCATCCCTGCCTCCGGCATCCGGTATCGCAATCGGGCGTTTCCACGATCAGACGGGCGCGAAATGGGACCAGATCATAAAGCGCGAAGGTGATGTGAATTAATTTTTAATGTTTTAATAATTCCGCATTTCGTATTTTTTCCACATGCCACGACGTTGCGTCGCACCTTAAAAAAGGCAAGTCAAACTAATCGATGATCGCCAATGGAAACAATGGAGTCATATTGACACGAAGCTTTGACGACCCTTTGAGTGGTGGCAAGTGGCAGTAGAATTATTTCGTCATTTTTTCCTTCCCTATATGAACTTCCTTCGCGGTACTGTCCAGGCCCATAATCGAATGGTAACACTTCAAGGCTGCGTGTGTGGTGTAGAATAAGGTAAGATAATTACCGCATCCCAACGATTGTCTCAAGTGCAATCTCGTCTATGGCGTGACTGAGTGTGGTCCGCCGGCGGAACAATTTCCCAGAACGCACCGTTCATCGGTTCTCCTCGAATCGGTGAGTCTAATCATAACGATTTTCGAATTTTCTTCCAACACCACCACAAAAAAACACGCGTGCGTTTGTGGTTTCATCCCGGTGCACAATCATAAGCATGCAATAATTGATTAGTTTGTCGAATTCGTATCAGCTAGACGTCCATNTGTTTTGGGTTTTCCAAGTGCAGCTGCATCGCACACGCATAATGTTACGCGCATCACACCCCATTCCACCCCATGGCAGGCTTTTAGCAGCGCGAAACCTGTTCCACTGGGTGGCAACCTACTCCGCTCTGGCGTCCGAAGTTCTATTAAAAAAGATATCCCCACTAAGTGCATTTTTATGCGTTTCATCATCATCATCGCCATCGACATATGGTTCCATCTCACCACCATCCTCCATTACCTTCCCAATCGCACAACACACTCACTCTTATTATTGTGTGTGTGTGTGTGTGTGTGTGTGTGTGTGTGTGTGTGTGTGTGTGTGTGTGTGTGTGTGGCGTGCTACTTGCCCGATGTCAGTGAAAAGCATAAAATTTATTATTACAGCATCCGTTTTCCATCTCCGGTACCGAGACCACAAAGGTAAAGATCCACCGGCTGTCTTTCGCACTCGCACTCGCTCGTGTTCGTATGTTTGTGTTGCGATAAAAGAATAACGATGCACCGTGATGTGATGCGCTGCTAAAAGTGCAACGCATTGCGTTTCCTAGGCTGGTACGCATATCTTTTAGAATATTTAATGCCCAACGCGAAAAGCGAATCCCGAGCATCTGTGTCGCGGCTGACGACGTGTGATGTGGCCGTTCTGTTCTTCAAAAACCGGTCAATCCTCAATGCCACTAGAACAATATTATCGCGGACACACACACACACCGGGATGAGCGTTTTATGGTTTTATGCTGCATCCTTGCCTCCGGCATCCGGTATCGCAATCGGGCGTTTCCACGATCAGACGGGCGCGAAATGGGACCAGATCGCCGGTCCCGGTCGGCCGGTTCGCGAAGGTGATGTGAATTAATTTTTAATGTTTTAATAATTCCGCATTTCGTATTTTTTCCACATGCCACGACGCTGCGTGGCACCTTCAAAAAGGCAAGTCAATCTAATCGATGATCGCCAATGGAAACAATGGAGTCATATTGACACGAAGCTTTGACGACCCTTTGAGTGGTGGCAAGTGGCAGTAGAATTATTTCTTCATTTTTTCCTTCCCTATATGAACTTCCTTCACGGTACTGTCCAGGCCCATAATCGAATGGTAACACTTCAAGGCTGCGTTTGTGGTGTAGAATAAGGTAAGATAATTACCGCATCCCAACGATTGTCTCAAGTGCAATCTCGTCTATGGCGTGACTGAGTGTGGTCCGCCGGCGGAACAATTTCCCAGAACGCACCGTTCATCGGTTCTCCTCGAATCGGTGAGTCTAATCATAACGATTTTC
The DNA here is from genome assembly GCA_018908115.1 of Anopheles rivulorum. Taxonomy (NCBI): domain Eukaryota; kingdom Metazoa; phylum Arthropoda; class Insecta; order Diptera; family Culicidae; genus Anopheles; species Anopheles rivulorum. The sequence goes on along the minus strand of STHB01000003.1, from coordinate 24,135,641 downwards.
GAATTTTCTTCCAACACCACCACAAAAAAACACGCGTGCGTTTGTGGTTTCATCCCGGTGCACAATCATAAGCATGCAATAATTGATTAGTTTGTCGAATTCGTATCAGCTAGACGTCCATTTCCAGCAAAGAATGACACTTTGAGCATGAGGACGAAATGGCGTGATGAAATGGGTTTCTTCGGAAGCTCTCGATTTTGGCTCTCGGCTCCAGATTCCAGTGCGGACCGTCATTAACTTAAATTACAGCGAACCACCAGGCCTCATCAAGTCGTCGAATGTCGATTTTGTAACGCTTTGGCTTTTGGGAAAGTAAAGCAGATCGAGAAAGCGAGAGTATGATACCTCGTGGTACAATATCATCTTCCTCAAGGAGCAGCGAGCAAAAAACTAAAAGCACAACTCCTAACCTGATTGCTATGTGAAGGATTTGGCCCCTTCAGCCAAAGGGCGCAATGGTCCGAGAAAGACTGTTGCCTTTCTTCTCGCAAGCGATCGAATGAAGAAGGCTGCAAAGCGGAAAGCGAAGATCAGGTGTTGCACGTAACAAAAGCACGAAACGAACCATCGGATGGCAAAATGGTAAAAGACCGAAGAGCGAAAAATTAACAACACACACACACACTCGAAAGGGACACCAACACTTCGTACCACCCCATTATAAAGCAATTCATTTTCCGGATACCACCATCACCATCGTTCGCCACGGTGCAGGCGAACACCCGGTGAGCGAATATCAACCTTAATTATGTTTACAATGAAATTATCAACGCATGACTATTTTCTAATCAAGTAGAAAATTAGAAAAAAATAATACAGTTCACCCGATTCATCCCATTTTTCCTTTTTTTTTCTCCCTCCCCCCTTAGCCGAGCCCAACCAGATTCGATGAGCTTCGGTTGCTCTTGCGCGGGTATCGGTTTCCCGTTGGTGGTGCATAAACATAAGCTACAACAGTGAGCCAAACAACAGAACAGGCCAACCACATCCACGAGCCACACTTCGCCTTACTTCATCTCCGCTTGGTATCGTGTCGAATATGGTCGAGTGAATTCGTGCTGCGTGCACGTAGGATTTGAATTTTCGTCGTTCACGATTCTTTTAACCATTTCGTCACATACTTTCACCGATTAAGGAAAAAAAGTCACCAAAACGATGAGCGAGCGTGTATACAACGCTATTCTCGAAAAAGGAAGGAAATTAGTGCCATTAGGAGTTGAAGCGTTTCCAAACTTGTGTGTCTCGGTGTTTGTGCAGCTCTGCTCCGACGGTGATTGCTTCAAATTACTTACTTTGTGTACTGTCACAACGATAAAAAATGAACTGTACCGGCTCGATGTTCTAGCAGTTTGACTCGCGATTAACAGCCCCGTAAGTGGTCATTTATCACGAGCATTATTTATGTTTCTTGTGGTTAGGGCATCGTGCGGCACTCAAAAGAAAGTCGTACAGATTCCTCAGCTCAGGGTAAAAGTACTTACGTACTGGACGGCGCACGGCGCGGTCCGACCGTGTACCGGCGATCGTTACCGATGTTACGGATTTATCTTCAACTCATAACATCTCAATAGTTCGCTTTGATGATGCCGAGCTCACCGTACTATCAAAAGCCAAAGATTAACGTGCGTTGGAAAGGGTAACCCTGTGCCGGACATATTGACTTAACCTTTCCGTTCCGGTGATGCAAAAAAAAAAATGCAAAGCGGCTAAGAAGAATGTGCCTTCATCCTGCAGCCTTGACCATCGCAAGGCAGCGGTATTACATTACACGCGTCCACCTTTCCTGACTAAAGCGCATTAAGTCTACAGTGACCTTCAGTGTGAGGAACGGTCGCGCACATGCTTCCGTGAAGAGTTATATAGGTACACCTCGGGGACATTCAGGCCAAAGGGAACACGGCATCACAAGCCGTTCTGCAGGTAGGCTTTAAGCAGGGTCATCTCCGCTTCCGAGATGGTACGGAAGAAAAACAAGAAACTGCGTGAGGACAAATTGTTCACCACCATTGATCGGGGTACGGTTCCGCAGATGAATTTCTCCTACGACGCAGTTCTGGAGCGCAGAAAAATTGTTAGACCGTGCCGTACACCTACACACAGCAGCAGACAAAAAAGGGCACACATTCCGAAGTACAGAGCTACACGCAAATCGACCGCTCTCGACGCCCTATATCGACGTTTCCAGCCGGCTATTGGACGTCGATATTTCATTGTAATTCAGGGCATGATTTATTACACCAACATCATGCTTTCCCGTGCTTCGGTTTTCGTGGTTGCCATGGTCTCACCCAGCCGACCATTGGAATTGGCGGACCGAGAGTGTAGAGTATGGCTGGCGTGTATGTGCTTTCATTATTAAATGTATATTTATTGATGTCTTAATAAATTTATTAAACCGCGCTAGCTCGCAAGCTCTCACCTGGAACCTGGGCGGAAGCTTTATCCAGGCAAAAGGAAGCTGCTGTGGTGGTGCTGGTGTTGTGCGTTTTTTTTGCGGTAAACCGTATAAAGAACAATCCCTTCAGAAGGATAACCTTTCTGTGAAGCGAAGGTTTAAATCATCCAGCGCGAGTCGAACGTAGGTTGACGGTTACAAATTAACAACGCGTCCGTTCGCGCCAAAAATGTCCTCATGCGTTTGTTTTGCGATCGGAGTTTTTTTTATTTCTTCCGTTTCCCCCTTTCAACCCTTCGTTGATCGATAGAAGGAAGAAAGGTGTGGTTGCATGCAGCCACGATCCTACTTGTGGCACATATTGCGCATCAGCACACAAAACGGTCCCTTCCGTGGGGTTTGCAAACGAACGACTTGGTCGCAAGCGACGAACCCCTTGTTATTTACGTGTCGGTTCTTCTTATCGGCACCGGCCGACGCAATATGCTACCCTGCCGTAAACCGTAGGGGAGAGTCCGATTGAAATCGTGCCATACGATGCGGTGCGTTAAGGTGCCGATGTCGGAAGATTCCCAAACGACGAACGACCCACGGTTAAACCACACACTCTCACGACAGGTGTAGCACACCGGTTGCACCCCGGCATGCAGCACAACGAATTTGGTCGAACGTCCCTCGGTCTTACCACACGGGTAACGTCAAACGAGAGCACCTTGTGGCGGATACAACCGATAGAAGAATGGATCGAAAGATAGGGTCGCCCTAACGGACGGCGGAACCATACCTGCCATTAAAGGATATCACCTGTTGGAAAAGAAATTGGCCGATTTTGGTCGAAGGGACGGTTGATATTCTTCTCCGTTCGGGTTTTCGAGGGACTAGCGATCGATGTAACCGTTAGAGTTTGAATTTTTCACCGATAGGTACGATAAAATACGAAAAAATAACAACAACCCTTGTCAGGATATTTCTAAACAACGATCACAACGTTTAAAGATAGAAGCGAAAAGTCTCGACACATGAAGCGTTTCTATTGTTGTAGCTAATGTTTTGCCTTCGAATGCTTTCTTTTGACTTTCTTTTAATGCGGTTGTTAAATTAAAAATGTTGCTCATAAATTACTCACCTCAGTGGGTTCGACGTTATAAACGTGTCAGCCAGATATTATTTCTCATTTTACTGCTTTCTTTACATCTTTTTTACGTTTAATCGTTTCTACGCACACCGGGTAATATACGTGTACTCGTTAGAACACCTTTTCGGCGTATGTCAATCGAATTCTCCAAAAATCGATCTAGTTTCGGGTTTTATTGGTCGCCTAATACATTCCCCTTTTCTGTGTTCGTTGTCCCAGAAATCAAGATATTCTCACAATCTAGCACGACCACGACACCGTCCAGCACCTTAAATCATATATCCAGCCCTTTTCGGGATCTTGATTGATCCCAAAGGATACCGGCGAACAAAATTAAAGAGACAAGGGTGATCTTAACCGGTCAACCAACGCTCCGGTCTCAAGCAACGACAGCAACAATCTTAAACCTTTCACTGTTCCGACGGGTTCCACGGATCATTTTGTTGCTGTTGTTGCTCGAGGTAGCAAGCACCAACCACCCCTTTGTGGTTCGGTTTCCCAGCCTGACCCGAAATAAATCACCCTTAATCGGTCTTAGCGCATAATTCCATAAGCTTCGCTCACATATCAAACCGAACGAGAGTGGCTCACGCTAAGACTGATCGACATTTCGGACAATGCCGGAATGTCGATCGGCGATCAAGCGACGAACCCTCACGGTTCGCGGCCGTGGCAACATAGAACGGTTTGCCGTTTGCAGCGAGAAACGTTCTTCGTGCGCTACGGCCATGAGCACCCTTGCGCATACTATTACCAAACACCCAACACAGCTGCCAACGGGAATGCTTTTGTGGTGCTCGCACTGGTACAAGCGCACCGGGTAGTGATATTCTTCCTCATTGCAAAAAAAGGGCAGTAAAATTTCTCAACTTTTATTGAATAACGCTACCACCTTGAAGAAACGGTTCAATCAGCACATGGGCCCACGGTGCTTAATGCATACCTCGTATCCTTTAGCGCTGGCAGCCGCANTCTTCGTGCGCTACGGCCATGAGCACCCTTGCGCATACTATTACCAAACACCCAACACAGCTGCCAACGGGAATGCTTTTGTGGTGCTCGCACTGGTACAAGCGCACCGGGTAGTGATATTCTTCCTCATTGCAAAAAAAGGGCAGTAAAATTTCTCAACTTTTATTGAATAACGCTACCACCTTGAAGAAACGGTTCAATCAGCACATGGGCCCACGGTGCTTAATGCATACCTCGTATCCTTTAGCGCTGGCAGCCGCAATAGCATCGCAACCGGCATCAGAACCTGTGCGCATCGAATCAGCACTTCACGTGCGCTACCTACCCTTTTACACCAACTTTTATGGCACCATCTCTGCTGACCCGGGTCACGTTTGATCTTCCTTTCGGCTTCAGCACAATCGGCTCTCGACGTTCTCGTTCTGGATTCTTGGAGGATTTGCGTCACCCACCCCCAAACGCCGACACCCACCACAGCACCCGGCTGCTACAAGAAAAAAAACCCCACCTCCAATGCGTCCGCAGCATCGCAGCAACGAGAGGGCGAAACAGCGAACCGCTGGCATACAGGTACGATGAAATGATAAATGACTTTCGGGTTCACGCGAGTGACATGACAGCATAAGTTTCGTGATTTTCATAAAGATCGGAACGCTATGGAACCCCGCGAACGGTGGGCGATCCCCGTTGCCCGGATCGGTCATTCGGCGGCGGCGATCGCCAAAGCGCGCAACAGAAGCGCTGATTGTAATCCTTGAACGTGAAAACCGCTTCCAAATGGGAAATGTGTGCGGGAATGTGCCGTGACCGCAAAGGGGGGGAGGGGGTTGTTTCGGACGCGAACCACCCGAACCCGGTGCACGGGTTCGTTGCTTGCTTCGGGGTTGAGATTATTGTCGTCTTTTAATGGATTATATCCGCGAAACCGGAGAAAACCGAACCGAGCGCTATTGATTGAATTGCTTCTTCTTCGTGTGGTGTGGCTTTTGCTGGCAAACGTTACTGAGTGCTGGTACATCACAACACCACCACCACTAACCCCCAGTTGGGGCAATTCACGAATAAATTGTGTCGGGTGGTGATTTCTCGCATCCATTCTACTACCCTTACAGATTTGCGGAACGGACTAATAGCGTACGAAATTTGACGGATTTTTTTTCTGTTGCCTCCTTCTCAACTTCTTTTAATGTAACTTATTTTAAAAAAAAGAGCTAAAAAAGCCACAACTTTTGCGGTCATCGTGCTAATCATAGACGTTGGAAGTTAGCGATGGTACGCGGTCTCGATCGTCTAATTCCATTTTAATGATAGACACCATTCATCCGGATGATTTCTGAAGAAATCTCTTCCCCCAGCTGTACTCGCGCCTGCAGTGCCTCGCGCCGGCCAAGCATTCGTAGAATAGTACGGTCCAATTAGAAGCACCGGCAGGCGTAGGTTTCCGGACCGGACCGAGGACGTGCCGCACACGCGACGAATCCGTGACGATTCTCCGAGCGACGCGGCGAACCACGATCCACGCTGGTCATGTCAATTATGGTCACATTTTCACCTGCACACTTGCGAATAGCTCACGAGCATTGCCGTTCGCTTCGGGTTAGGAGTTTTTAAGTGTGACTTTTTCTTTTTTCGCTTGAAAATGGTGCTCAATGAAACTATTTTAATAAAGCTAGACAAGCCATCTGGGTGTTCATATTTGAAAACACAGTGTGTCCTGCTTGAGGCACACTGGATCAATGCCACAGGGAGCATGGGCAGAAAAGGAGCGTTTTTTTCTTGTATTATGACACAGCAAATGAGGACCTCAGAAATATGTTTCTCATTTCCAACTTTCCTCATGGAATGTGCGAAATTTACTTTTCATACTGACATATTTCCAACTATTATGGCCATGTTTATTTTACATTTACCATTGTTAAAAACAAGGTGAAAATTGCTGCCCTAGCTAGTACAAACATTTGAAGGCAGCCGTTGAGATTTCTCCTGTCCATTTTCCTTTCCCGCCGACACGTGCTTTCTTTCACGCTTTTCAAATGTAAGCCCTCGGGTACGACGGGTGAGGATAATACCGCTCATACTCTCACCTGCTTACGTCCAAATAGCAGCGTAAACACGAAATAAAACGTTAATTAGTGCAATTCGCAACCCGACCATCACCGTCGACATTGGCCGTGGTGCTTCCGCTTGGCGAGCGGATCGCCTAGAACTGGCGCCACAATGGAGGCACGCGAACCCAAAAGGATGCACGCTGGCGTAGAAAAGGCGCTACCCGCTGGAATGTACGTGCACCCTCCCTACCAGCATACGCGGTTCGCGTCGGGCGAAGGGTGGCGCTAGGAAACGTGAGATAACGATCACGTTTCAAAGCCGATCGAGCTGCCGGATCGATACGACGGCACGAGCCATCTTGCAACGAGAAGGTTCAATATTGGCTCGTGCTTGCAAAAGTAGAGCGAAACCGGCAGGGTGGATAACAGATTGTGAATGGAATCGTCCCGACCGATAAATGGAACATCGTGATACAACAGCCCACAACCCCTAATGGCCCAGTTTTTCCACGTTCAACCATTTCGACCCTGGCGCGCTGTTTGAGGGAAGCAGACAGAAAGAAAGTATCCCTATAGCTAATCCGCGTAATCTTGCCCATTTTTGGACCACCATCAGCGTCCTCATTGCAGCGAGAAAGGTAAGTACAGCAAATGGGAAGCAAAAAAAAAACTAAAAATCAACTGCCCAGGAAGGGCAGTAAAAAATCCACCCCAATAATTAAGTAAAATGTTGGCGATCTCGTTTTCCAGCGAATTATCGCCGGCTTCGATCGATCGGTCTCGTTTCGGGTGGGGGTCGCGAAAGGCCGGGGATGGGGGTCACATTACATTTTCGAGTACCAATTTCCATTCCTTCGTCTGATGGATTTTCTTCTACCCTTCGTTTTTTTTTTGAGCTGTGCGTACAATTGATTTCACGGCTAGTTTCGACGCAACGCAAAGCAGCGGGTCAACCTGAACTAAAACCCTTCCCCATTAAACACATCGTCAACGCGCCTAACGGTAATGGGTAAGTTGTGTGCGTCGTTTGTATAATTATTTTCCAAAGAATACACAACGTCTGGCATGACCTTAGACATGCGCACACTGCCGAATTCTTTGCGCTAATGATCGCACCCTCTCGCGCCCTTAAGTTTGGCTCAAAAACAATCACACATCGACATCGACAGGCAACGGCGGGAAAGCGCTCGACAGCATCGATCTAGAACATGCAAACCGCATGTACACCGGTACACCTTTTTTTACCGTAAAGCGTTCTTTTCTATCAGCTTGTGTATGAAAAATGATCGAACCCGAACGCGTTGCGACTGCTTCAAATGCTGGAAGCTTTAATTATCCACCTTTTACACTCCCGTCGCCGACTCGTTGCTGGTTCCCACTCGTCCCGCAACCAAACGGTTATTAATTGTCTCACCGAGTTCGATTTATCGGTCCTCGCTGAGAAGTGGAAGAAGAAAAAAAAACAGCCTCGCTACGGAAGGTGTTAACCCGAAAAGGGTCCATTTATCATCATTTCCAAGTCACCCGAGTCAAACAGCAACCAGCAAGTGCACCAGAAGCGAAGCGGGCAGCCAGCGAATGGATTGAGCTTTTTTGTTCTTCGCACGGTGATCGATCGATTGATCGACGGTCCTGTGCAAGAATTGCACACGAAAATGCCGAATGGTCCCACCGTTTTCGTTACGGCCATCAAAACGTAACTCCAGCACGACAGCACCGTAATGATCGTCGTTACAGCAACTTCCATAATTACTCCGCCCGGTCGGGCAAAAGGTCGCCCAAGGTGCCCACCCCACCCATTTCAATCCCGATGCCCTGGTGGCAATAAAAATGGTTCACCCGATTCCTTCTGGACGCACTGCGCAATTTTTCAAACCGCAGAACACAACTCTTGTGCGGACCACCATCAGCATTATGGGACTGCCGGCAGTACGTACCGCACGAAGCTAATGATCATCTTTGGTGGATTGTAAACGCATAAAACGCATACTCACACACACACACACACACACACACATGTGAGCGCGAAGTACGATGCAATGTGGTGGAAAGTTGTGAATGACGTTTGCTGGCATTAGAAGGAAAATGGCAGGTTTATCGTGTGATTATTTTATTAATCTCATCCACAGAACAATTAGCAGGGCTACGGTTGATCAAACAAACGTCCTTGCGCCATCAAGTTGTATGACGTATTTATGGTCTTGTGAAAAGAATTCACCTCGGCGGTCATTTATTTTTGCGACGGTATTTGTTTAACTGCTTGATTAAATGAACAAGCAACAGCAACAGCAAATGGCCTGCAGACTTTAAAATACGATACGGTTCCATCCAACACGACCCCACACCGAAGATTGGCGCTGCTGCAACACATCGGTGCCTGTTCCGTCGTCGACCTGATCGATCGCCACAGCGATCGCAACGACGATGAACGTTTCATCGTTTCGCTGTCCTTTTCCTTGTCCGGCCGTCATGTAGTGCATAAATTCCGTCACCATCCGACCGGGGAGGTACATTACTTATGCTGCATCTATTTAAATAAATGCGTTATTTGCTATACGATTTTCTGCGGCGACATCCTCAACGGCGAGCAAACGATGCCACCTAACAGGCGAACATTCCACAGTCGCCGCAACAAAACGAGATCAGCGACACAAAAAAATCGTTTCGTCGCGCCCCGGGAACACGGTTCGATTCCTGTTTGAATAAAATATTGCGCTTAGTTTATTAGCTAATAATCCGTTCCATGATCCCCGTGCGCGAATGCAATGCGTTTTCGTGGGCACATTTGCAACTACAGAGCACAGCTCGTTTTTTTTGTGTACAGCTCGTGTGACATTGTAAGCATTTCCGTGGCGTTGATAGTACGAGAAGAAAAAGAAACAACAAAATTAGAAAACATTTTTCTCTTATGGCATGGCAGTAAGATTACTGGCAATACGGAGATTACCGATGACACTCCCCAGTGAGCGATGATCATTCAGTTCTTGTAGTCAGTTGAACTTTTGGGTCACCTTAATCCTATACACAACAGGGTTAAGCAACAGAATGATGGTTTTGAGTTATAAAATTTCAATATGTAACAAAGCTGACAAAGAACTACTCCAGATGAAGCAGTTAGTTCAAACCTTCCAAAGGGAAATTATTCTCTCTTGAATCTCTTGAATTTTTTACATTGAAAATTGGATCCAAAGCTTGCTCAACCCTGCTCAATAATCATCTTCATCTTACCTCCACGATCAATGAAACGAGAAAACAAACTGGAAATCGCACAAATCGCGATCAGAGCTGAATGAAAATCGATGCAAGTTGCGTAGTGCATAAACCCAACGAGATCATGTAAACGCACAACGCAATCAGGTCGGCAGGTTTCCATCTATATCGGTTTGACGGCGTACAATTGGCCCCGGATATTGGAATCAAGTATCTCCGCCGACATCTCCCCATTCCTAGGCCTGATACATCGGGAAAAGAGGGTGCAGCTGTAAGGTGGAAACGAATGCATCGTTAGCATCCGAGACCCAAACCAAAAGATCACTGAAGCTGATGAACACATGAGGCTCATTTCCTCGCACATTCGGCCACCTAATCCACCCCGAAGACTTATCCGTTACGCTACTTACGGTGCAGCTTGCCGGGTGGAGATTTATAGATCATTATAAAGACATCATCAACATGCGATCCCATCTGCCCGAACGTATGCATCCTGTCGCCGCATCCCAAGGGAGGGATGTAAATAAGCAGGGGAGAGTTATATTAAATTATGCAAAAAAAAAAAAACAGTCACATCTCACCGAAGAAGGACTCGATATCGTAAAGCAAGCGCAACGCAAATGCTTCCACTGCACCCAGCGCTCAACAAATCGTCGTAGTTTCATCGGTCGTTGATATCGGTTCGCTGTTTGCAGAGAACCGTGCAATATTTCCCTACGCTACGCTTGACTCGGTTTCGCTAACGAAGGCACTGGATTTACGCCACCATTTGGAACCGGGACGCTCATGATCGCGTCTTGGGAGTATCGTTGGCGTATTGGCACTGCTTTGACGACATATTTCCGTTTGATCGCTTTGGCCGGGACAGGTTCACCCGGTGCCCAATGGTGCAACCCGATTTGCGGGTGCCCGATTTGTGCGAAGTAATGATATCGATACTTTCTCAGCATCCGACTCGCGTCAGCAAGACAGTAAGTGATATCGGTCGGTGGGAGTGAGGGGTTTATGTTTATTTCACATTCTAGCTTCAGCCCGACACCACCAGAATCCGAAACCCGATCGTCTGTATTCTCGCCCGTGAGAACTATCCCAGATCGGGATTGGGGTTTTGGTACCCGAGGGATTACACCAAACCTTCAAGCGGCTCCAGAGAAGCAGCAAGAAGAAATGCCCAACAGCCAACGTTTGCCATCATCATTAGCATTATTAAATTAATTCCCCGGTGTTGCAACGGCCCAGCCAACCAACCATAACGAAAATTCGCCACTTTCAACCGAACGCCATACATCAGCGAAAATGAGCGAGATGAGCACACCATCGGAGAAAAATGGCCAATAATGTGCAGTTGCGCCCATAATCTCCACTCCAAAAGTGCCATATTTTCTGTCGAATTCGTCAAAAAAAAACCCCATTTCTCGGAGAGTTGGTTTGGCTTTCGGCACTTTCGGTTTGTTGCCTGTTTTTGGCACTTCGGCACCGGTGCGGTGATTTGTTGCCGGCTGGTTTGATTGTATTATAATTGTGAACGATGCGGTCTGATTGCACGGTGCATTTTTATAGCTGGGTAAAGCATTTATTCAGAACTGCATTCAAGGAAACGCTAATGAAAGCATAATGTCCTGAACGTCCTGTTACAGCGGAAACGGGTTGATTTGGATTAATATTTCCTTACTAGATTGTCTTGGAAAAGAAAAATCATTGTCGATTTTAAGCAGATCTCAATTTCTTTGAGCTCTTCAAAATTTTCCCCATAAATTGTAGAAATTTATATCTAGATCTATCCTAAGCAAATGATATGAAATCCTTCGGAGGAGAAAACTTTGAAGGTCTATAAATTCACTTAAATCTCTTCATATTCTAGGCATCATTGGTTAAAAATGCAGACAATAAAAGTTCCTGAGAGCTCCAGATGCAGTTACACGCTATTCAAGATGTCCAAGAACCGCCTTATAGTAAACATTATCTTACTGTACAGGCTTTAGTATCATCGGAGCTTTATTAAATCATGTCAACAGCAGAACAACGAGCCATTCTGGATTACAGAGATTAAAGAGGATTGTGCTATGGGTATTAGGACTAAAGACTTAGCATATTATTATACTCCAGATCGCAAATCTCATACGAAATCATCCACTACAATTACTCAACTAACTTGGTAAAGTACCATTGTTCTAGATGTCCTAAAAAGATTTAAGCACTCTACCTATAATGAGGGTACATGTACACGCCAAAGCGGCAACTATCACTTCCAAACCCAAGACTCTTGCGCTGATCGGAAACGTTAAAGTCAGCCACGGCAACAACAGCAGGAAAAAACGTCACACACCTTCTTCACAATCTCACCCAAAACAGGAAGCTGAGGAATCGATGAATGAAAATAATAACGCATTGTTCCATTCAAAGCAAAACAAGCCGAAAAAAAGACCCCGTACCCATCGGGTGTCCTCCAAACAAAAGTAGCAGTAGTAGCAAAAAAGCAGTAGCTTCCAGCATTGCAACGTATCGCAAATCAATAGACACTATCGTAGCGGGTACCTTGGCTGGACGACCAGATCACTGTGTATCTGTGTGTGTATGTGTGTGTTTGTAATTGGGGAAGGTTTTTTCTTACATTTTGTTTGTTTTGACTGAATCCATCCTTAACGGTGAGTAGCAACTTCCTGCAAGCTGTGCCAGCGCTACATTATCAAAGCACGCTGAAGCGTCCGAAAAGATTCGAAGCCCCGATCGTTACCGTCCTTCCGATTGTTGCGCCGCAAATCGCAACAGGCACAATCAGGCCTGCACCACCTCGTGCCGACCAATATGTACTCAATTATGCTTCCCTCTCAAACCAGCCGCCGAACCGAATCGCGGCAAGGCCAAACCTTCCCATCCCCATTCTACCACGGTACCACGAAAACAATAAAGTCAACAATCGGCAAACTTCAAACGCGGCGTACGTTCCGAAAACGGTAGCATTTTAGTAGAAATTATTGACTTTTTACGTCCTGTTTTGGGACCGGGACCTGGGAAAAGGACACCGCAACCGATTCGATTCGGGTCCAGATGCCCGAAACACTGCGCTGGATGCATTCAATGCAATGTCGCCTCGCCAATCGCGCCCAACGGCGGCACTGTCGGCCGAAAGGAACGATTGTGTTACCTGTTTCAAGGTCTAACGGGAGACTGCCGCTATCCTGTCCAGGCCACCGTCTTGGGAGTGGATATTTATGAATTGAACCGTATTTCACCGGGCACCGAGGAACGAGAACGCTTCCCAGCAAGGTTAGGCAACAGCGCTTCCTTTCGATCATCAAACGATCGCGAAACATACTGTGGAATATATTTTTGCTCAACAACAAAAAAAAAACGGGGCAGAAATGATTTTTTTCTTCTTTATTCCAACGTTCGTCTTCTAAAGTCTTCGTCTAACGGACGGAACAATGACGTGATTATCATAAGGATTGCGATCGGTCGTGTTTTCGGGGATCAGAGCTTTCGTCTCCCAAAACAATGTCCACGAGAATCGGAAATGATCCTGATTTTTTGTTGCCCTCGTTTCCTTCACGACCGTTCAACTGACAATCGAGGTTAGAATGACGAAGAATTCGCGGGACGTTCGATTTCTAAGACTCCGAACGTAACATTTTCTTCAGATGTTTGTTATCTTACTGTTGTGAACAGGTCGATCGTTTCCAAACCATCCAATCTACAGTTATTCCTTTGAATTGATCCCCCATCCGCACATCAATTCACAATTCAGGACATCTCCTTCCGGTCCGGTTATAACCAGGTCCGTTGTAGTGCTGGAGTTGTTTTTGGTTTTGGTTGTTTCTGCCTCTTGTGCAAAGTTGTGCTGCCGTTCCCAAGGTTTTCTGCAACACGACCCACGCCCGAAATCAACCCGGTTATAAATGGAGCTTTACCCGGCAGATATACTGTAGCTTCTGTATTTTGGCTTCACAAGGTTTCTGCTCACGGAGCCTACCTACCGAAACCTTGCACCAGCCGGCCAACGAGTCTGGAGCCTAAACTGGGCAGTGATTTATTCCATTGAATAATGTGTCTGGGTTCCGTTTGTTCCCTTTGGACAATTCGTTCGCTTCATTCACTGTTCACTGTTTGACCGCCGAATAGGATGCTTCGAGCCAGCCAGTCCAGTCAGCAAGCGCTCCAATACATTTGCCTGTTTGTGTATATGCCCCCATGCGTGCGTGCGTGCATGTGTGTGTGCAGGTGGAAAATGAAATTTATGTGTTTCCTTCGATCGCCTTTTCAACGCTAAAATATGGACAAAAACGATGCGAGCCCGAACGTACCGTCACAGCTCGAGAGGCGAGATGGCGTACTGCTACTGTTTTTGGGACGCAGCCACACTTCGCTTGCCCCTCTGAAGGATCCGCTTCCGAAATTGCCAAACGCGGAAGCCCTCCAACTGGGCATCGCACCACGCTCATCCAGCCGCGATGTGAACGAAGATGAAATTGGACTTTTTAATTTTTCACCCTCTCCAGCAGATACCTCCGCTCCGTTTTCCTGTGGAGATCTTACCCTTTTGGTTTCCCTTGGAAGGAATCTTGCCGGCGACCGCATTCTGAATGAATAAGATAAATCACACTGCAGCGTGCTTTGCCTGGTCCGTTACTGCATCGCCGTAGCGTCGTTTCCTTGTGTGCATTATTTTTAATACACCCCAAAAAATTTACTTGCCGATTATGGATCAGTTTACTCTTTCTTGTTTTTTCATTTCTTTTTTGCTCTTTTTCAAGATTTGATCGTCTTCCATCATCCATTGTTTTAGAAGATTATTTGTTCGTATCGAATACCAGTAACGGTAACCTGGGCCAGTGAGCTTTTGGACGCGTGAACCAGTCCGAAAGGAATTTCCGCATTTCTTTGTCGATGACAACTTCTCGCGAATGACCAGTGCCCATCATTCTTTCAATGTGCATTTCATGTTGTGATTCATCGATTTGAAGATTATAGTGTTGTTGTTTTTGTGTTACAGACATTAGTAGCGAATAGGATTTACCAGCATAAATTGATCTCGGAGGGGTATGTTTTGTATATTATCTTAAAAATTACTCTTGCATCAAAAAGCTTTCTTAAAATTTGGATTCAGAATCCCTCAAATAAACTACCATAATATACTAAATTATCCCTAAATTCGAAATATATGACAATATATATGTAGAAAATACCTTAGAATGAATGTGAGTTAAACAATAAGTTTGGTTTTTTGGAACTTAAATATGCTACCCAATCAGAAACGGCGTGAATACTGATCGTCTTTATCAAGTGTAGCGCTCAATTTGAATTTTATCGATTAAACATGCAAATCAACCATAGATTCGTTGTCACCGACATGTACCATTCGACAACAATTTACCATAAACAACTTCATTCAAACGCCCATATCCAGTAGGATGCCTGTCCCCGTAAAGCCTTCCGGCAACAAACCCAGAGCGCTGCCGAGAGCGAAAAGAAGCGCAAAAACGGACCGCAAAAGCCCGAAAACTCTTTGCTTCGTCCAGAATCCAGAGCCAAAAGGGATTACCGTCCCGACCGGGTCCAACACCTTACCCTTCCGATGCTAACACGTAGCCTGATTTACATACTACAAGTACGGTGATTTAAAATGCATTAAGACTTAATTGTTTTTAATATGCAAATAAAGCGTTTCCTTCCCGCTGGTCACGTCCAACCCTGTGCCAAGTCGGTTTATGTCGGCTGGCGAGTGTCCTCCCGCATTGCTGAACTCATTCGTACCGATGTTGATCTTTTGCGGTTAAAAATATATTTAAAAAATAAATAAATAAAGAAGCACACGCGAAACAGCCGCAGCCTGTGACGACGCACAGCAGCCGTTGGTGGAAGATGGTCGATAATTCGAATACTTTTTACACTCCCGCCAACGGTCGTCGTCGCATCCTTGGTGCGCTTCCCGGTTGGTGCCGTTCCCGGCCCAATTTGGTCCTGCCGATACGCCGAGAGCACTCTCAGAAGTTCTCCGAAGGCGTTAGTTCGACGCGTACGAGCCGCACCGTCGTAGATCATCCGCAAGCGCATCCATCCGGTGGTACGCTCCATGTACCACTGCAGTTCGTTCGTCCTCTTCGTCGCACACACCGTACGCCAACCGTTTGATAACACCGCAAAACGGCACTCGGCACTCTAAAAACCGAAGCGAAGCGCCCGATACAACACTGTGTGCCCGGGCAAGGCTCACCAAACGCTGCCGTTTACAAGCAGCAACCTTTACGTGTACGTAAACTTGATCTACATAAAACATAAATAATGCCCCGTACTGTACGCCGAACTCGCCGCGCCCGGCACACTTTCCAACCGTTCTGCCGGCCCGCCGCCACCCGCCGTCACGGGACACAGAACGGCACAAGATTAACGAAATTAAGTGATTAAGATTATATCCTCGCAATGTTCGTTCGCGGTTCCCACAGTCGATCGTGGGCTCCAAAACACGGCATCCCGTCGCCGTCGCTGGCACTGCGGCTCGACCCATCGATCGTCTTCGATCTTGCTCGTCGGGGCCCGGTGTTACAGTTGCTTCTGTTTTTTTTCCCCCGCTACACCCCATCACCCTTCGACATCGCATCGACAATTTCAGGGAGCTCCCGAATCGGCAAGGATTCTGAACTCGTGTCTCCCGGGCCCGGGCCCGGGCTATGCTCGGTCCCGATCGAGTCTCGATAACAGTGCGCTAACTCTTCGGGACTCCAGTCATTTCTCGTCTCCTTTCGTGGTCGAGGGTAATATAGATATTAGCATAATACCACCACCCCTTCCCCTCACATCTCCAGCTTTCCCCCCTCCCCCACCCTCCCCAACCCCTTGCCTTTTTCGACGTAACTCACCGGCAAACATGCAACACACCGTTCTCATCAGCGCTGGTACGAACAGCTTCGGAAGTTCACAACTTTTTAAACGCGATCCCCAAGCATTCCACCCCACACTATCTAGCGCAAGCGAGACAGCACAACTGCTCATATCTTCTCACTCTTTCCCGACACAACGAAAAAGCGTACGGTTCCATGCGACGGAACCTGCGAACCCCACAATCTGTCACATTGAGAGCGAATACTGCAGCGGGCGCTTTATCGTAAGGCTCTACCGAACCCCCCCCCCCCCCCCGCCTAAAAACCTACCCCCACAACTCCCTCCCAGAAATCCACCCCGCCCCACATTGCCGAGGGAGAATTTATATTTTAAATAAATAAATTGGATCGGATCCGGATTGAAGACTCACCGGTACACCCTTCGGCGTACGAGTCAGAACCGATCTGTCGTCCCGCATGTTCTGTCCTTAAGTCTCGGGCCGAACAATCGACCTGCATCCCCCGGATCCAGGCAACAACAACAACAACAAAAACACAGGGAAGAAGAAGCAGCAGCGGTTCCGTTTTTTCCGCTCCCTAATGAGACAAATTCTTGTCGTCGTCGTCATCTGGGCTTAAGACTTTGCAACTTTAGCATCAGGAAGCGGGCCTGACCTGTCAGCGTTTTCCTACGTTTCCATGGCACAAGATTTTTTTTTTGTTTTGGTTTTTGTATTTTGTTGTTTGTTTTCGCTCCCCATGTGAGTCGACGGGCAAAAGGCAAGGCAACGCACCGGGAATGGAAAACAGGGCTGGTACAGTGACAACCGGCACCGTCCGCTCGCGCGCACCCATCACAACGTTCGGTGATTTGCGATCTATGCTTTCGGTTCTGTTCTCCCGGCCCATATCTGTACCGGTGCGCCCGTACGACAGTAACAACGGCCCGCGAAGGTAGCCAACATTGATGGATTAAAATTTTAAAATATCGTAATCATCATCAGTGTCATTCCCAGTCAGTGCCCCTGTCAGAGAGCGAGGGATAATCAGCGGAAAAACGTGAACCAGTGGTCGATCTGACTTCGATCAGTCGCGATCGAATCGTACGAAACCGCGTATCGTGGCCGCATCGGGGAAGGAAGTTCCCATTCATTCACGAACGTCTTGCGGTGCGATGCGGATGGCGCTTGTGTGCTGTTCGACCAGCTGCGACATGGCGCCAGCTCATTCATGTGCCTTTCTCGGGGTGGGGGTTTGTTGGAATTGCCGGGCCAGGATGTTCACCCGGTATGATGCGATCGACGCGGACGGGGATCGTACGATAAATGGCGATATTTTTATTACGGCCAAGTGTGCAAACAGGAAAGACAGATCCATCGTTAGATTCAGCAATCAATTGGATCGGGTTTTGCTAGTTTTCTAGTAAACAACGCGTCCGGACATAATGAGCTACTTGCAGGTAGCTAAAGGGATTTTCTCTTACACTATTTGCTTCTATTTTTACCAACTTATGAATTATTTTGTGGATTTTCAATGTAATCAATATTTAACACAGTTATAAAAGTTTAACAAATCATCTCACAACACAGCCTTACCGTCGGAAACTGCACTCAAAATGTACACAATCGGTAATATCGGTTGGAGGCCATTATCGAACCCAATACCAATCGCAAACCCGTTCGCTCAAATGAGCTGAAAAATCTGTTGTTTGATTAATTTTCCTTAAATTAACCTCACTTTTTCCTTCCTTTTTGCTTCATTGTATGTGTTGGCCACTGGTCCACCGGCCGTAGCCACCACCACAGGCCGTTGATTATTAGCTCCCTGGGAAGGGTAGCGAAGCCGGACGGTGCCATCGCCCGATCCGCCTGTTTGGTGGCGGATCGGGCGTGGAGCTTATTTTCTTGCCGCCAGCAAAACGAACTTCTGCGCAACGCGAGCTATTATTGAAATCCCATTATCGGTACACAACAATAGCACAATAAAGACGCGCCCTCTGTTCCATCGGTACGGCCCAAAAGGCACGGTCTGGACGGAAGGTCTCATTTTCTTTTATCTCGCCAAAAGAAAGAAAAANAGGGTAGCGAAGCCGGACGGTGCCATCGCCCGATCCGCCTGTTTGGTGGCGGATCGGGCGTGGAGCTTATTTTCTTGCCGCCAGCAAAACGAACTTCTGCGCAACGCGAGCTATTATTGAAATCCCATTATCGGTACACAACAATAGCACAATAAAGACGCGCCCTCTGTTCCATCGGTACGGCCCAAAAGGCACGGTCTGGACGGAAGGTCTCATTTTCTTTTATCTCGCCAAAAGAAAGAAAAAGAAGAAGAAGAAGAAGTAAAAAACACATACACATACACACACACATACACGCCGATCGGTTCGCTTCGTCATCGCGCGCCGGGCCTGGGCGACGGATCGATTTATCGTATCGAAATGTTCATCCCTTCGCGCGGTGTCTTATGCTACATCATTGCCGTTCGAACCGCATGGAGCCGCATGAAATCAATGCTTTCGTGTCTGAGCTTCTTCACCTTTGACGACTACCGAGGATGCCTGGTGCGTCTTCGTCGCCATCATTGTCGCGTGGATCGTCTTCGTCATCTCCGTTCGATGCGAAGTGATGTGCTTGATTGATGAGGTGTAATTGAAAAACCTCATCCTCAATCTCGCTAGGGAATGCGAAAACTCTTGCAATCGCAACCGGCGATACACTTGTACCGATTAATGTAGCGAAAACATTTTAGGGACATTTCAAGCATAAAAGCTCCTAACCTAAAACTTTTCGCATTCGTGCTACATTCTTGGGCACTCACGGTACGTTCAGTGTACCTAAATTCTTGTTCATGAAAACCTCTGTGTTACAGCATGAGCGGCACCCTGACCCAAGAGGGGCAGGGGTAATTGAAATCTATTTTGATTCAATAATAACTCTATACGAAGCGGATTATTAACGGCATGGTTGGAATAGTTGGCTGGCACGATGGTTGCTGCCCGTTGATGATGATGGTGCTGATCACAAACTCTCAACTCTCCACGCCGCGTCTATTGTGTGCGCCGGTTCACCGGTACAGAATGTGAAGCGATTTGACCCGATGAAGCCAACACACAGAAGCCAACGGATGCCGAACGATCGGCACGTACGGCCAGACCTTGAAGTCCTTGAAGATCCGGCCACGGGATGGAATGAATATAAATTGTAATTTTCACTTTATTAGCATCGCTCCGTGGGCCACGGATCGGGTGCGCTCTATTGATTTCTTTGCACTTTGCCGCCCGTTCAAAGAAAGGAGTCTTGGCGCGATCACCACCGTTCCTGGTGGCGACCAATGAAGTGAAAAAAAAAGACCATCCCCTCGACGCCTTCCAAACGAACGCGTGCGCTCTTGTGACGGCACCTCCGCTGGGACGTCTCACTTCCTCCCTGGTGGGGGAGACCACCCTCCGGTACCGTTTCTGATCAAGACGAATGGCAGATCGCGTATGATCGATGCCGGGAGATTGTTGTGGTGGATGTAACACGCCACGCCACAGATAAGAGAGTGTAATTGCGCGATCTAATTCAACTGTGCCGCAGCCACAGCCCCACCAATGATGCTCGCAATGCTTCCACAAACGTGAGTTGGCATGATCGCCGGCTGGGTAACATCCGGACCGTACCCGCGCTCAAGATATCGATTACAGTGTGTGGCGATACTCGGTACCATCCCACGAAGACGTAGTACACGTCAGCATAGCTAGGAACACATGATCGTCCCTATCGCCAACCGCGTTTGAAAGTGTGTGCGCGCGCGCGCGCCCTGCAAGATGATTAGGGTCAGCATAATCAGACACTTGAATTACAGTGCACCGTGGTGTCGGTGACTCCTTCTCACCTGATCTGCTACCGAACTGCCGACCAGTAGCGTTCCATACGAGGGACACTCGACCACGGAACTGTTGCCGGTTTTTGCTTAGAATTGTAGCACTTTGTTGTGATGCTGAACACTGCGCGAAACGGGAAGCAAAGCAAATTGTGGGAGATGGATCCGTATTTTTCTTTATTGTGTTGTGTGCCTACCTTCAAGAGTGCTTGCTTGATTATTTTGTTCCGATCCGGAAAATTACCACACCCCCCTCCCATTAGATGGATTATGTTTGCAATTGCACGATCGCGTGTGCAATTTTCCACCACTATTATTGCTACAATTGTACCACCAAGCATAACTCTTGAATCATTGCAAGTATGATCCGTGCCAAGTTCATTTGTTGCACAAACGTTATCCCTCGCTGGATCCGTTTACATTCAAGCACGTCAAGTCAAAGATCGCTTGAAACTCACCGAATCGTAGCCGGTGTCAAATGGAAGCACCAATTATCGCCTTTGACGGCGATTCCTGCCCGAGGCCCGACCAGGCAAAGGCTGAGACGGGACGCTCGAAAATGGATACATTATCATAAATCCGATGAGCTTACAACGAATTTCCCAGATGCTTATCGCCGAACAACACGGCGCAGGTTCGGAAACTTCATAAGTACACCCCGAGCGCAGTCGAACGACGTTTTGCCTATCGTGTCTACTTTATGCTTTGCCCCTTTTCAACTCACACCACGCTTTCCACCAACAGCATGCCCACCCGGGCAACCATCCACCAGCGTACCTGTCATATTCCATCGCACCCCGAAATACAATTTTCGAACTCTAATAAAAATGCTTTTAAGGCAGACGACTTCTAATGCTGTTCGGTGATCTTGATACGCTTCTCATACGTACGGGCAGACAGCCGGTGCTTACCTGTACCCAAAACGTTCGCTGCCAGCGCTATCTTCCGATTCGAATCTTCTCGCCCCTGTCGATCGAACAATCGAACCACCGCGGTGCGTTTCGGGTTGATGCTTTACGAAGAGCCTTTATTGATTTTTCTCCGCCATTCGGTGCTGTCATTTGCTGTTTCGGATTTCGATTTTGGATATGCTGAAGCGAGCGGTTTGATCGGTTCACAAGAAGAAGCCAATAGGAATCAAATCAAATCAATTTTACGAGCGCCCCCGGCTGGCCGGCCGACTCCAATCTGACACGACTTCGATGACCTGTAACGATTTGGAGAGTCGAGGGCAGTAGAGACACACCGTTTTAGTGCCCTTTGCGTCCGCACAGGTTCGTCGCCTGTGGATGCTTCAGATAGATGATCTATGCGGGCAAAGCGCCAAACCTAATCCCGAGCTGCGCGTAGACAAACAAATAAAACAACCGAAAAAAAAACACATTCTTCCACCCCAAACCACCCAACGAGCACCCCCTTTCGTCGTAGTGGCGATGACTGTTTCAGTTTGATGACAGTTAATGAATAATAATGACACCAAGCATCGGCTCCCTTGGGCTCAACGGCAGCTGTGCCACCGCTTCTTGATGAGCCGTTTATGGTGTGCTTTTCCATCTGTCGTCGTTGATTGTCGTCCATTAGTAATTGCTTCTCATAGGCTTAGCTCGTACTAAAATGATGGTAATATTCTATGGAAAACTTCTTCCATAGCACCATAGAACCACGCGTGGTAAGCTAGCCACAAATCCATTGATTGTATGACTTACCGTCATACAAGGAATGCTTTTGTGAGAGTTAATGATGTTTAGCTACAAGAAGTACAAACAAATGGTACAAAAATATTACTTGTTTACTAATCGTTTAAGTTAAAACAAAAAACACAAACCTTTCTGCAGGTGCATAAGCGACGAACCTCTCGCTTCCAGCCAATAAACGAATCAAACCGATGGAGGTGGGCGCACAATCATCGTCGGCTCATCATTCGCTTCGGCTCCCACGAAATTGTTCGCATTCGATTGGATCTTCCCCCCTAAACCAAGCCTCTCACACTTCGATCAAACAATGAAAGCATTGATTGCAAACAAACGCAACAAACAAATCATTAATCATCAGTTAATAGAAGAGAAATTTCTCTCCCGATCAAACCGCGGGCCGGCTGTGGGTTGGTCAACTGTTCGTGTATGTGTGTTTTATCTTCTGGTCAAGGTGCTGGCACGGTCAAACAAATGGAAGGCGTTCGTCGCTTTATCGAGCGTTGTGTTCTTTTGTGCCCTCTCTTCGCACACATGGTGCAGTAAGGAAGGTAGCGTACCAAATGCGAATTCCAAACCATTGAAACACTTACATTGTTGCAGTGAAGATCTTGGTAACATCGGGAAAAGAATTTGCTCAATCGGTATTATAAAGAAATATTATTGCTATATATTTCTTTTCTATTCGGCACTAAGAATCGTTCAGAACAAAATAACATTAATTCTATCAAAATCGTAACACACTTTGCATTACTATCTCTCTTTGTAAATCTAATTTTCAACACAATTGCTTAATCCAGCCGCTGCCTTCTTTTCAACACATTAGCGTGTAATGAACAACACTTTAGTTCCAGCGATCCAGCGTAACAATCAATAATGGCGCAGCGGCATTGACAGTAGATAGTTCAACCGTTTTATTCAAATCATACCCGCGTCTGGCTTCCTTTGCAAAACTCCTACACCAGGCCTAGGCCGATCGTATCGTTGCATTTTCCCGTTCTGCTGCCATTTCGAACCGATGGAACTCCCCATGTTTGGACCTGTCGCCCGTACAGCAGTCTACCGAACGGGCCCAAAAACCAATTGACTATAACTTACAAAACAATTGTTTTACCAAATCTGCATATCGACACAGCGCAGCGCAAAACTTCCCTGTTTTCCATATTCATAACGACGCACCGAAGCCGGCAGCACGGGTGTTCAAAGGCGAAGGTTCCATACACAGATTAGGTCAAACCGTACGACGATCAGGGCCAACCGATCGTACCGGTGCCTTCCCGTAAATCAACACGCGCGTTAGAAAATTCCCTAAACAACTCGCTAAGTTACGCGCGTTCCGGAAGCCAATGCGGTGCACTACACCATACTGAACGTGCCGAGTATAATACGATTAAACAACAACAAAAAACAAAACCCCCGTCCCGCTCGATGTGCCGAAGGTGCATTCATGCACACACTAAGAAAGTGCGCCGTACCGACAGCCAACCACGAACTGGAACTCCTTTTCGGGCTATTTTTCATTCATACGCTCTGCCCTAGTACGCCGTGGGTACTTTTCAACGGCAACGGATTTCCTTGCGGTGAACAATCTACGATCATATCGTATCGGGCATGTTTTGATTTTAACATTAAACATAAATATTAACCCCNGATTAAACAACAACAAAAAACAAAACCCCCGTCCCGCTCGATGTGCCGAAGGTGCATTCATGCACACACTAAGAAAGTGCGCCGTACCGACAGCCAACCACGAACTGGAACTCCTTTTCGGGCTATTTTTCATTCATACGCTCTGCCCTAGTACGCCGTGGGTACTTTTCAACGGCAACGGATTTCCTTGCGGTGAACAATCTACGATCATATCGTATCGGGCATGTTTTGATTTTAACATTAAACATAAATATTAACCCCGTACCCGCCTTGGGGGAGGCAAACCGCCCGAGTTTCGAGCACGCTGGAAACGGCCCCAAAGGGAAGCGTCGGTCGCGTGTGTCCGACTTCAGCCACCGGCTGAACAGCGGACTGTAACAAATACTCAATTATGCCGTATTTGGGTGCTAATTTAAATTTTATTGTTTCGGTGCTCCCGGTGCTGGTAGTAGCAGCAGTAGCAGTGCACTAGGGCAGCAGCGCTAGAAGTTTCTCACTAGTTGGCACCGATTGCGATCGTTGAAAGTTGTTGGCGGATAG
Source organism: Anopheles rivulorum (assembly GCA_018908115.1). Taxonomy (NCBI): domain Eukaryota; kingdom Metazoa; phylum Arthropoda; class Insecta; order Diptera; family Culicidae; genus Anopheles; species Anopheles rivulorum. The sequence goes on along the minus strand of STHB01000003.1, from coordinate 24,111,321 downwards.
GTTCAACTTTCCTCACTAGGTTCGCTTCTGCTGGCTGCTTATCGTACAAAGGCATCCGTAGCGTGTTTCGCGACCCGTTAAGGGCATCCTGGGTGAGCGCACGAGCGCAGGAGCAATGTTTTACATCGCCAGTACTTATTGTTCCGATGGAATGTAAAGCTTTCTCTGACGTGTAAAACGATGTTACAAGCAACATTTCATTGCGTTAGGTTCAACGCAATAAATGTAATATAGAATGATAAGATATGAGTGAAGTATATATGCAATTAAGTCAAACTAAGGTTAGACCTCCGACGTTCTTGCTCATGAAAATTGTTCAAACCAATTTTACATAACAATTAAGTTATTTAAAGGCTTTCTGTAGAGTAATCTTTTTAAAACTTACTCAAACAAAATATACAGTTTTTCTTTTAACTTTTAACTCTAAATTAGAAAACAATATATGATTAATATTCCTTCCTTCAATTTTCCTTCTTCATATTTTATTCATTTATCTATTTATTTGTATGACTTTTTTTTTGTCTCACGACTAAGCCACTTAAAGTATGAAGGATTACTTCTCTGCTCGATTCAGCTGGTTTTATTTATGACTTTGGATTAACGTCTCCCAAGAACATTCAACAAAGGATGACTACTGTTTGTCCCTCGCTTGCAACCATTGCGCCCAACCTAAACACTCCCGTTGGTGACACTTGTGAGTGCAACTTGTGCACAACCCGCAGCCCATTTCAGACCGCAATGGCCCCATGACCGTAGCCCCTGCTTGGGTATCGGTGTGGTCAGCTGGGTTAACGCTTACTGACGAGCTCACTGAGGTGACCGCGTGCGCAACAAGATAAAACGGTGGTTAAACTTAAATCATACGTTCAATAAATATAAATTGTCATTTCGTTACACTGCACCGTTACGGGGCGATTGGACGGGCATACAAAAAATATATGGGAAGGCCGCCAATGAAACCAGCATCGACCGACCGCTGACCCGAGCAAGCTCTGGTGCCCTTTGTGCCTTCAACATGCGGTATTTATGCGGTGTCGCCGATCGTACACGACCGCCGCCGAGGTGTTAAATTGAACTTTTATTGAGTTTGGATTGGTTGTCGAGCACGATGCAGTTGAACGATTTTGAGCAGCGGGTCCACCAGTATGCAAGGGAGTATCGAACCAGTGTCCAGATGCAGCCGGCATGCAAAGACTGGCATGCGTGAGAAAATAAAACAACAATGTGCCAGTGCAATACCAGAATGCAAACACCGGTACCGGTGGTAATGCTATTTTTTATTTTTGTGCATAAGCTTCGCGCTGTGTGACCATCAGGTATTAATCATTCGTTGTTTTCCTTGGGTGTCATTGGACGGGCGACAGTAAAAACAAAAAACACGTGTGTGGGTATGTGTCTTGTCTGGTATTTGTGTTGCTCAGCAAAACCACCTTTCAAACTTTGTCCCATGCTCAGCTAAGGAATGTTTCGTTTCTTTGTAAGCGATCGCCTTTCATCGCGCTGCGCTGCAATTAATGCTCCATTCTGCTGCCCATCATGTGCCCGCAGCGTCATCGTTCGCCCAGCGACCAAATCCCGGAATGCAATCAATATCGTTCGACAAGAGCAGAACGTCTTCGGTGGCATCTCCCGCCGCACACAATACAAATAGAGACATTCAACATTTTAATTGTTGCCGTGAACAACTTTCCACAGAATCGCCCTCGCTCGGCCGCATCACTCCTGGGAGGCTCGAGTTCTATTGGTGGCTTAGAATATTAAAAATTGACCAAACGCCAACCCGCCGCTCTCGATTATCATTTCGTTCGAAAGCTTTTCGTGCTCTCAAGCACACCAGCGTTCGGGCATGCTGCAGGATCGAATTCTGGCCGCCGCCGTGCGTCAAATGAAATTAGTTTTTACCTCACCGGGCTCGTTTCCCGATCCGATCCCGCGACCCCAACCCGCGGCTGGCGAGGCCAAACCCACTGCACGGCGTGCCTCATTTAATCAAACATTACAATCACCTGTATTGTTTAGATTTTTAATTTATCATCGCTCGCCGGAGTGAACGCCGGAGCGTCACCGTTTGGTTCGCGGTGGGCTCTAGCACGCTGCGAACCAAAACCTCGATCTTCACGACTTTGGCTCCTAGAAGGAGCCCGCCTGCAAAACAACGTACGCTGCGTACGGTGCCTGCTGGTGGGAATTGTTCACGCGCAATCTCGCTCCGATCCCGCTTCCGAGCCGGCTCCCGAAGCAAACTACTCCCGACGCGACGACGCTATGGGTTGCCGTGAAATTTATGTTTACTCATGCACTTGATCGTTTTGTCGATCACCCGTGTACCTACCGTCTTCTTCTTCACCTCCGACCCTCACACTCCCACTGGTGGCCCGTTCCGGAATGGTTTGAGTATCATCGCCAGAGTCAAGTGTGCCGCCGGCGACAGAAACTTCACCGTAATCCCCTGGTCGCGCATGCTTTGACGGGGTGGTGTTTAGCTTTTGTGGCTCTTATACCGTTTTCGTTTATTTGTTTTCTCGCTTTCGGAAAAAAAAACGGCAGCACAAGGAAGATAAATGAAGGGAAAGACAAATGATGTGGATTAAGCATTTCTGTTCAATTTCCCACTACCAGCTCCTTTTTTTTCAGTACAGAAAGAAAACTCTTGCCGTTTATATTTGAATTTCTGCCAAAAATCGATATGGTGAAACATTTTTATGCGTGTTTCAATGTAACGATGTACTAAATTTACGTCTTTCATTATTGGTCTTCATATTGGCAAACATTTTCATCAACGTTTCGATCCCCTTTAAATGCTGGTAGTATTTCAGCAGTCAACCGTTGTACCTAAATCGACTGCGGAATAAGGCATACAGACCCACACCGAACCAACCAAAAACAACGAAAAACAAAAAACGGACCAAAAACCATCATCATCAACGCCATCATCGACAGCACTGATCGATTTTAACTGACGCCAGTTTCGCACTAATGAAGCAATTAATTACGGTTTGCAAATTAAGCCATTACCGCAAGGACGCGAGCCTGGCCGCATCGAGGCGGCCATTCAATCGTGTCGTTTGAATTATTGAAATTTATATTTATTCCACCATTTAATGGCACCCGGGAATGGGCGCTTTGGCGTTGCTAAGCACAAAACTAACAAAAAAAAATAAATAAATAAACACACAGAGACACCACTCCGCGCACCCGATGCCATTCGTAGCTCATTTGCAATGCATCTTCATTTTCCAAAGGATTAAGCTCCAACGAGCGACGAAGCGGATGCACTTGATGATAGCTTGTTTGTGGAAGATTAAGCACACTGCATTGAGGGAAATTTTTCTTTAGCAAAAAAAAAACAGAAAGAGCAAAAAATTTCCCCCCACACTCGTGACTCAGAAGATGTCTTCGCGTCGCGTCCCAATCATTGTCTCATTACGCTCGCCGTGCGCTCATCTTCAAAGCAGTGCGACAAAATTGCAACAAACTGGCAACGGCAACCGCTCCGCTCGGGCTCAAGTTCAATCGAGCTGAAAGCATCCGGCGTTCATTATTAAATTAAGTAAATGGAGCCCACGATCCATGCAGCCGAATGCACCGTGCTACCGTAGCGAATCGACCGAGAGCAAATAATGCAACAACAGCAGCAGCAGCAAAAAGCGGACCGAGTGGTCTGATTGTGTGTATCGCAGCGATCGTCTAATCGTAGTTCCCGTTTGATACACGAGACGAGCAACACCTTTGGGGAGATCGCACGAGACCACAAAAACTCATAAATCAGATAATGCGCTCAGTGTACATCGACGAGGATGAGATTGATCGCACCACACCCTTTAGTGTCTTTTACAGATCTTACAGGGGTTTCCACGCAATTTGCATGAAGTTCAAAATTAATGCCATATTTTATGTACTTTAATATATGCTCTTCCAATGTTCGATTGTTCAAGCGAACATAGCCTTTTTTTACTTTAATATAATGTATCATCTTTTACTTTAGTGTAATAAACGATACTTTATTTTCTTTGAGATTTATCTGGATTGAGACTATTCTTCTGAATGAGAAAAACTTATATAATGTGTTTTGGATAACTTAGATTAAAGACAACTTTTAAAATAAATACTCTGCATTACGAATAAATTTCTTGTACATCTTCTAGTCCTTGTGCATTTTAGCTGCAATCTGAAACCCCTGTGATGTTTTTTTTATTTGTACATTCAACCATTCAAGTAAGCGTTTGAAGGTGCAAGATTGTATACACATCGAGACTTTTTATCACTCCCACCATACCCATCGTCCATGGCCAGTCACCCAAAGGAAAGCTTCTGCTAATGGCGGAGCATAGTAGAAGGAAACAGCCCTTACTCGCATTTTTTTTTCACTCGCGCTCTTGCAGCATACATCTCGCACACGGTCCGGGTGAACCGCCGCCATGTATAATGAATGTAAAATTTTTCCTCAATTATAATGATTGACTTTTTATATGAATCGTGAGCCTGACAACTTGTCAACAGGCGGACAGGCGGAACAGCCGTGCGGAAATAGCAGTGCACGGAACGCCCGTGACAGAACGTCGCAAGTGCGCCATCGTGAAGCGCGCCAGCGGAAAAGGCCCGAAGACGTCTTGATCTCAGTGGACCTCACCTGATTTTCGCTCATTTATTTCTGCATGATTATCGGTGATTTCGTTTTATCAACCAGCGGCGTTGAGCGAGAGGTGCGGGTGGACGATAAAAGGGGGAATGGAGGGGGGAGGGGATAAGTGGGGAAGAAAGGAGACGTGTTCCGCTTTTTCGTTGTGGCCGCAACGGCTTCACTTTTATTCAAATCGCAAACAATACAATTCTAATTGGTGCATCAACGGCGGTGGTATCGGATCCGGTCGTCGTCAAACGAATGGCAAACCGGGCATCGTACACCGACCTCAACCATTATGCCGATACATTATGCTGCTAAAGGGAGGGATTCTCTATAATGAAGCATCCTTTTATTATGCTTCATTACGGTGGCCTGTCGGTGGCGCAGTAGCGAACTGTCACGTCCGGGAAGCGTATCGTAATAATTGATTATTTCATTACATTCTGGTAGTAAATTCATCTTAATCGCTTAGTGAATAGTGATTGACCGGAAATTGTAAGTAATACCTTTTCTTTGATATACGTTCTTAACTTTATACAATGCAATCAAAGCAAATACAATAAAAACCTTCCCACATTTGCCCACGGTGAGTCACCGATCGAACATCAGTAAATCTCAATGCTTACTGATTCGCACACTAATCCCACCTGTCACCTCGTCCATTAGGCGTTAACTTTCGCGACGTTTGTACGGATTCGTACGTCAAAGCACTTTTTGCTGCACATCTTGCCAAACACAAAAAAGCGCACGAATCGTGTTCGATCGACAACACCAATCCGGCTGAGAACGCAACTCATTCACCTATCCAATCCAATTCATCTCCGTTCGTGGTTGACCACGGATCACCACAGTTCACCGAAATGTTGTCATTTGCCGTGCTCGTGGCCCATATCCAACCTGCCCACAACCGATCGCCGCTGCACGCCGGTGCGATGAAATGTATATGGTTTGCGATTTTGCTGCTCGTTTCGCCATGCCCCCGAGGGGCTCGTTAAGGCACGGTAAGTGACCTGACCCGAACCCGAAACCACTTCAGAAATACCACTCGTCATCATCGTTTGCCATCAGTTTTGGACATCCCGGCACACTGCGTCCAGCGTCGATTGTGCCCGGGCGGAATGATCGATAAGCTTCGATAAGCAAAAACTGATACCGGCCTCAAACCCCAAAAACGGATCGCTTCCAACTCTCGAGAGGAACGCTCTTGGCTGTGACAGTGCTGCCAATTCCCGTGAACCAATTCCCACAATTCGATCTCTGTCGGTTTTGGCTTCGCCGGCGGACAACCGATTCCTCAGCTCGTCTCCTGATTCACATGAACCATAGCATCTCCCGAACCATTCGAGATGGCGAAGGCACTGGCCAAGCCGTATCGTTCGCATTGTCAGTTGAAAGCAATTAGTCGGTGCCGTTGTAAGATTTCCATGCCCTCGAACACGATTCTCGAACGAATGAAGGTGACAAACGGGTTCGGACCAAAGGACCGCTGAAAGATGATCGGCCCTATCAATCACTCGCCCTGCCGTACCTTCCAAAAAAAAACTCGGAGACCTTCTACCCATAGCCCATCAGCGGGACATACCACATCGACATATTCAAATTAGAAGCATCAAAACTACATCGATTCTCATAACCATTTTTACTAATTCTATGCAAACCATCGTGTTTTCCGACAAAACAAAACCTCCTCAAAAGCGAACGCGTCGTTCCTGAAGGACACCGAAGGTCGTACTCAACGATGGACATAAGTGAGGCGAAAAAAAAGAGAGAAATCTCCAGCCGTATCATGATGGTAACGTTTCATACAGTGCGATAAGCCTGTACACGATCGATTGTCGATCGTATCGATACATCAGAAATTCGATCAAACGAAAATATGTCAATTACGGGCCCGGTGTGGACATGAATTGGCTTTTTGGAGGAACCATACAATCGGACGCATCGAAGTGAAACGTAAACGCGTCACACTACAGGGACGGTACCATAATGCGGCGCTACGTGAAAGGATCGTTGGATCGCTGCGGAGTGTTGGTCGTTTTTAACGACGAGCTAACCAAAGCGATCCAAAAAGAAGAAAAAATCCAACCCATTGGTATCAATATCAAATCAGGTTTGTTGGTCGTGTGTCGTTCAAACGGTTTTCTATGTTATGTTCGTGCCGGTGCGATGCAATGTACCTTCGGACAGGCGGATCATGTTCAGCCACAAAATATTTCCCAAAATATCGCATGCGGTGTGTTGCTTTCGATTGGTAGGGGAAGGTGACAGTTTTCGTCGAAACACGAAACATACAACATCATGTTGAAATATGAGGCCAACTTTTCGTGTCCTATTTCGTACACCAATCAAACAACAATTATTGCATATTAGATTATTTGTTTTCTTTGTTATTATGTTTTTTTAATTACAAAATTTGATTTTGAAAACAACACATTTTGAACGTGCTAAAAAAAATTTTAGTTTGCCTTTATATTTACGTCTTTATTGTTTTTCGGTAATTAAAGAGGCCGTAGAAAACACTCCGATCAAATGATTGCGCAATGAGTTAAATTGTTTCCTAAACAGCATTTAAGTCTCACTCATTACGTCCAATTCCATCGATAAATGAACGATCATCTTTGTTGCTCTAATACGCTTTTTATTATAATTTAATCACACAAATTAAACCAACATTTACACCTTCTTTGTCACGGCCAGGTCCCTAGTCCGTGTGTAACATTAGCATAATCCTTCCATAAATTACCGCACTTGTTGCTCTTGCTACTAAGTCACCCGGGAGACAATCTCGGGGACAGACCGAGCAACCGAACAAGCCCGTAATTAGAATTCACCAACACGCCCTCAGCGTGCAAGTGTAAGGGTTAAGGAAAAGCAACAAAAAAATCGAACAAACAAACAAACAAGTTGTAATTCACCACACCACGCACAGACGGCGACACGCAATTGACACGAAATAATTTGTCAACCCGCGCAATTGGCTCATGAAATGTTACCACCAGCACTTACCAACCAGTTGATGGCGTCGGGAAAGGCCGATGCCAGAGCACCTTTATTTTTCTGCGGGAAGTTCTCGACCACCCTTTTCGGTGAGCTGCTCTCGAGCTGACTTTCTGCCGAGTCTGGTAGAGAAAATCCCAAACCACAGTTGGAGGACGATAATAAGCAAGCGTCTAGCATGCGACGGTCTGCAGAGATGATTTATGCAAAACTGCTCACAACAGCCACCTTCAACTAAATCCGTACTAATCGTCTAGCAGTACTTCCTCCACGAATCCGGAGTACTTTGCGCACCTCGCACCTCAACGCAAAGGAAAAACTACGTATTGCGACTGGCAACACTGGCGCGCGATAGATTTATTAGCGCCAATGCAATAACTCATTTTAGCACTTGACCAATCCTGAACGTCGCGCGTCCGGTTGTGAGAAATGGACCTTCTCCGATAAACATACAGCATTGACGTGCGGTTTAAGTATGCGGTGGGCGTTATTTTCAGCTTGCTATGATACTATGAGGGCCATATAAAGTTTCCACCTGAGAAGCAAAAGGGTTTAGATCTAAGCTTATTTAATGCTGTTCAATGTCTTTGAGAGATAATTCCACTTCAGTACAGTAGAAGGTGATATTTTTTACACATAATGTAAGAATAAATGGTTTATAGTAGGATTACAAGAAGATGTAATTCATAGAAATGATAATAAAGACGTGTTTTAGAGCCTTTTTCTTACTTTTTGAAGATTTATTCTTTCGCGAAGCTGGTAACGTTTGTACTTACCTTGAAGGTACTTCTTCATGACATTCGTAAAAAGTTTCTTTCAATTCTGTATAGTTTGCCTTTTCACACACTGATTTAAAAGTTTTCCAATAAAGTTATTTATTATCTCACTGTACAATGTACAACTATTACAGTATGTACAATCCCGGTTCTGTCTCGATAAAACTCAAGAACGATAAGTGACGTATTTACACTATCTTTTGCCAGCGACACGTGCGCCCTAATTGTCTTTTCTCTTCATTACGTGCGCTGCCCTTTTGCCACGCATCGGCCTCATCTTGCGCTAGGTGCGTTATATGCGTCAACGGGGGTGAATAAAGAGAACCAAGAGGTAGGAAAGGTGCTCGAAGTAAGCGTTATGTCTTTGGCCAACGGACCCCGTGGAACTCGAAATATCAAATTTAATCAAAACTTTTAAAAATACCCTCCCGAGTTTGGCATCTTCGGAGAACACTACGGAACGGGGCGCATGGAAATTGATTACCAATTTCCACTTTGCTATCCTCCCTCTACTACTGCCAAACCTTTAAGGTTTTGTTTCGCCTGCTTGTGTATGTTTAATATATTAGCTGAGTAAGATGCCGTGCTAATCTAGTAAGGGATGGGTGCGAGTGAGTGCGACCTTGTGTGCTTACGTGCGTACGCTGTGAAAGCGTTCCGAAGGCGGGTACCTTCAGTGTTCGGGTGCCCTCGGACCAGCATGGAAATGGACTGTATGTCCCAGCCACTGGGACCGCACCTTATCAGCCCACCCCGGACAGCATCTGTTTGGTGTAGCTCGAGAAGAGAAGATGCTTGGAGAAGTTGGCCAAGCGGTCCGCATCGGCTTTCTCGAACGCGCTTCCACTGACGGTGCTGCCCTGCAGGGAGGATGGCGACGAATTCGACTCTTCGCCCTCGCTGTGACTGTGGGTGCTTCGGTTGGATTCACCCTCGTGGCTCGAACCAGTGTCCTCGTGCGTTTTCATGTGGGCCTTCAGATTGCAGGCGAGCGCGAACGATTTGTTGCAGATTTCACACACGTGCGGCTTATCACCTGTACGGAGCAGAGCATAGAACAGAACAATACTTTAATAACGCAGAAAAGCTTGAGTGATTGAGTGGCAGCAAAGGAAAACTCCCTATCCAATTCAATAAAAACGATTCAATGGCCCAGATATTAGTACAATTGCCAATCGTCTCAACAGCCTTCTCGCGCATTACCTTCGAATATGATCATTTCGCAAAGAAGCGAATACAACAACAACAGCTACAGGTACACCATAAAAGACGCGCAGTCCCGCAGCGCCGAGACGATAAGCGCAACAATAACGACATCATAATGCAGCAGTAATCATAAATTATCCTTCGCGCGACAACATCCCTACGGTGCGGCGCATAGCAATGACCGCATTAATAAAACGGCGCGTCCAATCGTGCCCGGTACGGAGAGGATCACTTGATGCGACGGAAAACAACACTCTGGTGCTGCGCATGGTGCAAAGACAAGAATAGCGCGCACATGTTTACAAGCGCTAGAACACGATCGCTGACAATCGCCGCAATTCATCGGACGCTTTGTAAGATGACGGATGGCTTGTGCAATGATTGACCTTCTTCACGCTCACTGGTGCATCTCGCACTCAATCTTAGACAATTGTTGTTGTGTACCGCGTGCAGTGAGACAAATGTGAGGCGGCCTTCACAAGCGCACCGCTCCAATTTGATTTCTGGATATATTTTATTTTATGCACAAAACAATATTAAAAACTTAAAATAAGCCAGAAATGAGCAAATATGCCTCATTTCATAAATGTCGACATCTAGTTGAAACAACCCACATGCAACACTTATTAATCCAGTGAACAAAAAATCTCATTAGCTCGCTTAGAAACACATCACCTTATTAGACCACTTCACGGTGAGAATGTCGAAGCGCAGCATCAATCACGCCTTTAACACTTCATCATCAACACTTCATCTTAGCCCATAGTCTCGACAAGTAGCCAACACGCTGTCGGTGACCCTCTCCCACGTTGACGCAATCTTCACCCCATGGTGCATTCCACCTGGTAGCAGCTACCGTAGTTCAA
>STHB01000003.1:24047327-24092449 GCA_018908115.1 Anopheles rivulorum | reverse complement strand
AAAAAACTAGTATCAATAACAGTGACCATGATGCAAGACCGATCGATATTCCTTCATTTCATCCATCCAGTGGTATAGGTAAGGAAAAGGATTCGGTTACGGAAACATAATCCAGAAAGTGAGGTTAAGACTTTCGCCCGATCCATAGTCGATCGATGTCATGCGATGTCAGTTTCTCCGATGATCGATGAAGCAGCATCAGGTGTCCTCCTACAGCGTCAATCAACCTACAAACCACTTGCCCAGTAGCTCTGAGGCAAAGAAAGTCCACACGGCCCGATCTCGGTAAAATAATTAAAAATCAATCAACCAAGTCTCGGTGGTCTTTGTTTTGGACGGTGGGACTTTCTAAACTGCCATACGCCATACCACGGCGTGGTGGTTTTGATTAATACATTCACACATTGCGGCTGGGCTAAGGCTTGATGGACTTCTTCTTGGGTGATCGAGTCCTAAGCTCTATCCCACGACCACAGCACAAGAACTAGCGATACTTCTTAAGGCGCAACTTCAACGCAAACACAAAGCGGAGAAGATATTTATTATCATTGCAACTGTCTGACGTTTGCTCGAGCCCCTTTATGGAAGCGGAAAGGTGTCCACGCGTCTCAAAGCGTACTTTAATGCATGGAAATTCGACCATGCACTTAGAAGTGGTTGTACACCACCGGGAACCTTCTTACTTGGAGTTGGCGGTGCACGAGTTGCGAGTTACTAGAACGACGCACTGGGAAGTGAATTTGGCCCGTACGCCTTCAATCCGTGTGGCTGTCTCAAGAGCAAGGTGTAGGCATATCGAGCACGTTGTCCAGGTGTCGAGTTGTCATTGATTAGGTTGTCACAGCGCAAAGCGACCCTGTCCACCGAACACTCGACTGTGGGAATTCGTACGATCAAACGAGCGATCAAATTGCAAGACATACAGCCCTTACTCCGCTCGACCAGTCTCCAAACAAACCATCGAAGCGATCATTTCTTTCATTCGCTGCCGACGAATTTATGACCACAACCGGTAAGCCATAAATGCAGCACTCTCAGTTCTGTCTTTAGCCGAAATCTTTCACACGCCTTCCGTCCCAAAAACTCAACCTCGAGGATCGATCGAAACTTGATGCAACGATCCGAAGCGTTTCCAAAGCGCATCGAAAGGCCATCAATTAGCGATCGTTTGCAGGAAATAGGAGCACTATCAAATCCGATGCAGCACCTGCACCTGCAAAAACCGACCTTAACGATCCTTTTTTTACGTCCTGGAATCTTGATCCTGCCTTCGCTTTTGTTACGGTTCGGTTCGGATTCGTTTGGCCTCTTTTTCCCATCGATCACCGGTCTGAACCTTTTTCTTCACTTCATCTTCTACTGCACTTCTTTCCCGAAATCGTCATTATCGGCGCCATCTATCTCGAATTGGCCCGGTACCATTCTTCTTGCGTTGTTTTATTGTTTGGTCTTTTAATGCCGCTTCGCATCGTTCCGTTTATTGCATCGTGTCTCGTGTCACAAAGTCGGACCCCGGGTTTCAAGTTCAAGTTTGTGAGACAATTTCCCTTCATTCGCTAATACCACTGTTGCCAAGGGGCTTAGGTCATTCACTGACACTCCAAGACGCAATCTGACTTAATTATGCGTCATTATGTGACGCTTGGGTGTTTACACCCAGCCCGGGGTGGTTCTCCTTTCGCGGGCGATGCTTCAGAAATAAATTATGCAAAATCGTCATCCCTTTAACAGCCGCCCCTGGTACAAGCGCATTGATTCATCAGTGAAAGTAATGCACCCGAAATAACAGCAACTATTACTACTACTACTACCACTACTACTGCCACTAATAAGCTCTAGTTCAACGGCCGCTTATCATGTTGGTGCTTTGATTATGGAAATTGAACAAGTCGTGGAGCCGTGCTACAGATTCACAGAGAGGTTGTTGGCACCCGTCTCACCCGATGGGGTGAGATAAAGAGGGCTTGCCGCCCTAGCCGTGCCAGCACGAGCCCATGAACTTGTCTACCTGCACCCGGTCCCGGGTTTGTTCGCTGGCTAATTGATGCAGTCATTTCTATTTCAAGATTGTGTGGAATTTTTCTCTATTATTCAATTGCACAGCATCATAATGCTCCTTACAGTTACATACATATTTCTTAGTTATTCGTTTACTGCTTAAAGGTGTTGCATAGAAAGCAAAAAATCGTGCTTTACACTTTCTGCAACATAGACCAACATTTCTAAGGTATCGTATCATTATTATTTATTATGTGACTTTTCCGATCACGCCATCGTACATAAGAAGTGACAGTGAAATTAAAAGTGCTTTTACAATGTTTAATGGCTCGTTATGAGAACCAGCCATGCATAACACACATTAGTGCATCTTTAATTGATTTGTGAATCCATCTTTCCTACACCCTTTCGTGTCGGGGAGTTTCCCATACATTCCTTAATTGGAATAACAGCTATTGCAGAAACCTGGCAGACACGTTGGTGCGCGATCTGTCAGCTTTACAAATGAAACAAAATCGTGTAAATGAACCATTGAACGGTTCGTTGATTAATTGAAGAACTGGATTTGTTCACATCCTTCTACGGTTTGATTGTACGTTTTTTTATATCTATGCTGGGTAGCAAAGCATGTACACACACTGTACAACAAATCAGACGAATGAACAGTGCTCATCACAATCATATATCACACGCGTCTCTTGCGTCGTTCAGTGATTTTATCATTTTTCTTCTGATAAACCGATCACAAAACCGCGATAAGTGGGCATCATTACCGTGCCACTTCAGTTTTGCTACCTTTTTCCACCGAGTAAACGGTGCTACAACCAGGTGAGGGTTGTAGCTTAATTGCTTGTTGAACTTCCAGAACATTCCCCTACCGTATCGTGGGAACATCGCGATAAGATGCGGGCAGTACTTGTTGAATATTCAAAGGGAACATCTTCCCCCAACCTGATCAAAACACTGAGCGACTTACCCTCTTCCGGATAGGAAGAAGGCGCAGTAAATTATGACTCCTCGGCCAAATTCTTAATGTCACTAACGGTCATGCAGAACACCCTACGCTGGGTGCGCCTTCAAGAAAGTGATCATTTTCGTTCCTTTGCAATTCTACCCCTGTCTATTTTTTTTTTCTTTCGTTTTTTTTGTGGTGGTTGTGGTGGTGGTGGTGGCGGTTGGTTCTGTTCTTTAAGACGTTCCTTTTTCTCACGGTCATGGGAGGTTGAGTTTTCTTTCACACCCCGCTGACTTTTCTTCGGCTCACACGTTGCTCAGCAAGTGTATCGATCGCTGGAGCGATGGGTAAGGTGCACCGAAAACAGGGGTTCCTTCACCGCTAAAACAAAGCCTTTCCAACGGTCTTTAACGGACAGTTGGGTGCAGTGTGGTGTTTGTGTTTTGAAAGTCTACTTTAAATACCCTCCGTGCTAAAAACGTAACCGTTACTTACATCGTCCTCCTCGATGGTCGAATAAACGTCCAAATTGTCGATGCGAACTGTGCCTTGAAAGGGATAGCACAGCGTACCTTGCGGGATGGCCGTGTTTGACCAAACCGTTGCCGTCTGGTCGCGGGAGTTACGTGCACCCACACCTGTCACGGCCAGGGCAAATTCCTGCGGTATTAATACACACGTTTCCATGTTCCTTGTTTTTTTTTCTTGTTTTCCTTTGCAATGAACAATGAACGTCCTTTAACAGTCGTATAAACACACTTCTCACTCTCACTCTGCTAACGAAATCACTGTTACAGTCGAAATCACTACTTTCTTCCCCGAAATTTCCTTCCCAAACGCAATACTACACGACAGTATGTATCGATAGTTACAAAAAACACGAAGCGGATGATCTTCGATCACTACCATAGACTCTTCTAGCGAAAATAACTATTAACTACAGGTACGATTGCCGTTTCATTGCCGTTTTGTGTCGATCGTTCGACCAACTATCGTCACTTCCATACCGATCAACCGCTAGCGCACACCGACGGCTCAATAAAGCACTTGAAATCTGAGTCAGTCACCATCATTTACCGGGCTATAGCACAGCACAGTAGCCTCCCTTTGCCGTATAACACTGCATCAGTCTGCATTCGGTTTTGATTGCCGAACAAAGTAAAACAAAACAACACCGGCAAGTAACGTTCCTTCGTGCGATTCTTTCGCCTTTTCGCTCGATACGAAAGACTTGCGCGATAAGCGACGAACCCGACGAAACTGTGGAAGTCGCGCGGCTTTAGCAAACAGGCACCATCCGTTACAGAAATGCAGCGGTCCGAGTTACGACCCGCTTCGACGACGTTTGCACAAATACTGGCCACCGGAGATCGTCGCGATCTGCCCGTGACCTTCCCGTAACGGCAGCGCTCGATCGCAACACACACCGGCCGTCCGACGGTTTCGTTCGCTGCATCCCTTTCCAGCGTTCGGCGGACAGTGCCGTTCGCTCACGCTTCCGCACAGATCGCCCGCAGGCTCATAAAGCTCGCCTTAACTGTAGCAGCGCGGCGATTGCGCATGATGTTGCGCATACCAACGGGCGCACGCACACATACACCGACACACCGAAACACGAAGCTTGCCGCCGAAACCTGCTGCGATCGTAACCTGCCGCAACCATGCCGCACCGGACCGCACCGGTAGCGGCTCGTGGGTCACAAATCGAGTAAGGTGCCTGTTTGCTGGTTGCTTCATTCTACTCCTTTCCGAACGGAGCCGTCTCCTTCACGAACGTCTTCACACATGGGTGCCAACGTAACGCGAGAGCAACAAAGGAAAACTCTCGCTACACAACCGAACGTTGACTTCTTCGCTTTCTTCGCAGCGGTTTGGGTTGCTCTTCGGCGTTTGCGGTTTATGCTTTAGTCGTCTCCTCTTCTTTACGCTGCCTTTTCTGTCTCCTCCCTTTGGCGTAAGAAAACGGAGCAGAAGAAGAGGATGCGAAGCAAACACGAAACAAAATAAAGCTTCCCCTACATCTTACACGAGGTGCCCGAGCAGCCAACACGCACGCACACATCAACAGACCAACCGTCGTCCAAGGCCCGACCGTTTCTTAGGTTCGACAAAAAGCTTCCTGCGAAAGCTTCGCTTATGTTTTGATAGTCCCCAGCGCAGACAGGTTTGTTCGGGCGCACTCGAACACGCGTTCGCGATGTTTGGCTCTCGTGTGCCGGTCGCGGTCGTCTCGCGCGATCGGGAGCCAGTGGGAGCGGTCACCTAGTGCCAGCGCTCTGATTGGTTAAATCACCGCACATGGAACAGCAATGGTACCGGAATGGTGGGATGGATCTGTTTCATTGATCCGATTCGCATTACGCTTCACGCTCGATCGATCGTGCACACAATTCGAGCATCGAGAAGGAGCAGCATTGATCAACCAAACAATTGAGCGATGAAAAGAGAAGATTTCCATGCTTAACCAAGTTAAATTACTATCATTTTACATTAATTAGCACATGTATTATGCTAAGATTGGTGCTATGCAGGGAAAATACAGGAAAAAATTTAATACAAAGACAAAGCAATAAATAATAAATAATCAATTAAATTTAGTTTGCTAATCAAAAAATAGTAATTTTTATTTTAGTTGTGGATACTTGAGACATTATTAATCAAGATTTTTTATTCTTTTTCTTGTTTGAGTTAAATTTGGTGCTGATATTTATTTGATCTTCAATGTTTGTAACATTGTTGAACGATGAAGGCGTCAAGCATAACATCACAAATCAACTCCAATACAAGCTCAAGCTTTCGTATGCTACGCATACATTCTTTCGAACCCATATTCCATCTTGTGGAAGTGAATAAATAATCAGCCCCATCAACATTGTTGATCAGTGGATATGAATTTTATATCGCATACGATCTTCATTACCATACACGAACAATGTAAATCAAAGCCCACTCCCACCCAACCCCCAACCCAAAACGGGTCCGACATTCCTGCCGAGTTACTTAACGAACAACTGCACCGGACACCGACCATTGAGGCGTCGAACCGCGCGGAAACATGTCAACCATCAGCCAGCTCATTCAAACAATTGCGATCGTTTGACTTTTATCACTCAATTCACCAGCATTCACCCGGGACCGACGCGGCAAAACGGCAATGATCAGCCATGGGCTGCCCGTCAGCACGTCACCACCGCGAAAGGTGTCAGTGAATTGCTGTCAAAACTGCGAACGTTTTCATTCTTCACCCAGAGCTGTCAGCCACGAGGGCCGGTGCGCTCCCGATCTCTCACGTTTGACTGGCGATTTTCTGCTGACGCCACCATTGATTTCCACCCCAAAACAAAAACCCCACCACACACAGGCACTCGCGCACACACACACACAACCCGCCGGTAGGAAAAACAATGATCCATCCATCCATCTCCGGGGTGTGCAGGTTGCCACGATGACTCCTGCACAGACGAACTGCCGTTTAGGGTATGTTTTGTCATTTGTTGTTGTTTTTTTTTTTGTTTTTGTCATTGCTTCTGATTCTTTTCTTTTACTTTTGTTCATCTCACGAACCTTCAAAACCGTTTGCAGTGCGCAACCCGATCACACATCACTCCATATCACGCCGGCACGACCGTGCTTGACGGAAAACATGGCAGCTCGACGTTCCCGACGTTCTCGCAAGACTTCAACAGCGAGACAGCAGTGTTGCAAGATTTCTTCCCAACGCTTGCTGCAATTTCCTTTTCGGCAAGACAACGGCTGCCCGGAACAGCACACGATCTCTGCCGGGGAAAAACTTCCTTCACGTAAGAGCAACATCACCGCGAAGAAATTAAACGCAATAAAATACGACTCGAAATATTAAAAGGCTGTCAATTTCATGTGTCATGGTGAATTCGACGGGAACGGCCGAACCATTCCCACTGCAGTGTTCTGCATCCGGTGCAAAACTGTTCAGCAAACATCTTCGCTGCCAGCGTAATGGGAGAAGCTTCATTCATTCTCAGCCCACGGTTCGGTCGGAGGTTTTCACCCACCGATCGTCGGATGAAGCGTTGGGAACAGTGAGCTGAACAGCGTGGCCTTGCCAACATTCAATGGTTTTGCAACCTTCTGCACAGTGCATCGGTGTTTCCTTTCTGATGGTTTCTTTTTTTTTTTTGTTTTATTCACCCAGCTCCGGACACCGGATGTTTATTATTTATTCAAAATTCATTCAATTCGATCGACCGCCCCCTCCCTATCCTACCGCCTCCCATCGCCCTATTTCGCTTGCGCCCATCGTTGCTAACAGCTTGCAGTTGGCGATTCACACAATCAATGATTGACATACGTATGGCTCGATCGATCGTGCTGCACCCGTACTTGACCGATTATGCATCATCCCTTTTGTTGCGTTTGTTCTCGAGCTGTATCCTTCGCCCCTGTGTTTCAGCATTTATTCAAATCCTTGACCTCGAGAGCTTTTAAATATCGCTCCGGTACGAAATATTACCATCCTGCCTGTTCATGATTTATCCTTTCAAGCCCGGTACAAACGAAAACTTGCACAACGAGACAGCTGTCTCCAGCCACAACTAAAGCGTTCAAATTTGCGAACTCCTACATGATGCTTTCAAAAATGTACCAAAATTGATTGGTTAGAGAAAAAAAAAATACAAGCCATTAAACATGAAAGATCTTTCTGTTTTATTCCCCTTCTTCTACATTAATTCCATAATCTGCAATGATAAACAATTTTTCTTGCACGCGGATTAGGGTGCTCTGTCTTTCTGTTTCGCTTCGTTCGGTTTGTCCAGAACAGCCAATCCGGTGGCATTTTGCACAAACGCTAACCTTTCTCCTGCGCGGCGGTATATTCGTGGTGAGCAGGATGACCACATCAAACGCAACTTCAAACAACGGACAGCTGGGAAGCAGATCATGGGTGGCCGGTGGTTATTAGATGGACATGTTTACTACACCTCATGCCGCACACCACACGGACCGTGCCCTTTCCGGCATGTGAACCAACGGTCGGCAGTAGACCACGCCGCCAGTAGCACAACACACGTGAAACGAATTCTTCTGACCATCGGTAACCATCGTTAGAGACAATGTTTTATTTTTCTGCTCCTGTCCTGCGGGGAAGCAGTGAAAGGGGGACCGAAGACGATCTTCATCCCGTCTTCAGCAACATGTGGCTACAACCCATGCCTAGATAACGATCTGGTAGACATAAATCTTTTTCAATCTATTTAAAATTAATGTTATAGTTAAGCTAGCGCCTGCTGCTGCTGATGGGAAAGCCGACCTGTGTCGGGGTGTGCACTTGTACTAGGCACTAGCACGATCTGGCGTACCACCGTCCACTAATGGATCGTTTTCGATGATGTTCCCGAAATGAGGAACAAAAACCACATCTGAAGGGGGAGGACCCAACGTTTGATCGGCTACCGAGCAAGCCCCACGGGCACGGTAAGTTGCTGTAAAGCCACGCTCATAGAGCGAAGATCGTCTCACCGAGATTCGATCGAATCTTCCAAAAACCTCCAAACGTTCCTGCTCTATTAGTGAACGTCCAGCCCAGGCGTTACTCGCCCGGATAGGTCTCGGGTGTCTCGGGGCTTACGGGAACTTTCAAATGTGCAGAGGACGATTTTCAAACGCTCCCGAGCCCGACCTCAACGGACGCGATGAGAAATTCATCAAATCAGTTTGTACAACATTAATGTATGGTAAATTTATGCACATACATTGTCTAAATGGATCCTGAAGGGAGGGAAAAATGGAATATCCAAATCCTTCTGTAGAGCCGAGCTCTAGAAGCAACACGAGAAGCGTCACACGGCATGTGTGACTGCTGAGGCGGTGATCCATAAAATGTTGGTATTTTACGATTACTAAAAAGAATGCATCTTTTTATTGATTATAACTCATTTTTTGTTTTTTAAGAAAGTTACATTTTATGTGATAAATTGTTATATGATTATTAGTTACAAAAATATCATAAAATACATCATTTTAAAACGCAACTATAACACCACAGTGGGCAAATTTCCATGAACCATTTCCTATTCAGCTCGTGTCGAAATACAGACTCGAACGACTGTCCATCCTATCTCACCGTTCGTAGTCAACCACGAAAACAGTAGCAAAAGCTCAATCTTCGTCCAACCCGAACCCCACTCACTGCCTTCCTCATCCACCCGTCTCCACGATCCACTTGATCGTCTGACCGAACCAATGATTTACATAAAATTGATTCCGATTAAATGACCGCGCGTCGCGCCGTCGTCGTACTTTGGCCCTAATGTTTTATTATAATAAACATCTTCGTGCCATGTTGAGCCCAAACGAGTCCCCAGCCGAGACGGGCGTATTTCGGCTCGTCCCGGGACGATGTTCGCCGTTGTTCAACGATCGCAATCGTCGATCGCTTTCGCCATTGACGTGTTCGCGTTTACGTTCGCCTTGCGTTCGATCCTTGCGTTTCACGCGGACACGGACGAGACATAAGAGCGGCATAAGAAAAAACACAAACACATCCGCCAGTCAGATAAGCGACCTGTAGCACTAAAGGGCTGTAGACGCTTAAAGACGACGGAAAAGATGCGGCTCCTCGAACGTCGCTGTCGCACGTTTTTGTGGCTCGAGCCCCGGACGGACAGATTATGAATTGAAATGTGACAGTGCCACTTGTATTACGCCATGGACGGGACGTATTACGCGTACTTCGAGCGTGTTGTCAGCTGACCGATTCGAACACGGAATCGACGAATCTTCTTCCCTTGTTTGCAAGCACACTTTGCATGTCATTCTCCAAAAAGGTGTTCTTTTGCTCTGCGCTGCGTTCGATTCTTTTTGGTTCCATTTTTTTTTTTTTTTTGGTTGCTCTCTTGCACTGTTTGCCCTTCTGCTCGCTGGCCACTCACGATCCACCAGCTCAACCCCCCCGCTTTTTTAATAGACCTTTTTCTCGGTCGATCACACTTTGTCGATCGTGCGCTCGGCTTGTGCGCTAATCACGATTTTGTAATTTGCAAAACCGGCAATTTTCGCTCCCCTTCTCTACCCGGCAGCCAGCGATTCGATTCGGTCTGCCGAACGGTGCAGCACGAAAATCAAACGTTCTGTGTGCGTTCATGCAAATGCAGTTTTTTTTTTGTCTTGTTTTGTTGTTGTATGTCTTGTCGTCCGGTCGTAGTCGCTACCGGTTGACTGCCGACTTCCTTCGCCGCGCATTGCAACCGTTCTAAACCGATCGTTTACGCGCCATCCCTCTTACACAAGTACACAACCCTGCCGACCACACCAGTGCGTGCCATGATCGTGATGTGCCTTTAGCAAACCGACAGTGCACCATTTGGCAGTGGCGATCCAGCCGCACCAAAGCCGAAGTCGGAAAACGCATGCGCACGAGCGAACGATTTAATATTGTGCGCCGTCCAGACGGCAAGATGCACCAGGTCTTGCAACCAGCCAAACATCATACGAAAAATCACCAGCAAACGCAAATTCATCATTACCGGTGCACCACCACCGCACGTACGCCACGTTTGCCATTAGAATGTGAGTAGAGCAGCAACAACAACCAAAAAAAAATGCTTCTTCCGAATTGATCATTAACGAATACGAAAGGAAGCTTGCCACATTTCGACTCCAGCTTGGCCAGTAGTGTATCAGTAAATGAATTATTTCGGCATTGCGTGTCCAAGACTGGCCCGACCGCGTATAGCAACCCCAAAATTGCAAACACATAACTATGCACTAATGAAAACGTTTTGAGCCCTTTTCTCGATTTTCGACACCCGTAGGCGAAACTCATTATCATGTTTTGGTCGCAAACATTTGCTGCGTGAAAATGGCGTTTTGCAAGCAAAAAAATGGATACTTTTTTTTATTTCATTTGGATTTTTCGGAATGATACAGCTTATCGTCATGTTGTTAGCAATATTTCTTTCCAAGTTTTTTTTTTATAAATGTAAGTCACTCAATTTGCACCTTGCGCATGAAAGGTTACACATGTATCGATCAACCTCTCATGTTGCACCGGCCGACCGAATCAATACTTGTCCCTATTCCCATTCCAGGAAATCATCCATCTCATAGCACCTTTCTAATGGAAATTAAAACCTCTCGTTTAATCCCCGTGGCTTTCCCAGCTAACGGAACACAAACGCAATGAAATGGTCGAGAAAATTCTCGACAAAACAAAAAATATACCGACCTGAACCTTAAAAAACACTGAACCACAGCTCACTAGGAAGTGAAAACCAGAAGGTGCAATTTAGGGATGGTATGGCCTTCTCTATCAACTTTTCTTTCTCTTTCTCTCTCTCTCTTTCTCTCTCTCTCTCTCTCTCTCTCTCTCTTTCTCTCTCTCTCTCGCGCTCTTCCTTCTGCTTCTTCGGCTTTCCTTCCCTAAAAATCACCTGCTCCTTTACCTTTAGGATGATGGGCACGGTTGCAGGTGGACATGATTAAGGATCAACCGTGTTGGAGTACGGTTTTATAGTTCCTTCGCTCACCGGGCACTACAGAGAGCTAATGATCGATTCGGTGCGCGTCCTGGCATCGTCCGTAAAACCATGCGCACCACAATCATCCAGCGCGCGCAATCATTAAATCATCTATTTATGGACCACTGATGCGTTTGCTAAAGGCACACTTTACGACGAGGATGGTTCAAAAGTCGACGGGTGACCCACAAAACAGAAAACCACCAGGCGCATGTTGACGGCTAGTGCCAGCCAACCTGCCACGGGTACGGGCAAATGCTGAAAACCTATTTGTCAGTTTGCTAATTGTTGCCGCATTGTGCCGTGAGCTGGCTGGTGACTATTTTACCGGGTGTACCGCGGGCATCTGTCCAATCATTCTTGTAATGAATGCTATAAAAACATTTTATGCCCCTGCGCAGCTATACATTCACTCGGATGTATTTGCTGATGGTGCAATGCGTAACATTTTATTGTTTAAAATAATTATTCTTTGTTTACACCGATGAGCAGCTTGCGCTGGAGAAAATCTATAAACCGCATTGTGTAACAAGAGCCACAAGGAAATGCAGACCGCATAGAACTATTACCCGAAGGAAGAGAATGCAATAATTAGCTTAGCACTTGTTGAACGCAACCGAGAATATTACGAATCCAATTGTACATTGGATTTCCAAGGAATATTATGACAAAACTGTTATTATTGGAGCTATTTTTTGCTATTTTAATATATTTTGAAATAATATCTCTTCTTTTTCTTAATATCTTTTGCAATAAAATAATCTTCCATAAGTAAACAAGAACGGTAGTGTTTTAATAACACATATGAACAGGTTGTGCACGGCATTACAACTCCACTGACAGGCAAACCGACAGCCCTTCAGCCTAGCACCGGCCAGCATCTGACGTTGAAAGTTTTCGTTTTCTTCTATTGCCGTACCTTTGCTTCCTGATGGGCCTACCCACCCCCTAGGGGTGAAAAATTCCTTCACAACCCCCAAAAACCCTTTTCCGCTAATAATACATCTGACCGGGGAAGGGGAGAGGAGGGGGGGCTAACTTTGAGGTACACCCACCTCCCTTCCACCCCCTTCAGACACATTCTTCAAATATGTTCTTGAGCTGGCCTCGTAACGCCCGCAAGCAGTGTTGAGCGGTTGAGTTCGCTCCCCACAACAAGTCGTCTTGTTTCGCATTTTTCTTAGGAAGTGTAAACGAGCCGAGGGTTTGCCGCGTCTTAAACAAGCATTAAATCTCGACTAAAGTCCGCTTCCGCCAGGGCTATAATCATGGCCCCAAACGCCACCAGTTCGTGACTGGACGGCAGCACAAGTTGGTTAAACGAAAGTGTAACACGTGCTACCCGTGGACGCGTTGCTTCTTGGCCGCGATCTTCTTCGGGTGGTTCGGCGCGGCCGGCCACGTTTAACATGCTGAAGTGATATTTAAATTCATACCCAAACGAACAAACGATCCACATCGCACCAGATTATTACATCCCCGTGCCTGTTCGCTCGATGTCCCTGAGCGGCTTCTCCGTACGGCAGTAGAGGTTGAAAAATTCCTAAAATCCTTCTACCCTCGGGGCTGCTTTACTCATCCGTTCGGTATCGCTTCCCTGAAACCTGCACCATGGTGTGCTATATTACCTTTGAATTCCAACGAAATTCAAGCCTACCCCCGGCGGCTAATTGTGCTGCACGTCATGCAAACAGGAGGAAGAACGCACCGGCGACGATCTTTAGACGTTCATCATCAATTGCCCAAAGCCAACCCGGGGCTTGCGTGCGGTGTGGTCGAACAGTTCTTTTGTTTCTCTTTTCTCTTCCCCTTTATTAGGTTAGTGTGTATGAATATGCGCACAGGATACGATTGATTTGTGCCAACAGCAACAGCGCGTTCGTAAACCGAATGCAGTAGCTCCTTTCACTTTTATCCGATCACAATCATAATCATCGATATGCTAGAATTAGCGATAATGATCTTTCTTTCCCAATCTCACCAACTATCGCGCCACTAATCCAGTAACAGAGTTTGAACACGGGAACAGGGTAAATTGATCCCCATCATAACCCAATCGCCAAAAGCATGGGCGCGAAATTTGTCTAATACCTTAATACCATCCAATTCCTCGGTCAATGCTGATTCCACCACGCTCGACACGATCATGCAGGCAGCCAGCGCACGTTGATCGACACACAGATACATGCTGCGTGTTAAGAGACTTGCGCGCGCACCGAGCAACGAACGGAAGGTGAAAATAAATCGTGAAATCGATACCTGTAATAATAAATTATAAATAATCATTCAATTTAATGATATTATTTATGAATACGGTATTGCTACGCGTTACACGGCTGCCGGACGGCACGGCTGCGCTTTACTTCAAGCGCGCTCAAGTCACACTGCTCGTCTAGGAATGACTGAGCCGGTTTACCTGGGCCGATTTTGTACGAACACAAATTGCTTTTATTATTTGCTACCAATTTTCCCTTCAGCCCGGCATACAGTGCGCTGCACGGTAAGTGATACTTCCAGCGGGTGTAGAAAGCAAACGAACGGAGAAGCAGTTTTTTTTTATCTTTATCGATATTTTGTTCATGTGCTGTTTAAGGAAGCTAATCTGTAAGTAATCGAGCACGGCATGTATGCCACTTGATACGGCTGCTAAATAGAATAGGCTCATAAATTGAGCGTTTTTGCTTCTGCAAACGAAGCAATACATTGTCTGCCGAAGGGAATATATACTGTACCAGCATGTACTACATATCTTACCGTTTAAAATATCGTCCCCTTTAAAGCCATGCTCAGATGCACTTCTAACCTCCAGAGACTAATTGGTTTCCATCCGATATGCTGCCCGAAGTTTAACGATTTAAATTAGACTTTATCGATGATCGATCGATCAGTGGCACCAGTGGCAGGACAAGATGCTCGATCGGAGCGGTCAGTAAATTTCCACCCGGTTACGAAAGCGTGCCACAAAGCCGCACACGCACGTGCTGGCGAAGAATTGCGCCTTCTTCTAAGACGAACAAGCAGAACATTCGTACGCATCGCGGCGGACATTATTTCACTCAAATCCATCGAGATTGACAGCCGACTAATTATGGGCATTAAACGGTCTGCCCGTTGACAATTCAACCTGCATCGGTGATTTATAAGCGATGCATTCACCCGATTGCATCCCGGATCGGTGGACACTTTCGTCACATACGAACCCGCGTGCGCTACACTTTAATCGCAAACGTTAAAATGTGTTTTACAACCTTTGTACGCTTTCGTTCGCGTTATTTCGTTTAAGTTGTTTTTTTGCCGTATCTCCTTTGACCGTTGCGTTACGCAAATGCATTCACCGTGGGCACGCATAGCAACGACGATTTCAATCAAAATGCACCCACCAAAGGATGCCGCCGAATGCACATTAAACAGTAGAAGAGCACACAGATACACACAAAAAGCTGAGTACAACTTCACATCCCGAACCACAGCAGTAAGGAAAGCAGCACCAATAAACGCATTCGGATGCATATTACTGTACGCCACTGCACTTAGAGTCTTCACAAATTAAAGCGATTGGACCACCACTATCGTACCACACCGGGCCACACCGGGCCACACCGGGCCACACTACTCTTTCCATCACCGACTCGCACAAGCTAGGAAACGTTGAAGCAGTTTTAAGGAGTAATAAGAATTAAAAACTACAACTCCTCAGCATCCAGTCATCTATCGCAAGCCACGATACTCCGTGATTTCTCTCCACAGTGCCCGGTGCAAGAAGATGCGCTTAATTCTTAGCACACACTCTACACTCGGTGGTTATTTGCTTGGTGTGTTTTTTTTCTTTCTTCACTGCAATTTTGCGAAAGTCTCCCACGAGGGTTCGGCGGCGAACGCTCCTCGATCGGGTTGGATCGAATTCTTCGTTAAAACCTTCAAAGAGATCCGCTTCCGATAAAATCAATATTCAACCCATTCTCGGCGAATTAACAATGGCCGTACGCTCCACACTGGAAGCCGGATGCTTCCGTTCCGCGAGGATTTCCACCCCCCCCCCTCCCCTCTTCACCCTTTCTCTTCTCCTTTCTTCTCGCTGCCGCAAGGATCGATCGTTCGACCGTGTGTTCTTCCACACCATCCCATTCGGATACAATAATGCTCCACCGGGCGAACCGGGCAAAGCTGGGCGGCATGATTTTAAAAGCTTTTTTACGCTTCACATCTCCACCGGAGATGCGTTTGATTGTGGGGGCTGGCATTTTTGTTGTGGTTGTTGTTTTTGCTACTCTTCACGCCGCTCTCTTTTGCTTCCCATTACGTATCGCTGCACAAGTGCATCGCGCACAAGGGTGCATTGTTTGACAGTGCTGAGAGTGGATCGCTCCACGCAGCAGAATAGCCATCGACCAGAACCCAATCGTACCCGATTGCTACTGGGAAGATTTCAATTTTTCAACCCCCCTACGTTTTTCCAGCATGTAGTCTTTAACACGGCTTTACTGCTTACCATCTATGTGTGCGCGTGTGAGAGAGAGAGAGAGAGAGCTTTTTCTTTATCGTCGCTCGCTTTGTTTGCCATTTAGGTTCACCCGGTTACACGGTAGCATACCAGAAGTTGTTCGAGATTATTAACCTATCGTCGCAAAAACATTTGCTTATCGCACGCTCACATTACCCTTAAGCGAGCCGCCCGGATTAAAGCGAAACATGCAGATTGCCGGCCGGATTGCTGGGGGTTTTCTTCCCTGGTAGCAATGCATGCTCTTTTAAGTACCGATAGCCATGTTTTCCCTACAGCCCTTTCCCCGTTTTTCCCGCATCCGAGAAGAAAGAACGCGAAGGGAAGCGTGGAAAAGCACGAAACATTTCAACTACATGTGATCGTATTGGATTTGGATGGTTTGTGCAGTGGGAAGCGCGTTAATATCGGCTGCAAACTCATAACGAACGCCCTCGCAACTAGCGCACGGTCAACAGGCGCGCACGCGTACCGAACGAAACGAGCCTCATAAAAACACACAACAGAACACACCGGCCCTTTTTCTGAGCCACCCGACCCAGCACCATGGTGCTGCCTTTCAACATCCGCCCGCAGCGTGGGAATGTTTATTTATTTGCATTTATTTTATTTATGGTTCAATTTATTTGAACCCGCTTTCGGGTCCGTCGGTCCCGGTTGGCTAATCCGCGTCTCCTTTCCGTTTTCACTTTGCCCAGTCTCCTCTCCACCCACAATCGGGGAGAGATGCATTTGACCAAAGCGCAAATGCTACTGCGCAACCAAATCGCTGCAATCGCAGGTGATCGGCGGCACCGAATGGTAATCGATCGCCTTCCTGTTTTAGTGCAAATATTTTTACGGGATACAACGTTTTATTGCGCACACGAAATTCGAGCAACAGCTGATTTCTAGTGTGCTTGGTGTTCATTTTCCTATTTTTTCCCCCCTTTGTCCCGTTAGCGCCAACATACGCCCGGCCCAGCACGAACGATTTCGGGATATTCGAATCGAATGGCGGAAAAGGAGAGAAAAAACACACACACGACTATGCAGCATTTGTTCGTATTAAGTTGCTAATTACCCAAACGCCTGGCGGCAGAATCGATTAACTGGATGCCGATGTCGGGCAAAAACATGGCAAACTACTAAACGATTATGATGTTTTGCCGGCGTTCCGGGAACCACACTCATCGCGGCGGGGTGGTGGCTGTTGGGAAATGGTGTGGAAAAATGTTATTTCATCGTCGCTGTTTTCCCTCACCGCGATAGGCATCTGGCTGATCGTTTGAAAACAATTCAACGATTGCAATTCAATATTCACTCATTTACAAATATACAGCTCTCGATTAGATTGCGCGATACGTTGTAAACTGTTCTGCGCCCGGGGAATTCGCTTCGTCTGCCCGGGAGTAAATTTATTCGCTAGATAATGGAATAATCATACCCCAAACTGCTACCGTACTGAGCACATCTCCTTCGTCTATCCTTTTTTTTTTGTCTATCCCTCTTGCCGAAAGCATCACCCTTAACGCGTGATCCATCCAATCGGTCATGGGTACGGATCGAGTGATGAGCATCACTTCCTACAGCACACGACAGGGCCGAGGAACCCGTTAGGAACCAATCGCCTTCCTGATTTATCGGCGAACAAAACACAAAATACATAAACTCTCGGAGAAATGGAAAGACAAAACGATGAAACCAAATGCGGACGGTGTCGGTGTTGCCCTTTTTCCGCATCATTAACCGACGTTAAATACGCTCCATTTGTTCATTGATGATTTAGGTTTCTCCTTTCCTTGCTTTTTGTTGCGAACGCACACAACTTGCTCTGTTTTCTTCGAGCACACCTTTGGTTTCGCGCATCAATCGCATTACGGTGTCCGTCCGCGTTGTGAATGCAGTGCAAGAAGCTGTTGCCACCGTGACCGATCGATTAACCTATAACACCGGTTCAAACCATGCCAACCTGTGTTCTGGCTCAAGTTTGTCTGTATGTTTTTCTGCCGTTTGCCGCTTAATCACTCTGTTGCAGTCTTGCACTTTTACTTCGCCATAGAATCTTGCAGTCTTTCTAATTATATTATCTACTAGGATATACATACTACGACATCATTTACTATAAACCTTTAACTGTAACACCATATTACTTGAAATTGCAGATTTTCCACATTTTTCTACCGAATTGTATCTAGTTTAGAATATTTTACATGGTTGCTTTATTAAAAGTGATGCTAACTTAAAATTGAATAAATTTCATACTCTTTCAGCCTTAAAGAACCAATTTTCAAATTTTAATTCCCGAGTCGCTCTGCATACACCTATAAATGAGAAATAAGTAAATAAAATAAGTTGCTATTTTACCACAACAAACGCAGAGCCAGAAGATTCCCAAGAACATTAAATTTTATCTTCAACCTCAACTGCCTTCCATATTAGGAAATCATCAGTGAGACTCGAAATTACATCCTTCAAAATAATAATAAAAAAACATACAAACACAAACTTCCAACACACGCAGCATCGTGTGTCATAAAACATTCGCAAGCAATTCCTGCGAACACGTTACTTCGGTAGCATCAAACGCGACCTAAAATTTGTCTGCCGCCAACAATTCTGTCCTCGCAATCAAACATTACCAGCGCTACCTGCATGGTGTTGGCCCCACAAAAATGAGTTCAAATTCACCCGGGATGCATCATTAGATGGTAACAGCAATGGCAGCGAACGACAAAATATCATCAAACTGCATTTTGCAAACATTTATGGCAACCCTTCAGACACCATTAAACGAAGCTTAAAGGAAACTTAAAAACAAGCCTCCGAACACACACACACACNACTACATGTGATCGTATTGGATTTGGATGGTTTGTGCAGTGGGAAGCGCGTTAATATCGGCTGCAAACTCATAACGAACGCCCTCGCAACTAGCGCACGGTCAACAGGCGCGCACGCGTACCGAACGAAACGAGCCTCATAAAAACACACAACAGAACACACCGGTCCCTTTTTCTGAGCCACCCGACCCAGCACCATGGTGCTGCCTTTCAACATCCGCCCGCAGCGTGGGAATGTTTATTTATTTGCATTTATTTTATTTATGGTTCAATTTATTTGAACCCGCTTTCGGGACCGTCGGTCCCTGTTGGCTAATCCGCGCCTCCTTTCCCTTTCCACTTCGCCCATTCTCCTCTCCACCCACAATCGGGGAGAGATGCATTTGACCAAAGCGCAAATGCTACTGCGCAACCAAATCGCTGCAATCGCTGGTGATCGGCGGCACCGAATGGTAATCGATCGCCTTCCTGTTTTAGTGTAAATATTTTTACGAGATACAACGTTTTATTGCGCACACGATATTCGAGCAACAGCTGATTTCTAGTGTGCTTGGTGTTCATTTTTCCCCCCCTTTGTCCCGTTAGCGCAAAAGTTTGCCAACATACGCCCGGCCCAGCACGAACGATTTCGGGATATTCGAATCGAATGGCGGAAAAGGAGAGAAAAAACACACACACGACTATGCAGCATTTGTTCGTATTAAGTTGCTAATTACCCAAACGCCTGGCGGCAGAATCGATTAACTGGATGCCGATGTCGGGCAAAAACATGGCAAACTACTAAACGATTATGATGTTTTGCCGGCGTTCCGGGAACCACACTCATCGCGGCGGGGTGGTGCCTGTTGGGAAATGGTGCGGAAAAATGTTATTTCATCGTCGCTGTTTTCCCTCACCGCGATAGGCATCTGGCTGATCGTTTCAAAACAATTCAACGATTGCAATTCAATATTCACTCATTTACAAATATACAGCTCTCGATTAGATTGCGCGATACGTTGTAAACTGTTCTGCGCCCGGGGAATTCGCTTCATCTGCCCGGGAGTAAATTTATTCGCTAGATAATGGAATAATCATACCCCAAACTGCTACCGTACTGTGCACATCTCCTTCGTCTATCCTTTTTTTGTCTATCCCTCTTGCCGAAAGCATCACCCTTAACGCGTGATCCATCCAATCGGTCATGGGTACGGATCGAGTGATGAGCATCACTTCCTACAGCACACGACAGGGTCGAGGAACCCGTTAGGAACCAATCGCCTTCCTGATTTATCGGCGAACAAAACACAAAATATATAAACCCTCGGAGAAATGGAAAGACAAAACGATGAAACCAGATGCGGACGGTGTCGGTGTTGCCCTTTTTCCGCATCATTAACCGACGTTAAATACGCTCCATTTGTTCATTGATGATTTAGGTTTCTTCTTTCCTTGCTTTTTGTTGCGAACGCACACAACTTGCTCTGTTTTCTTCGAGCACACCTTTGGTTTCGCGCATCAATCGCATTACGGTGTCCGTCCGCGTTGTGAATGCAGTGCAAGAAGCTGTTGCCACCGTGACCGATCGATTAACCTATAACACCGGTTCAAACCATGCCAACCTGTGTTCTGGCTCAAGTTTGTCTGTATGTTTTTCTGCCGTTTGCCGCTTAATCACTCTGTTGCAGTCTTGCACCTTTTACTTCGCCGTAGAATCTTGCAGGCTTTCTATTTAAACGATCTACTAGGACATACATACTTAGACATCATTTACTATAAACCTTTAACTGTATGTAAACCTTTAACCATATGACTTGAAATTATAAATTTATTCACATTTTTCAACCGAATTGTATCTAGTTTTGAATATTTTACATGGTTACTGTATTAAAAGTGAAGCTAAAATAAAATCGAATAAATTTCATACTCTTTCAGCCTTAAAGAACCAATTTTCAAATTTTAATTCCCGAGTCGCTCTGCATCCACCTATAAATGAGAAATAAGTAAATAAAATAAGTTGCTATTTTACCACAACAAACGCAGAGCGAGAAGATTCCCAAGAACATTAAATTTTATCTTCAACTGCCTTCCATATTAGGAAATCATCAGTGAGACTCGAAATTACATCCTTCAAAATAATAATAAAAAAGCATACAAACACACACATCCAACACACGCAGCATCGTGTGTCATAAAACATTCGCAAGCAATTCCTGCGAACACGTTACTTCGGTAGCATCAAACGCGACCTAAAATTTGTCTGCCGCCAACAATGCTGTCCTCGCAATCAAACATTACCAGCGCTACCTGCATGGTGTTGGCCCCACAAAAATGAGTTCAAATTCACCCGGGATGCATCATTAGATGGTAACAGCAATGGCAGCGAACGACAAAATATCATCAAACTGCATTTTGCAAACATTTATGGCAACCCTTCAGACACCATTAAACGAAGCTTAAAGGAAACTTAAAAACAAGCCTCCGAACACACACACACACGCACACACACGCACACATGTACGTCGGGTTGGGATGATTCAAATTTTTAACCGCTTTTTTGTCGCCCCAAATTAGCGTCCTTTTGCGATGTTCGGCACTACTGCACGGGATGGGGATCCTTGCATCCCATTGCACAACCGTTGATAACGCAAACTCTCCCGAAGTCACCCAACCGTCGACGGGATGGAACGGTCCCAAACGCTCGAAACATGTTTTGCAATCCAATTGAATGGGCATGTCCCGCCAAAGTAATAAAGTAAACGTTACTTCGTTCGTAATCACCCCGAAAATGTTTTGGTTGCACCCTCGTACGCCTCGGAGACTATGTAAATTATGTGTCTAATTTTTATTTTTATCGCTTCTTCTACCAACGGGCGCAGATACGCGAACCCTAACAAACGCGTTGACCAGTTTACGAGCAGTTCACTCTGTCTGGATTTACCATCCCGACTTCAGCATCACTAAGGGTCCGCATTGCGCCGCCACCATGTGTCCCGGTTTGATTAAATTGTTTCGAAAGACTTGTTGCGAACCAAAGCAGAAGAAAAAACAGCGACGAACCCGACCCGATAATGCAGTGTGGATTGCACACTGCTAACGCCGAAAGATTTATTGTGATATTTGTCAATTTACAATCAACCACTAAATTTTACTATCATTTTCGCCTTCACAACTTCAGACGACGGTACACTCGCGTTCAGGTGCGCAGATCTCGGTGACGTCTGCTGCACCGGGTTGGAAGACTTAATCCAAATCTCTAGCCGCTTGCGGCAACCTGTCACCTGCCACCTGCGCACCTTTACCCCAAATTGATCGGCAACGCCAACGAATAGACGAATTGCAGTCGCCCCGTCCTTGTCCACAAAACTGCGATGGTGAAATTACGGATATGTGCGAGATTTATGTTGCCCCATTGCACACCGTGGCCCTCGTCGGGTTGCTTTCATCCACCGGCATTGTAGCGCAACGGACAAACAACCGCGTGCTTCGCGTTTGCCTCGCGAATGCAACCACCGGCCAACCATCTTAGAGCCGTTTAGGCACTCGCAGGCAAATCGGCGGCGTCATCCTGCTGCATACGGGCGGCATCGAGTGTAAAAGTATTATTATACAACACACTTCCAAGATTTATTGCCCCATTTCTGGACATTATTTACCTCGCGCACAGCCACCACCATCTCTCCGGCCAGGTTCGGCTGCATTCAAGTCAAACGGAACGCTAACCGTTCCCGGTCCCGGCAATCGACAATTCTGTGATTTTCATACGCCTTCCCTCCCATCTGCTGCCCACCCTGCCCGCCTCACACTGCCCTTCCATTTTTCCATTGCTCCACTTGAGTGATCATCCGAAAATCGTATCTCTCCTCCGTGTACCTTCCACCTAGTTGTGTGGTTTCGCAAAATTCACCAACAATCCCTTTCGAATGCATCGATGTTTTCCGGGCCGAGTTTTCCCGTCGATTGAGCACCGCGCACCGCGGCCAGGGCTCCCCCTTTCGCCACTCATCGGCACCCGCTTCACACGGTGTGCGCACGTTTGTTTATTGAATTTATGATGATCAATATATTTGAGGTTATGTTATTATTACCCTTGTGTGGGGTTTCTGGTGCGCGCCCGCAGCGGACAAGGATGGTACTATCGGGTGCGATCACCGATGGCGGATGCGGATTGTGTACCAGCGTGCCGTGCGCGAGATTCCAATGCCGGCGAACGTTACGGGTTCGACATTTCGCGAAAGTGCATACAGTGTAGATGCACGGACCGAACCGCACCGCACCGCACGAACTGGTACATGCCCCGCCGATGTAAACGCTTATCGAATCTATAAATTTTCATAAATTTCCCCACACGATCGTAATGTCTTCATTAGAATCTATTTATCTACAATTTACTTAAATTGTCGCGATTTACTACGTCCGGCCAGGGCACAATCGCAACAGGATTTACCGCCATTTACCAAAATGGAAATGTATGTAATAGCCGGATGGTTGTAAATGCGCAACGGCCGTACACTATCAGTTAGGGTACAGCTTTACGACAGCAAGCCGCCAACCAGCTCTTAGCGATTGAGAATAACCCCCTTCCTCCCTCCCTACCCCACCACCAGGAATGTTTCGTGAATCGTCGATCGATCGATACTTTTTGGAATACGCAAGATATCAACGACCTGTTGTGCGAACGGTGGAATCGTTCAGAGGTCAAACGAAATCATCGTGTTGGGGTGACGAAGGGGGGTCATGTGGGAAGAGGGAGGGTGATTTTGCTGGTGTTGTAAAAAGGTAGGACTAAGAAGGCCAATTTGTACAACCGGCTTGTGTACGACACGATCGTGACCTAAAGGTGAGCCGGAGTCAAGTATGTCGATGATGTATCGAGATGCGATTTATGCAACTGCTCACACACGTACCCGTGTGTGCATGTGTGAAATGAAAAGCGTAATTATTGAGTGAAGATGAATAAATTATTTAAATGGTTTCTGTACGAAAAAAAAACACAACAGATCAGAAAAGGGATCTTTGCAGTTTGAAAAATGCTCCCGGGAAGGTTGAATGAGAATGTGTTGACATTTAATATGACACCCCAATTGAGTAATTTGTTCGCTCCCAGTCTATTTATCGGAAATGTGAAATCAATAACGGGTAAGGTGAAGCTTCATGCAGGGAAATATCTTCAAGTAAAGATGATTTGAGTTGATCAAGAGATTGCGCAGTCAAGTTAATTAATATTTGGTGTGAAAATCAGTTCAAAGCGACTTTCGATCTTTATTTGACTTATTTTTAAATGGCATCAAATTAATAAATATAAGATTTATGGACTGGCCGTTCTTCAGTGAATATAAAAAATAAATAAATAATAAAATTATAGTCTTATATTTTTTAATAAATGAATGATTTATGAAAATGTTACATTGAGCCATAATTAATAATATATAAAAAAGATTTATAATTTTAACAATTTTGAATTAGATTGATATGCTGCCTTGTTTCGTGGTTAAAATTAAAATACATACTTTTTATATGTAAAAAAAAAAACAATTATCACAAAACCAATTAACGTAGCTTCGATGGAATAAATGTTCTTCTTAAGCAGACAACCGCCGAATTCTTCACATATCATTCTCAGACCGCACCAGTCCGGTTCTTCCATATCCAGCTGATCAACAGTTTATAAATCAATTTCTCACGCCATTGCGAGTTTGTGAAATATTTTCCAACACCGTAGGAGAAATGTTCGAATTAATGAAACCCATCAGTCAGCACCGCAACAACCGAACCGCAGCCCTATACACTACCGAAAACCTCCACAAACAGCAAATCCTTTCCATTGCCTGTTTGCGATCGAATATCGTTTTTCGCTTCTTATAAATGCTCGCCGTTGTCTGGAACCCGATGCCAGCCTCACAAAGTCTCCCGATGCGTTTGCAGAAGCAGGTTTTGGCAAGCCAATTACATGACAGCCGAACGATTGAATGCTCAGAAACTACCGAAATGCCTACCGTCCGGAGACGGTTCCGTGCCGTTCGCCGGTGCGTTCAATTCGATCTTCGTTCGTCCTCGAATTCCCCCGGCGATTAAGAACGGACAAAAACAGCACAAAACCCCCACCAGATAGGGAGAGCGCCACCATCGAGGTGCGCCCCGCGAAAATTGAAACACTCCAGCCAACGGGACAGAATGAACTCATTTACATTCAAAACCGTTTAGCTCGAAACGAAAGTCGCTACTGTGTGTTCGATAATTTATCAGTTTCAAATTTAAATGGTATTCTCTGTCTTTATTTCTCGGTTCTTTATTCTGCTCTCCTTGATTGCTTGCTCCCGAACGTTGTTTTGATACTGCGCGTACAAGTTACTTAATATCTGCCGTCGATGTAGTTCGAATCGAAATTTTTGTTGCTTTTGAGCTTCGCACTTTACTAATGCAGCCTGAAATTGATTGTTATATCACAAAACAATATTTTAAAAACGATTCGTTTCTATTAAACTCTTCTATATTTCTATTAGTCTTGTAAAGTCGTGTGAGTCGAGGGAAAAACAAGTCCCTCTCGCTCCACACACCTTCCTGTTCCACATGCACAAACAGCACAAAACGCTCATGTTTACTCATATTTATCCAAATCCATCCAAAATTTGAGCTCAATCTGTCTGCGTGCACAACAAACCCGAAATACCGATCGAACTAGCCCGATTATCGGCACCGGTGGCATATTCAAAGCATTCAAATCTCCACCCGACAGCCCGTTAGCTACTTAATGTTTCGTGTGACTTGGCGCTTTTTTCCCTCCCCATGCGATTCAATCATGTTTCAGTTCTCCCCGGGTCTGTAGTGTCCGGAGCCGAGTGCATACATTTCTCTAATCAAAGCCTCCTCGTTCTCTCCCCCCCCCTTCTTATACTAATTTGCATTCAATCAAATGGGATTTCTTCGACTCCCTTGTGTATGGAGAGGCTTTGCGGTACGATGTTGAAACCGAGCGCCCGCCAACGGCACCGACCTATAAGCCCTTTCGGTTTCGATCGGCACGCCGATTAGAGACCTGGCAGCACCGAGCGCCGTGGTTCGCTAGGCTAGAACCCACTATCCCCGTAGCCTAGCATCGTCGTCGTCGTCGCCTTTTGATATATTTCGATAAAATATGCTCACCACCACTATCGAGCCGATCGATCAAATCGATCGACGGC
Organism: Anopheles rivulorum; assembly: GCA_018908115.1. Taxonomy (NCBI): domain Eukaryota; kingdom Metazoa; phylum Arthropoda; class Insecta; order Diptera; family Culicidae; genus Anopheles; species Anopheles rivulorum. The sequence goes on along the minus strand of STHB01000003.1, from coordinate 24,066,518 downwards.
CCGAAAAATGCCGAACAAGTTTTCAGGTGCCGTTTTCGGGTGCCTGCACCATTTTACAAACCCGTAACGTCTGACAGCCATCATGATCACGGTGGCTAATCGTCGTGAGGAACCCGAGCCAGGCTAAAGGAGGCTAAGAGCAGAAAGAAAAACAAAACACGAAATAAATTGTAACAAAATGAGCACCCAAACGGTTCGAAACAATCCGCCGGGGCTGGGACCCACTCGTCTGCTTGCTCTCCGGGTTTGATTTATGCAGATCAATCACGATCCCCCCTTACCAGCCTGCCTCCCCTCATACACTTCTTCCTAGCAGCGTCTCCTAGAGTGCGACACGATGCAAGAATCAACCGGGTCGTCTACCACCGGACTGCCTAATAGCATGCGTAACTTGGAAGCTTTGTGGTTGATTTTAGGTTGTCCCCACGTTTTCTTTTTTTATTCATTTCTCTCTCTCTCTCTCTTTAACACTCTCTCTCTCTCTCTCTCTCTCTCTCACACACTTCTACTTCACATTCCAAAACGTCCCGAACTAGAAACGTCCTTAGACAGTCCGATACGGGAGCCGCTCGATTCCCGCCAACATGGCCGGGAGGCGATATTTCAGCACCGCACCTAATAAATATTTAAATTTGCTTCAATCAATCGCAAAACGCCTTCAAGGTCTTTGATTGATTTTCTAATTTCACGATAACGCGCTACCGAATGCCGGGTACCGCTGGAAATGCATGGTTCGCCTTCCGAGCACTCGCCGGACCTGGGAATAGCAGCTCCGTCTCCGTTGAGCTGTATACAAAAAAGGGGAGAGAATATTAAACGAAAACCGTTCGACGCACAGTCGTAATTATTGCTGGCCCTTTTAATGGCAGTTCTTTGTGTTGTCGATATGATCCAGCTTTTTTACAGGGTATCATTCGCTATAGGTACGATACAGTAAGATGAAAGGGAAACAATCTCACAACCCTTTGGTTATTTGGAGGAGTTTTTTTTTTTGTTTACTTCAAAAGGATAAAACACGCTATGCTCCAATTTATGATAACTGTACATATATAAGAGAGTTTGCATATAAGTTTATGCTGTGATCAGGAAAGAATTTATGGAACGTCAGATGTATTATTTTAAAATTCTTTTAAATTTATTTGTGTATCATCTTGATATAATCTCTACCTCAGACCTTACAGGCCTTAACATAACTAAAAATTTAAATACCCACAATTACGTTCAATCAGAAAATATCATTTACTGCGACCGATGTGCGAAACTGTTGCATTACAATCTTGAAAATTATTGTGTCCAATTGATCGAAAAGAATCTTTTTAATAACCCAAACGCAACACCTAAACATGCAAAAGCAAACAGAATGCCTGCAAGGCAGTAGTTTCATTCATCTTCACCGATCAAACATCATTCAGAAATTAACCATTTCTGCCGCAAAGCACGTTTTTTTTTTGTTTGGTGTGTTTTAAATTATAATTAAAATACCTTCTTCCTTCATCAGCGTAACGAACAGGTTGACGAGGATGGTTCTCGACCTCACGAGTGCTTCCAGCGCCAGTCCATCACTAACTCGGGGCTGCTTGGGTCTTTATTTTTTGTGGTTTGTTTTGCTTTCAATCGAAGCGGTAGAGAAAGTCCTCAAACAGCCAAATGCCACGCCAATGCCAGTTTCATCAATGAATTTCATATCGCTCCACAATCCACCATCCATCCAAAGGCACGGAATGGACGGTGGACAGGGGAGTTCAATTTTCCGCACTGACCTCAGCCGCGGCTGCTCAATCATTGGTTATTATCGTGACTCGAGCAACCTCATTCACGGGCCCGCGAGTTGACCGTGCCGTGACCGAGCTGACACGCCAGTGGGCCGTTCTGGTGGAAAATGGGCGACCGAAACAGGACGCACGTTCGGTAGCACGTTTGTAAAATTGGCTCAATGAAATGAGCTTACCCACGAACAATCGGCGATATGATCGGTAAGAGAATACGGTGGCCGGCCTCACTACCGGCAAATCGGTCCACAGGACGAACGAGCTGACAAGCAGCAACCAAAGCAAGGATGCTTCGCTCCACACGCCCCGAATTGAGTGCAGCACGCAAACGAACACGCATTCCTGGCCGAAAAGACAGATTTCCGTTGGCATGGTCCGAAAAGACACGGCAGGCAGGAAAGCATAATTTCACGTAAAAACGCAAACCGCAATAATAAAAAAAAAGAGCTGTCCGCCAAGAACTGTGCAATTACTCGACGAGCATGCTGCCGTTCTGCCACCCTCTGCGCCGAAAGCCCTTTCGCAAAACGACGGGCGGACGGGGCGTCAGGATAACGTTTCGCTTCGGATTCATTTTTGGCCGGTCTGTTTCGGCCGTAGGGTGCTTCCGAATTGCTGCCCTTTCGGGTTTTGTGTGCGTGTTGTTTTTTTTTTTTGTTTCTTTCTTTAATTTTATCTCCCAGTTTCTTGTTTTGTTTTTAATTTGGAGTCCTTTTTTATGCGCTGAAGCCCAACAGCGATTTGCCTTTACCAAGTCCACCGGTAACCAAGCAGGTAACGTAACGATTTCCGGCTGCCTTACTTTCGGCCGTTTTCTCCAAATAAAATCCTTCGCACACACACACAGAGTAACGACCACCGCAAAAAAAAACAAGCCAACCCAACAGCAGTGTAATTCGGAATAAGAAAATAAATATGGCCACACCTTTTGGCAGTCAGGGCTGTGGCATTGTGGTTGAAGGGTGAGCAAGGGTGGCAGAATGCAGAGGGTGGTAAGTAAAAGATAATCCTGCTAAATTAAAACACGAACTCTCCCTCCTCCCTTTCCACCTCCCTCCTCCTCCCCCCCTCCACTCCCCTCTCTCACCACTCTTCCCATATGCTCCTGAAAAAAAGGAGGTAACGCCAGCTAACGAGAAAATCACAACTCCACGCATGATGCACCACGAAGGCAAAGGTTCGTAAACCGCGTTTATGAATAATTTAAACGTTTCCTGTGGTCATTCCAAATTCCGTGAAAATAGGCCCCAAACAATCCGATCGTAGCCGCGGGCCCGATGCGCTCGATCATAAATTCTTCGGCGGCCGCGCAACCGTACCCGGGTCCTTTTTGGGATCCTCGGCGCGCTCGGCCCCTGGCCGGAATGTCCTTGAAGACTTTTCGTACGGTTGGTATGGAATTAATTCCTTGCTACTCCGCCCATACTTCCGGTTGCGTCGTACAGAAGTCGTTAAAAACGGTCCAAAATAATTAGTTTTCGAACTGCAGCTGAACTGCACCTGAAAGGAATGCAGTTGATCTGTGCCAAAATAATGATTTGTTAAATTGGCTCAAACAATTATAGGACATAAAATATTCGAAATTGCAACACTAATAAAATATTTCTTATTAGCCAAAAATGTTAACCCATTCTCTCGGCAACGGTTAATCGTTCGGTTATAAAGTTATGTTAAAAAAAAGTTTCAACAGATGGTACACTTTCTTACAGAGTTACACCACAATTAGAAATACCAGCTACGAGCAGCACCGTTTCGACCATATCCTTCGTCGCGAAACCGTACGAAATTTCCATTCATGTTTCCATCTGCAGACCACAGCGAGCAACGAGTTACCGACGCGCGTACACGCCTGAACCGCCCTGGGTGCAATTTTGCCCGTTAAAACAAACTAATAATACAGTAAACGGCCAAATGACGTTTGTAAATATGACTCTCGCGCTCTGTCTTCGTTCGTTCGTAGAAATCTGCACCCGAACCTAATGCCCCCTGGGATTGCTCAACTCTGTTTCATGCGGCAGCTTCTACAGGCACTCCGAATGGCTAGGTAAATGCGTGCGGAAAAGCGCAACTACCTCGGTGAAGACACCGTCCGTTGGCAGTACTGCAGCAAAAAGGGTGGCGTCGACCATAAACACTTGCTACCCGATTTGTGGATCGAGCTTCTTTAATCACGAACAGGAAATGAGACCCTGCACCGTTCAGCTTTACTGCCGAAGATCACTGCCCTCGGGATAGTGTTTGTTCCTTGCCTCATCCTTCAGCCACCCTACACCCTTTCTTCTTCTTCATTTTCTGCCTACACACACACTAAGACGGAGCGGTAAACAAGTGCGAGAACTTTAATTTGCATGTGGTACGAAAACGGAGCAGCTGAAAACGGCCACTAAACCGTAACCGATTTCACCGCAGTGAAGATCCACTGCGCAAACTCGCCGTATGCAGTTGGCAGTGAAACCACGTATAAACCCCGCTAGCGCCATATCCATGCATGCGGTCGTAATTAAAACAGGTATACGATGCACGCTAAAAATTGAATCATAAAACCCACCGCCCCTAGCGGCCAAAATAGTTATCCCATTTCCGGTCAAAGATTCCCATCCGTGGGCGCAAAACCGTACAACGGAGCGTTTGCTTGCTACAATATTGCAATCCACACATATATCCCCTTACCACAACTAGTTACTGTTGGCCACAGGTACTGTTGGCGTGGTGGAATCGGAAGATTTGTAATGCCACCGCAGCCAAATGACGCAGTAAACATCACGCAAAGCACAACGCAACACGCGACACTTTGCGTGAAGCTGATAATCGAACCGATAGCGTGATTAAATATATCTTCAATTCTTGTTGGAATTAATCTTCCCCACGTTCGTTCGATTTTTGAACTGGTGCTCCATTTCGGTACTTCCACGCACGTTCCACATTTGTTATGTTTTGTGACATTAAGAATTAATAATTATCGACGATCATATTCCGGTGCTACAGGTTTGGCTCCTATCATGCTATCCGTTACAGCTCGGTGTCAGTACTAGCCTTTTGGGTATTATTAGTTTTCGTTGCTTACCGNATAGCGTGATTAAATATATCTTCAATTCTTGTTGGAATTAATCTTCCCCACGTTCGTTCGATTTTTGAACTGGTGCTCCATTTCGGTACTTCCACGCACGTTCCACATTTGTTATGTTTTGTGACATTAAGAATTAATAATTATCGACGATCATATTCCGGTGCTACAGGTTTGGCTCCTATCATGCTATCCGTTACAGCTCGGTGTCAGTACTAGCCTTTTGGGTATTATTAGTTTTCGTTGTTTACCGTGGCGTTGAAGTCTTTCTGTATCGCTGTAGACTATTACTATATTATACTGAATATTTTCTTAGTCCAGCTAGTCAAATGTGATGATATAGCTAACTATAAAGGTTTACAAGTCTTATCCAGCCCAATTCGAATATATACGATCAAGTATTTAACCTACGATCAGATTCATCCAAACTCACCACCACTTTACTCCCATTTCAAGCATGTCGATTCAATTTGTCATCTAAACTGTCATATATTTATTATTTACTCTTGTCCATTTTTCCTCGCTTTCCTTCGCACGGTGCGTAAGCGCCAGAGTTTTTTTCTTTTCCTCCATTCGTATAGTTCACCCCTCTCAGCAAACCTATAACTAAACTCCCTTGGCTTGGTCGCAGCAGCAGCAGCAGCAGTAAAATGCCCTCGGGGATTTTGTTTTTATGTCGACTCTCTTTACCATCTCAGCTTTCCTGCTTTCTGCACACCCGTTTCACCTTCTCGCACCTTCCGCACCGCACCTGCTCCATCCCGATGAACTTTAAACGCTTCCAGCGAAGTTGCGGGATGACTTCCAGCCCTTTTTCCACGCACACAGGATGCGAACGGAATCCCCCTCACAGGAATGGTGAGCCCGTACAGTTAGCGGCTTACCCGTATCCCGAGGACATTGTGGACGCTACAAAATAAAATAATTAAACGTATGTTCGGTCCCTCGCTACTGCACTGTTGTCCCGATTGCAATTGCAAACGACATGTTGCTGCGGTCATGATATATGTCGCTTCGTTCGCGGTACGCAGCAAAACAACTGCAGTCGCTTTGGTGCTTTAATGTATCGATCCCGGTAGAACCATGGGAAAATGTTTCCACCGTAAAAACGCACCGACGATCGTTAACTCTTCGTAACGTACGACAAAAAAAATCCCTTTACCACAGACACACAGACACTCGCACAGAATTGATCCCGATCGCATAATTACAGCTCTATACAAATGGTTTTTAACTCCCTCTCCATACTCACCTGCTCACCCTCACCCGTTCCAACGATCCGAGTCCGATTTCGGTGGAGGTCCGTGGCCCATTTGAGGCGCGATAATGCCGATCGACAGATCGTTTCATTTCGTTAGTACTGTAAGCAAACCCGAACCGAAACCGCATTAGAAACAATATCCGAACGTTCGAAAACAAAGCAGCAGCAGCAGCAGCAGATAGTACCCGATATTAAATCTCTAATAAATCCCAGGCGTCATCCTTCGTCTGGTGAGTCTGTATGCACCGCCTGCGCGAAGGATCCAGTTAAGTCATAAACCATTTTCATCAAGTCACCATTCCCATTAGGCAGGGCTCGACTCGTTTTGGCGTTCTGAGTTTCGTGCTAGGGCCTGATCGTCCAAACTAGAAAGTCATTGTGCGGCCGCACCAGTGACAGCGACGGTAGTTAAGCGCAAAGTCATCCGATTCCCCCTTCAAACAGCCATATGAAGCCTGTAGCCACCGTAGTACCAAAAAAAAAAGCCAATCTCCCCTCAGCGCCCCATCCAGCCCTTGTCCACACGTTCCACCCCATCGGACGATCTAAACAAAACGCACTCCCCCCTTTGGGCGTACGACGCCTGCGATGGCGGCGCTATCACTCCCATATATCTCCTCCGGCACGAATCGGTCTCGCCGGTACGCCGGTCGCCACATTATTCGATGCGGTCTAAATCCGCTTAGGTTTTTGGTGCCGAAGGTGGCTTACTTCGCTGCGCTCTTCAACATGCCAGCGAACGTATCGTGGGCATCGGATCGGTCACTCCAAAATTGGAATGCCCAGACACTGGTCGGCCGACCCTGAGGGCAGTGTTGGTATGCTTTTACGGCTGCCGAAATTGCTTAGCGCTGCCACTGCCGCCGACATGGCGAAAAACAAATGATCAAATGATGACCGAACCGGTACGTATGGACGGATTACAGATCGTTCCGCTTCGCCTTAGGGTTAAGAGATTACGACTCTACGTGTATATGGTGAGTTATAAGCTTTACCCCACATCACGACCGTTGCTCAGATCCGTTGCTTTCAAGATGTATATTTCATTCCAACTTTTATGCTTAAAACTTTTAATGCAAACTTTTAGAGTATTTTAAATAAAAATGACAAATAAAACGTGAAGTAAAACTATCCACACAATGAATATTCCGGGTTTTTATTTTAAATAATGTTTACTGGTGTTCTTGTATTTTCCTCGTGCATAATCATCGAATTATCTACAAGCCAAACTCCACACACGCCATTCAAACAAAACCATAACGAAAAGATTGACAAGATACGGTAACATCCATTTCTCTCCAATAGTTCATTCAATAATTTCTTTCCAACCACCACCATCATCATCCCATTTCCCCCTAGATCCATACAGCTCGGACATACATCAATCTCAACACCTCAGGCGAGCAAATAATTATGTTTTTTCTCTATTCCAAAGCAACCAACACAGCATACAAGTCCCCAGGTGGTAGGACGCTTCATAAATCACTGTTTTAACTATCAAACCTACCTGATCTTGCCATCGCTCCTGACCCCACCGTGGCAGGGCACAAACAAAACTTACTCACCAAATGCTACCATCCATCTCGAACCCTCGCGGCACTGAATGGCACACAACGAAAGAAACACGCACGCACAAACCGAACGCCATGCACGCGGGGTGTAACTAAATCGCCCCTAATTACGATAATTTCATTTCCGGTCCCAACATCACGACAGCGCGAGCTGTAAGACGCACGATGTTGAGGTCAAACATAGAGACAACAACAAAAAATTGTAAACGACACGAAGAAAAAAACAACAACTATCAGCGTGGTACATCACACGAACGAATGGGATGAAGTCTACATGCAAAAGGGAAAACATACGTCGATCATGTTGCTTATGTTTAGCACTTTTAATCAATGGTTCAGTGTTTGCGCAGTGTAGGTTGAAAGTCACAGCACTTTGAAGGGTCACTGAAAAGGAAGCTAGCTAGTGAATGTAAAGGAATGATTAGGAAAATGATGATGATGATTGGTTACCGTCCCACCACTATGTCGCGGTGCGTGACACTATGCACGATCATGTTGACACGAACCAACTAGATTTTATTTTGTCATATGTATAACAATTTCATGTAACCTAAAATCGATCACCAGATCGTATGTTAACCCGTGTTGTAACTGAGAGTTTTCTTTCGACCAGTAGGACTTCTTCCTAAATTTTGCTTCTCAAAATATATAACTAGACGAATGAAGACATCCAATTTTCAATAAGGAAAAATGCTTGATTCTTCAAATGTCTTTTATTTTGCTCTATCAAATGTTATGTGAGATGATCATTAAATTAAACATCTTTTAACCGCTCCTGATGCAGACCAACGATCGTTTACAAAACAAAACAAAATCGTTCTTGGCTTCATCAATGATTCTTTAAACGACCAACTTGCTTATAAGTCCAAAGCGTATTTGAAGATCTCATTCAACGTTGGAGTGCTCCCCAAACTCCCATCGCAGCTCCACGATCTTCGACGATTTAAATGATGAGGGTAATCGAAAATCTTGTTAAAGACATCAATTTCTATAATGAAATTTTATTTTGATTGTTTTGATTCGATTTTTATGGTGCTGCTTCCAAATTTGTTGCTCCAAGCAGGCCTCAGCTAAATAATGAAAGGGGGAAGATTCTAAGGGGTCCCGTTCTAGGTTCGTCGCTTAAGTCTTTCGTGTTTTTTGTTTCCTTCCTTTTAGCTTAACATGCTACCACAAATGAACAGTAACGGATCAGTGGTCCATTCATTCGGTTGCGTTGGGAGCGATTTTTTTTTCATCTTACAGATCTAAGCCACAAGTCATGAATGGAACACGTACAAGACCCGAGGGATGAAACTACACACGAAACAACGCGCCTCCAGTAGAAACGACTTTGACGATCGCGTTTTTTTGTTTTGTTTTATTTGTGTGTGTGTGTATATGTTTCGTTGTCATTCGCTTGCCGCACGACACGACCCGAGGGATCTTCGCCACCGCGCTCCAGCCTCGCGCCCGACAGCGCTTGGGTATGCTGGAATTATAATGATGTTATAATTTATGGTCATCGCTTTTTGTCTTCGGACCCGTCTTAGAGCTTAAATTCTGCTGCAAAAATAGAGAGTTGCTGAGCAGCTCGCTCGAAACCATGTCGCATGATGATGAATGATAGAGCGACCATTCCCGTCACCAGGACGCTCGCCTCGTGGACTAGTTGTGGTGCAGGCAGGTCCGCTGCTGAATGCTATCTTCAGCTGAATGGTCTGCTCTATTCTCTTATCGTGCCTCGCGCCATACACATCCTTTGCTGCACATACACACGAAACTGGAGCGATTTGACACGAACGCTGTACGGTGTGCGCGAGTCGTGAGCCACCACGGTAACTGGTAGAACCAACCAGACCCAAACGGTGAACGAAGCGACAGAAAATAATGGCCTTTGACTATTAAATTTTTGCCATTTCGAAAAAAAAAGCGCTCCCGAGTCCGCACACGCTCCCTCGCAGAAGATTCTCGTGAAGGTGTACGCAACCAACGCAACTCCGTGGCTGCGGAACAAAACGGCGAAACGAAGCGAGCTGGGCGCAAACGAACCTGATTAATGTTTTGTTTATGCTCCTTGGTTTAGCTTCGACCCCCCACTGCCCCCAGCTCCACGGAAGTGTGAGCTGCGTGCTGAAATGTTGCCCATTTTGTTGTCCTACAATAGCGGTGCCACCTTTAATTCTTTTTTTTTTATTTTTTGCGCTATCGTCAGTGCCTTCAGGGCAAATTGATGAAACAGTCCCAAAACCGACCGAACGCTGCTGCTTAGGTAAGGAGAGAAGACAAAAAAAAAACCCGGGTGCGTGCGCTCGGCAAACCAATGGCCCATTTTAGACAAGGGACTTTGGTTAATTATTAGATATTGACGGTTAGATAGTGGTGCCCTCTGTGATCCCGTGTGAGTGCAAAAACTGATTCGAAAATTAATTACAACCCGTCCCAACTCTCCCCCCCCCCTCCCTTTAGCCCCCTTCCACCTTCTTCCAGGACCCTTTGGTTGTTCTTGTTTGACCCGAGATAGTGTACACGCCTCCCGTACGTTCTGAGCTTCGGTTCGGCTTCTGTGTCTTGCCTGCTTCAAATCAAACTATCAACACATCGAGCACGCAGGTCGCTAGCGCTAACGGCAACCAAACGGTTAACAGATTGAAGTTGAACAACACCAATCGCCCTTTAATCCATCACCGGCACTCGATCATTAATAATCTGTTGCGAGCTATCACTAAAACCGGACCACTGGCGATGCACTTCGATGCTGAAATTCGCTCGCTAACGATCGTCTTGCATGTGTTGAAAATTGACTTACAAATAACTTTCGTTAAATACAATCGATTTGGAGCACAAGATAGCCTATCAAAAAAAAAAATGTATGTAAAGCGCCATTTTCTTAAAGACATTTTATTTGAACTACTAAGACAGTCTGGCTACTAAGATGGTGATTGCTTGCTTTCAAATAAACGCATAGAACTTTCACACATTTTGTTGATGTTCACACAAGTTGGAGCTTAACAACCTCACAGCATGTAATAAACTGTTAATCGCTGTCCATAATTTCCACGCACTCACACGCAAAGCTCCAAACACCAATTACTACTGCTGCTGTTGCTGCTACAGTCCTCGTAATCGTTTCGCAGCAACTAAAACTACAACCCTCTATTTGTCTAATACGGTTTGATTGGCTGCAGCCGTTTAATTCCGCCAAAGCGCCCAGTTGAACCACTAATTTCCCGCCTAGATCCGTGATCTCATGCCTCCGGCAAATCAAATCCGGATGTTCTGATCAAAATCGACCAAGCCAACCAGCGCGTGCATGACTTTATCGCCTATCGAAATGCAACCGAACGGTTAAAGAAATGCGTAAAACAGTATCGTAAGTAGCAAGTCGCTTCGCTGGTTGGAAAATCGGTGAGAGGATAGGCAGCTAATTACAAGCCGTGATCTACACGCAATTGTGCGCGGACCGTTTCGCCGACGAAACTGATTCGCGCACCGTACAACGGGCTTTGATCCGTGCCGTGTCTAAATCGAGCCACCGGTGCATGAGACAATCGTTGCGGCCCATTGTTTTTGCCGGACCCGTCTGCTTATCGATGCCCACGTGCAGGCGGGCGGGAAAAGTGATGGTGCGTTTGCGTCGCACCCAAATACGATCGCGTGTGCGTGATGCGTGTACAGGATGCGTCTTGCACGGTATGCACTTGGCTTACAATTGGCATGCGATATCAGTAGTGATTCGATCGGCCCTAGTACAGGCACTGGCGCTGAAAACCATAATTCAATTGTGTGTTTTTTCGTGTTGGCTGTACGCAAAGTGCGCCCGGCACAAGTGCAAAAACCTACCGAGACGCACATCGGTTGCCACCGATTTGACCGATTTGAACTACGACCTGCTGCTTTATAAAATCACTTGTTTGGCAACTCGTCACCATGCCCGGAACGGTCGAAACGGTTTACCATCGCGCAGCCGCGCGATCGTTCATCGTTAAATAGAGTGACATCGTTAGCGGCACGGCACGGCAAAACAATAAATAAATAAATGCAACCATTAAATGTCCATTTCGGTGTCAGGTGTGAAACGCAAACAGAAGGAGCAGCTTGTTAAGTGTACCCCGGGTGACAACACTTGTACCGTACCGTTCCGTTCCGGTCGGTACACCCGCTTTTTCGCAGTCGGCACGTGTAAAATGGTGATCAGTCGCATTTTCAATCGTCTCGATCGTTTCGTTCGTCCGCAAATCCACAAATGCGGCGATTTTTGCTCGTAACCGCCTCATAAACACACACACAAACACAAACACACCGCTGATGGATTGTGACACGTATAAGAGCGTTTCCGTCGTGTAATGCAATCGTACGCATCGGTTCGTCGCACGTTCGACCAGCACGATTACCATCGGCCGTGCCGAGGGCTCAAACGCCCAAACATGGTAGGAAACACCACCGCCGCGTACGCAACGAATCTGCACCGTCTGCCTGAGTGAGTGGTGAGAATGCAAAAAACGTGTTGTCCGTGCGAGGTGTAAATTGTCGCACTTTATTCTTTTCGGGACCATTCACGGAACACTTCCCAGCGGTCGGCTTCCGTTCCGGCTGCCCACTACCGGCTACCGTCCACCGTTTTTCCCTCACGCACCTGTATATGGTACCTCAATGGAAGGACCATGATCGAAACCGGGTCGATTATGTGAATTTTCGTTTCGTTTCTGGTACTGCTGTCGCTGATGGTTGCAGAAGCAGAAAAATGGTTTCACGCATGTGGGTACGTTTTACTTGTTTGTTTGCCTTCAACTGCACGGCTGGCCAGCTGATTATGGATTCAGAGCATTCCGCGGACATGAGCACAGTGCACGGTACAAGCTTTTATTTCCGCGTACCGTACAAGTGCATTGCGAAAGTGGTGAAAATATTCAATCAAATTACATCCCACCACGACTTTGGCACGATGTACATAAAAGCGAAAAACAAAAATGGTGTCCTTTTTTATATTGATCCACACCGCACGCTTGCTGGTTGTACGTGAGCTACTAATTACTCTTTCACTTAGCAACCAATTGATTGCCATTAAAGCTACCGAAATGATAATTACCCGGTAATGCAGCACAATTAGCTACATTAAATGTCATCCGTTACCGTGGAAGAAACGGAAACATATCTTTAAACCCCTGTCTGCTGCTTGTGTACAGCCAAACGCAAACGCGACCCCATACAACACACCGTCACTGGGCAGGCGGCAGCGCGTGACGAAACAATAACACAACGTTACCACCTCCAAACAATCGCTGGATGCTTATGCAAACCCCATCCAACCCCATCCGAAAGAAAACAACAACAAAAACGCCACCAACCAATCGGAACCACGGGCACACCAACTATTTAACGACCGTTGCACAAATCATAGCGATCGGTCGCGATCACGCCAGCGACGGCGCCGATTGGATCGTTCGCTTACGCGACACATGAAAAGGTCTCAGTTCGCTCGTGTTACTGCCAGACACAAAAAGGGGTAAACAAAAGTGCCCTTCGGTTTGAGCGGTATGGTACAAACGGATTGTTCTGTATGTATATAAACCGGTAGTGCAAGAAAAATGCTCTACGGCCACATAACGCAAGCATGTGTCGCGCTCGAGCATGTTCCGGAGGTTCGTCGCTTAAGTCTTTTGTTTTGCTGCTTCGCTCATAAGCTTGGGACTGTTTTGTTTTGTCCCCGTTTTTTTTTTCAAAAATATTCACCCGTAACGATGCCGAACATGCTCGCTGCTTCTCCTCCTGCGTCTGTTTGTGTGCTTCTTTTGCCGAACTCCCAAGCTTGCCACGATTCGAGGCGGAGCAGAGACGAATGAACCACTGCTTGCTAAGAAAAAGCTCCGATCTTTGGTCTCGCGCGCGCACACACATGTAAAGTAAGTTCGGTTTCTGGTTCGGATGGAGCCGCTGGAAAACCGCTCATACACATACAGCTGCACGTGCGACGTGCGAGCTTTCGCGGCTGCTGCCTGCCGTCTGGTGGATCGCTTCTACCGTGGTTCATTGCTACCGTGCCCAGGTGATCGGTTTCCGATGCTGCGCGCTACTGATCGCTCCATCGCGATCAAGGGGGGATTTCTGCTCGGAGAAAAGTGAGCTGGTGGGAAGGGAGTGGCGGGTGTGGGGGACTTTATTTTTCCTCCCATGCTCTACGGTGGAGATCGGAAGGTCACGGCTGGAACGCGAGCATCTCGCGTGCCCAGTATCGATGCGAACGCTGAAACAAGTGGGTCCGTGGACAGGTATTGACTAGCTTCGCTGCGTTCGGAGGTGTGTTGCGATGTGTTTTGGTTCGATCGGAGCATGCAAGTTTCGGCGTGACGATATTTAGCGTGTGCAGTTTTGGCTACATTTTCGTATCAACAACAACACATAGTGAGTGGTGTTGTTTTGCTGTAAATGTCAACATGATTGATCAAGGTGTGGAAGAAGTGTAGGTGTTTTTTTTTTTAAATTGCGTACAACATTAACGTCACAAAAACGTCATCTTCCGGAATCAGCAACTAGAACGACTAAACGAAAAACATGTGAAACCGTGAAATTGTGAATGCTTTCCCATGAGTGTGTGTACGTGTTAAAAAGGAATTGATGTTTCGCTTGTAATTAAAACCACACGCAGCACTCTTTCTGGTGGACCCGCATAAACATATAGCACATGAGAAGGTGCAACACATAAAAAAAACACGTAACAAGTTAAAACATAAAACGACACGAAACGTGGCAAAAAAGGCAGCAGCTTTACCGTACGCCGGACAGGCCGGACAGGCCGGATTGAGCTGACTAAAAACAAAAAACAGCTTCGTATCAACGTGCCACAGCTGCCACTGTTTTGTAGTTCGTACGTCAAGGATCGTGATTGATAACCGGTTAATTAAGCTCGGAAGCCTCGGAGCCGTAGATACTTCGGGTGGTGCGAGCGTCCCCGAACCCCGAAGCGTCACCGGTGGACACGATGGAGACGTGTGTTTTGATACCGCAGGAATTTGCCCTCGCCGTGACAGGTGTCGGCGCTCGTCACTCGCCCGAACAGACGGCCACCGTTTGGTCCAGCGTGCCGATTCCCCAGGGACGGCTGTGCTACCCGTTCCAGGGCACGGTACGGATCGACAACCTGGCCATCTATACCGCCCTGACCGAGGATGATGTANATCAAGGTGTGGAAGAAGTGTAGGTGTTTTTTTTCTATAAATTGCGTACAACATTAGCGTCACAAAAACGTAATCTTCCGGAATCAGCAACTAGAACGACTAAACGAAAAACATGTGAAACCGTGAAATTGTGAATGCTTTCCCATGAGTGTGTGTGCGTGTTAAAAAGGAATTGATGTTTCGCTTGTAATTAAAACAACACGCAGCACTCTTTCTGGTGGACCCGCATAAACATATAGCACATGAGAAGGTGCAACACATAAAAAAAAACACGTAACAAGTTGAAACATAAAACGACACGAAACGTGGCAAAAAGGCAGCAGCTTTACCGTACGCCGGACAGGCCGGACAGGCCGGATTGAGCTGACTAAAAACAAAAAACAGCTTCGTATCAACGTGCCACAGCTGCCACTGTTTTGTAGTTCGTACGTCAAGGATCGTGATTGATAACCGGTTAATTAAGCTCGGAAGCCTCGGAGCCGTAGATACTTCGGGTGGTGCGAGCGTCCCCGAACCCCGAAGCGTCACCGGTGGACACGATGGAGACGTGTGTTTTGATACCGCAGGAATTTGCCCTCGCCGTGACAGGTGTCGGCGCTCGTCACTCGCCCGAACAGACGGCCACCGTTTGGTCCAGCGTGCCGATTCCCCAGGGACGGCTGTGCTACCCGTTCCAGGGCACGGTACGGATCGACAACCTGGCCATCTATACCGCCCTGACCGAGGATGATGTAAGTAGCCAGCAGCTTCCGCAGACAGTACGGCCAACACACTTGCCATACAGATTTACTCCAGCTTTTCCATCCATCGCTCTATTTTGTGACGCTTTGCTGCACACTATTAGCTCGGAATGGGGATTTTTTCGTTGTTGCTCTTGTTGTTTTCTTCCTTTAGTCCCGAAGCCTTCTTCTTCGAGGGGGGGGGGAGGACCGCGCGTTTTGATTCGCTGACCAGCGTGTGAGCAGCGATTGTGCGCAGTCGGGCGTAAAAGAAAAGAAACCCTACACGACCCCGGGGGTGACCACCCTCCCATGACGGTGGGAAAACTTCTTAAAGACGCTCCTACGCGCTCCACACTCATACCAGCACGCCATGGAGTTGGGGGGGAAGAAAACACATTTTTCAAAAACAATCATACCAACCAACCAGGGAACGCGACTTGTTCGCGACAATTAGAATTTTGCCTCGGTTTTTTTTTTCGAGATCTTCCTTTCAGCCCGCTTTTTCTTACTGAGATGCAGCTAGCATTATAATTATGATCGAATTAAAATGCAAGAATTATGAGGGTGTCTAGGGGTTCAGTTGATTCCTTTTTATTTTGTGGTCAACTCACCAAAAAAAAAAGGACAGAAACTAACGCACCCGAGTGTTTCACCCCTTTGTTTACTTCTTCTACATCCATCACGGTCAAGGCGGAATTAGACACTTACATATTCCCACACTTCCTTCAAGCATGCACGAACAGCGCTGTGTTCTGTATGAATGGCTTGCACANAGATGCAGCTAGCATTATAATTATGATCGAATTAAAATGCAAGAATTATGAGGGTGTCTAGGGGTTCAGTTGATTCCTTTTTATTTTGTGGTCAACTCACCAAAAAAAAAAGGACAGAAACTAACGCACCCGAGTGTTTCACCCCTTTGTTTACTTCTTCTACATCCATCACGGTCAAGGCGGAATTAGACACTTACATATTCCCACACTTCCTTCAAGCATGCACGAACGGCGCTGTGTTCTGTATGAATGGCTTGCACAGTTAGGGGATGTTTTGTTGAAATAAACAAACGAAAGACGCCTATTGATGGTTTTGTTAACAGCGACAAGAAACTATTACCATTGCACAACGGAACATCCGTTTGCTTTCTGGTTGGGTGAGCATAATCTTTAGCAAAGAGTTTACTGCACCGCCATAACGCATCTTGGATCGAATGATCACTTTGTAAGTGTGATCTAATTTGAGAAGAAGCAAAAACGATCTCGTTTCTCTTATCCCTTCTGTACGATAAGCGCACACAACGCTCGTCTGACCGACGATGCACTTCGCTCTATTAGGGCCCGTCCATCTCACTTTAATTAGACCGATAATGTCCCATTTCATCTAGCCTTCCTTATTGAGAGCGCACCCAGTCTCGCCAAACCAGTTCCACAATTAATCAACGTAACGATCAGCAGTTCATTTACACTTTTTCTCCACGGGCATGCTTGCAGTACCGCACTGGGCAAGCACGGGAGAAAGGACACAACAGCAGCAGCTGCGGTGAGCGAAAAAAAAAGTGCACTCACAAATCAATTAAAATGCAACGTTCCATATGCAACTTGTCAGCGCGCTGCGCGTCATTCCTGCGTCTTCTGCTGCACTCGCCATGATGCACTTTCAATTTCAACCCGAACCCATATGTTTCTCCGTTGCCACCGTGGTGGATGCTTCCCAACTACTACTACCACCACGACTACGACTACTAGTTTGCCACACAAACGAAGCAATTAAATCATAAGAAGACGCGCCTGCAATGCAACTCACGCAACCTTACAGCGTAGCCCATATCACGTCCCGGCTGGTAGAAACAACCTGTCCACCCGAAGCAGTCAATGACCGGTTGCACTGCGTACCCCCTCCCCCCACCCCTCCCCTCCTCCTTTCGAATGTGATGCTACAGTTTTCCCACTTTGGCAAAAAAAATCCGATCCATTTCTCTTTCTGTTTCGGTGTGCCAGTACCGCTTCATGAGAAACGCGCACCGTACCGCGAAGAGAATTATGATGCTGTGCAATTGAATAATAGAGAAAAATTCCACACAATCTTGAAATAGAAATGACTGCATCAATTAGCCAGCGAACAAACCCGGGACCGGGTGCAGGTAGACAAGTTCATGGGCTCGTGCTGGCATGGCTAGGGCGGCAAGCCCTCTTTATCTCACCCCATCGGGTGAGACGGGTGCCAACAACCTCTCTGTGAATCTGTAGCACGGCTCCACGACTTGTTCAATTTCCATAATCAAAGCACCAACATGATAAGCGGCCGTTGAACTAGAGCTTATTAGTGGCAGTAGTAGTGGTAGTAGTAGTAGTAGTAATAGTTGCTGTTATTTCGGGTGCATTACTTTCACTGATGAATCAATGCGCTTGTACCAGGGGCGGCTGTTAAAGGGATGACGATTTTGCATAATTTATTTCTGAAGCATCGCCCGCGTAAGGAGAACCACCCCGGGCTAGGTGTAAACACCCGAGCGTCACATAATGACGCATAATTAAGTCAGATTGCGTCTTGGAGTGTCAGTGAATGACCTAAGCCCCTTGGCAACAGTGGTATTAGCGAATGACGGGAAATTGTCTCACAAACTTGAACTTGAAACCCGGGGTCCGACTTTGTGACACGAGACACGATGCAATAAACGGAACGATGCGAAGTGGTATTAAAAGACCAAACAATAAAACAACGCAAGAAGAATGGTACCGGGCCAATTCGAGATAGATGGCGCCGATAATGACGATTTCGGGAAAGAAGTGCAGTAGAAGATGAAGTGAAGAAAAAGGTTCAGACCGGTGATCGATCGGAAAAAGAGGCCAAACGAATCCGAACCGAACCGTAACAAAAGCGAAGGCAGGATCAAGATTCCAGGACGTAAAAAAAAGGATCGTTAAGGTCGGTTTTTGCAGGTGCAGGTGCTGCATCGGATTTGATAGTGCTCCTATTTCCTGCAAACGATCGCTAATTGATGGCCTTTCGATGCGCTTTGGAAACGCTTCGGATCGTTGCATCAAGCTTCGATCGATCCTCGAGGTTGAGTTTTTGGGACGGAAGGCGTGTGAAAGATTTCGGCTAAAGACAGAACTGAGAGTGCTGCATTTATGGCTTACCGGTTGTGGTCATAAATTCGTCGGCAGCGAATGAAAGAAATGACCGCTTCGATGGTTTGTTTGGAGACTGGTCGAGCGGAGTAAGGGCTGAATGTCTTGCAATTTGATCGCTCGTTTGATCGTACGAATTCCCACAGTCGAGTGTTCGGTAGACAGGGTCGTTTTGCGCTGTGACAACCTAATCAATGACAACTCGACACCTGGACAACGTGCTCGATATGCCTACACCTTGCTCTTGAGACAGCCACACGGATTGAAGGCGTACGGGCCAAATCCACTTCCCAGTGCGTCGTTCTAGTAACTCGCAACTCGTGCACCGCCAACTCCAAGCAAGAAGGTTCCCGGTGGTGTACAACCACTTCTAAGTGCAGGGTCGAATATCCATGCATTAAAGTACGCTTTGAGACGCGTGGACACCTTTCCGCTTCCATAAAGGGGCTCGAGCAAACGTCAGACAGTTGCAATGATAATAAATATCTTCTCCGCTTTGTGTTTGCGTTGAAGTTGCGCCTT